>JARHVA010000638.1:1925000-2415000 GCA_037957365.1 Torreya grandis | reverse complement strand
TTTTGCATTTATGCTACCCTATATTTACTTGACCCACTTGTGTCTTCTCAGGAGCACTTCCTACCTTGGATACCTATGACACTTGCCCCATTTGTGCTTTCATTGGGAGCACTTCCTGCCTTGGATACCCACCAAAACACAAACCTCATCTAGATGACTTGATAAAAATAACCCAATCAGTTGTGCCTAATGTTATGTCTTGATTACCACATCACTAGTCTTCCTAGATCCAACCTTTATTTTTACCAACTTGGTAACTTCATCAATGTGTGATCTTGGATATTACACCTTTTTATCACACTTTGCATGCTAATTTGTGCTTTAGCGCCTAACCTGTCACCCACCTTCATGATGTCCACCTTCATCCTCACCTTCACCTACCTTTTCAAACCTACACCCCCTTCTATCCTACCTCATCGACTCCCAATTTGAGGGGGAATACCTCCTCCCATACGTGAGGCAATCAGACCTTTGACCAATAATTAGTTTTTGTTTTTCAGCTTGTTCATTCAACCTGCATAACAAAAAGGGGTAAAATGTAGACACCAAGAATCTGCACACTATAATTTTGAATGTCATAATTCCCCTGGACCACCTTGGGACTACCTTGGGACTGCTTTGGGACCAATCTAACCCTCTAACCCATCACTAAATCTAAGCCATAGTTAGTTGACCCAAATGACTTAACCTAGATTTTACCCACCTTTTACCCCTCACCCTCGACCACCGATGGTCGGGATAATCATCGATGGTCACCTTAACCATCAACGGTTAGGGTCCACCTCCTCAACCTCCAACATGCAAACCACCCACCTTGATTTTCTAAAAATATCTTGTTTAAATCAAGTTGTAAACCATTACATGGACAAGTTAAAATGAGGAAGCTGAGTTAATGCCTTGTTACAAATCTCTTAGCTTGCTTATAAGAAGAGAGGAGCAAGAAGGTGAAGCCCATTTGCAATTGTTATCAAGAGATTATTAATCCAAAATTCTCTTTGTAGTTCAATCATCATCAACAACCCAGTAAACTAGCTACTACATCAGAGAGCCAACTTGCCACCACCACTTCACCAAAGCACTAAGTACCATTACTCTATTAGAATCATGAGTCATCCACCTCAAGCAATCACCCGATCAACCTTCTATAAGATAAGTGTTTGTTTTTTGATATTTAATTACTTTATTTGCCTTTTTCACTCATCCCAACTCCAACCCATCTCTCAAGAATCCACCTTGTGATCTCATCAATCAACCATTTACTAGCCCAGATCTACACAAAGTAGTCATCGACATTTGTCTCAACCACCTATGGTTTTTCTAAGCACTGACTGTCACCTTAACTTCCAATGGTTAGCACAACCATCGATGGTCACTGTGGCAGCAAATTCTAGCAAGTTTTTTCCACCTACCTACCTCCAATCCTACCTGATTTTTTATGTCCCTACCTATTTAGAGGCCCCTTTTTTATTTTTTTAAGCTAGCCCCAATCATCTAACACTAGTATTAACTATCTTGTCACTATTTTAATCATTTCTAGTCTACTTTTGGAATAAGCATTTCTTGTGTTAAATTTTAGTACCTTTTGATTATTGATGCAAGTATTTTTTATTCTATTTATAAACTTAATTATTTAAAACATGTGGATTGACATCTCCCAAGGAAGCTCTTGCTTTTGGGATCTAGTGATTGATAGGCAATATACTCAACTATCAATCTAACAAACAAATTTGATTTAGTGTATTCTTATTTGTAGCTCATCCTCCCAAGCCAAAGAGGAGCTCTTCACAATCTTCTGATTCAATGCATGCACAATCAAACAAGTTTTTTTACCAAACCTATACTTAGTTTCTTCTTCTTCCCTTTTTTGAATATAATCTAAAATTCACTGAAACATTTTGACATGCCTGGTGGGACCTTGAGTCTTTACTTTGGGTTTTTATTCTTTGCATATGTATGCTTTTCTCTCTATCTATGGTCATTAGCAAAATTGAAATATCTTTTGGGTTTAAAATTAAGTGCATACATTGAATTTTTGCAAGTTTAGCTGACATGGTTTAACTTAAAATCAATATAATCATATTGTAGCATCACTCTTGTTGCACACACTAAACCAACCACTTTCACCAATTAAACATCAAACAAACTTGAGACAAGGCCTGACTAGGATTTCATCACATAAAAGTAACCTTACCCTTTCTCAATGATCCTACTTGGAGGTCATTGCCAAGGGGAAAACCAACTCATCTCTTTGGTTGAGTATAAACTCTAGATATCAATATTTATTGGCTAAGAACATGACACCCTTATTATTGTAGTGTGTGAAGTGAGGGGGTAAGCCCCAATACCAATCCACATATTGATTCCAATATAGATTATTTTTTAGCACCTAAAACCAACCTTAGATATCCTTTCTAGTATCCTCTCTATAAGCCAACTTCATCATACAACTTCCTAACGGATAAGCCAAAAGTGAGATTAATAAAAACTTTAGGCTTAATGTATCTCTTGTTGGAAATAGGACCAACCCGGAAGCACACAATTGATTACCAAATTCAAGCAACTTAATATGCAGAAATAACCAGAATCAACAAGTAACTAGAATCTAGAAATAACACAAGATATGAGAGACAATACACAACTTGTATTAATACTCATACAGAAAAGAATACAATAAAGAAGATGCCACTTCTTCTCCACCACCTCTTCAGAGGTTTCCCACACCTCAAGTGAACAGTAATTCTCTCCTCAAAGCTCTCTCTACTAGGTCCCAACACCCAACTCATACACTGAGTTGGTGTTCACCTTACACCTGTGCTCCATGCACTCCACAAGTACACATCTGTACTCCAAGTAGATCTCTCCTGATACTGCTCCCTATTGTGTTGCTGTCCTATCGATCTTCAAACTACAGATCAAGCTGGTTCTGCACACCTGTGAACCTTGACCTTGCACACACATACACCTGCATATCAATGATCTTACTTACCATGTAGATCTCCTATAGAAGCCATGCTCACCTGATGACTAAGATCATACACTCCTAAAGAACCCTGCTGATTCTCCAATCCAGCACCCACCTTGGTACTGTGGCACTAGGAGGAACGCACCATTGCTCTACCTCACACACCGAAGGAGCTTATAATTATGCTCTCTTACTCCCTAGCTACACATTTACAATACAACCATGAGTCTATTAGATAGATCTCTTCCAAATAATAATTAGACACCTAGTACAATAATTAGATCCGCAGCTCTCAGTCTATAATTAGCACTAAGCATGAAAACACTTGGTTTGTTAACCAACTGCCCGTAATTAACTCGCAGTCGAACCACATAGGCGACCGACGCCGGTCCCTGTCCGCCTGGGGGTCACCGACGCCGGCCGATTCTGACCGACGCCGGTTGCTTCCTGCATCCTTCCTGCCGATGTCGGTTGGCCTGACCGACGCCGGTGTCCGTGGCACTCAGCAACCCTTCTACACCCTCCTCCATGTCTACATCAGTGAAGCTTTTAGCTCCACAACTTAACAATCTCCCACTTGGAGATAAACAGTTGCACTGTACCTGTACCTATACCTCGTCTAATTTTTTTCCTAGTTTGTATCCCTCTTCAAGCTCAACCCTGAAGACCACCCACCACACAACCTATGATGTACCACCTGTCATCCGAGTACCCTGCCACATCCGAACCTACAAACACATGTAGTGAAGTCCTGACCCCTAAATAGCATGAATCCCTACTGCTGGTCTCTCTCAAATACCTGAGAATCCACTTCTCCGAATTGGCTCCTAACTCTCTGACAACTCCCACTGCTTGGAAAAACTCAGGTCTATACTAGACCTCATGTGATTTCAGACACTAAACTGTCCAGCCCTTGGTGCGCTCTGATTCTGTATCATGCGTAATGAACCTCACCAACACCTGATTCACATCAGCTCCCACTGGAAACAAAATCACCCTGTGATCTCCCATGTCTCCCATGTTGAAGAATTTCGCTACTCCAAATTCTTCATAACAAACCACTGAACTAATCTTACCCTTAGCTCAGCAACAACCTGTATGTACAATCCTGCTAGCAAACATACCATCCACATACAGTAACAAAATGATGTCATGACTCATCATCCCCCTGGTAAGGCAAACCACAGTAGTTACCTGACATCGACTGAAGTCATGCTTTGTCCTCCACCTGTCAAACCCTGTACCACTGTCTTGCAGCTCCTCAAGACCATATGCCCTGGTCTTCCGTCTCACGTGTCTGTTCTCTCTATTCTTCAACTAAGGAATCCATTCGTCTCGTAGTGCTAACATACCCGCTGGTAACCCTACCAAATCTCTGTCTGGTTCTGCAATCTCTCCATGCCACGCTCCCACTGTTTCCTGGATCCTTCCTGCTCTGCAGTCAGCAACTAGTATAAAGAAGAGGAACAACGAATTTGAGGCTTACTTACGTCTTCATTCCTCCATATGGGTGTTTGAGACTCCTTGACAGCTCACTGTCCACCCAAAATCCGTTACAGTGACCGACCTCAGCCACCCCACAGTCTGCATCCGACCGACATCGGTTCCTGCGCCTGCCCTGACTACCAACCTGCTGTCGTCGGTGTCCTCCTACTGCCGACGTCGGTCCTCGTGACCGACATCGGTCTTACCTACTGCTGACATCATTTTCCTGTCGACGCTGATACCTATGTTTCCTGTGAGTGATGACTTTTTACCTGCAAGCTCTTTTGAATCAATCCCCATGTCCAAACTGCCCTGCTCAGAAGTATCCAGCCACATCCACTGATCTCTGTCCGCCATCTCCTCCAAGAACACCAAGGCTTTCCAGTTCTTAAGCCTATCAAATATATCTATCTTTCACTTAAGAACATGCATCTCCTTCCTGCTCATGTGACCAAGCCTACGAAGCCACATCTCCGCAACAAAAGAAGAATCAGTAATATAAACAAGTAGGTAAAGAGTACCTGTTTTCTTACCACCAGCTAATTCAAGTGTACCCGCTGTGAGAGTTCTTGTACACCTCTCATCACCCAACTCTTCTGAAGAAATTAGCCACATCTCCAAACCTGGGACCTGCATGACCTCCTTCAACACCCATGTGTTGGCCGCCTGCAATTTCAGCTTCACTTCCCCTTTGCCAATTCTTTGGCAAGGCTCACCAGCTCCTCTATATGGGGCTGCATGGAAAGAGGCAACCAAATCTGTAAGACAAGATTCAACTTTATCCAAGAAACCTCCCAGAGCATCTTGTGCCACATAACCTACAACATCTGCTTCTTTAGTTCCTCCTTGCTGATCTTCCACAAACCAACAATCTTCTTTTACCTGCTCTTTCTTTCCATCGGACCATAAGTAACCATCTGTGCTTTTCAACTTCTCCATCCGTAGCTTACTGTGATCTATCATTGCTCTACTCCCACTCAATCAAAAAACCCCTGAGAGTGACCTGTAACCAAAACACAATACCTGCTTCCTGCAACCTTAGCTCTGATACCACTTGTTGGAAATAGGACCAACCCGGAAGCACACAATTGATTACCAAATTCAAGCAACTTAATATGCGGAAATAACCAGAATCAACAAGTAACTAGAATCCAGAAATAATACAAGATATGAGAGACAATACACAACTTGTATTAATACTCATACAGAAAAGAATACAATAAAGAAGATGCCACTTCTTCTCCACCACCTCTTCAAAGGTTTCCCACACCTCAAGTGAACAGTAATTCTCTCCTCAAAGCTCTCTCTACTAGGTCCCAACACCCAACTCATACACTGAGTTGGTGTTCACCTTACACCTGTGCTCCACGCACTCCACAAGTACACACTTGTACTCCAAGTACATCTCTCCTGATACTGCTCCCTGTTGTGTTGCTATCCTATCGATCTTCAAACTACAGATCAAGCTGGTTCTGCACACCTGTGAACCTTGACCTTGCACACACATACACCTACATATCAATGATCTTACTTACCATGTAGATCTCCTATAGAAGCCATGCTCACCTGATGACTAAGACCATACACTCCTGAAGAACCCTGCTGATTCTCCAATCCAGCACCCACCTTGGTACTGTGGCACTAGGAGGAACGCACCATTGCTCTACCTCACACACCGAAGGAGCTTATAATTATGCTCTCTTACTCCCTAGCTACACATTTACAATACAACCATGAGTCTATTATATAGATCTCTTCCAAATAATAATTAGACACCTAGTACAATAATTAGATCCGCAGCTCTCAGTCTATAATTAGCACTAAGCATGCAAACACTTGGTTCATTAACCAACTGCCCGTAATTAACTCGCAGTCGAACCACACAGGCGACCGACGCCGGTCCCTGTCCGCCTGGGGGTCACCGACGCCGGCCGATTCTGACCGACGCCATTTTCTTCCTGCATCCTTCCTGCCGACGTCGGTTGGCCTAACCGATGCCGGTGTCCGTGGCACTCAGCAACCCTTTTGCACCCTCCTCCATGTCTACATCAGTGAAGCTTTTAGCTCCACAACTTAACATCTCTTAGAGTGTGATTTGATTTTCTTGATCATTTTTTGTCTTCTCTTTGTTTGAGTGGTGAGATTTTTTGTGAATTTCCTCTCCCTTACCTTGGATAGTTCTTACTCGCTAGCAGTGAAAGAATCTAGCAAAGCAAAACCCATCACCAAACCAATTCACCTCTTCATCCATGGACTACATCTCTGAACCAATAGATTATCCTCATCTTTGAGAATTCCTCCTTTCCATCAAGAAATTCCCCAAGAAGACATAGATTTTTCTACTTTCCTAGATAGTAATCATGTGACCCTACAACATTACCTCTGCACCATGTCTTATCGTACCCCATCTTCGGCTCCACCTATATATCCACCTTATAGTATGCCTCTCCACCTCATGGAAAGAACCTCTATTACCAAAATTATAACCCAACCATTGGCTACTCAAGCTTCTTCATCTATCGACAAACCCCTTGAGACTACTATAGACCACCAACCAACCCAAACTATGAATGCCCTTATACCTTCCACTCCTACCAACAACTCTTCCACCTTAAGGGCAAGCCAATCTCTAACCACCTACACCCTTTCCACTATGGGAGTGCCCACCTCTAGCACTACCAACCTTACTTTAACTACCCCCGATTTGTCAGCCACTACTCTAGTTCAAAGCCTTGTGGTGTCCATACCCTCCACCTTACCACCAATCAATACAAGGGTCACCACCCTTGCATTGGTCACCAACCCAACTACCACTCCTATCCAACAAGCACCTATTACACCAAACTTTGGCTATATCCCTAGCCTACAAGGGCATGTGCCTCTACCCATTACCCAACCACCTACATCTGTTTACTCTTATGTCTCTTCTACCCAACCATTGGCATCCACATACCAATATATGGTTGCTTCCCAACCTTTGACCCACTATCAGTATGTCACCCAACCACCACAATAGTATGCATCTCACAACCTTCCAGGTGCACAACCCCAAGTGAACCTAATGAATATGCTCATGGAAAAGATGACTACATTAGATTCATCCATCTAGGGTGCTCACAACATCTGTACCTAGTAGGCCATATCCTCCCCAATGGAAACTTCCCAAGTTCTCTAAATTCCAAAGCAAGGAGGATCTCCAACAGCACCTTAGGGTATTTAGGCATGTTTGTTATCTAATTACCTATGATGTTTCCCTCCTTCTCCACACCTTTCCCATGTCCCTACCCAGTCTGACATTGAATTGGTATATTATCATACCCAAACACTCCTTCTTCTCCTTCACCAAATTGGCTCAAACTTTCTTGGACCACTTTTCAATCAATATCTCCAAGAAAGTTTATGTCACCGAGCTCTACTCTATTTGATAGTTTGAGAATGAATCCATTGTCAATTTTGTATCTCATTGGAGGAGCTTAATTAACCATATTTCATTTTCTTTACCTCAACCTGAACTCATAGATCTTTTTTCTCAGGCATGTGTAAAGCATATCTCTTCTACCCTGCATGTCCAAAGCTTCTGAACCTATGATGAAGATTTTACCATGGCATGTAAGTTAGAGATTACAATCATTGATGAAGGAAAGCTAAAACTAAAAAATAAGAACTCCACATACAAAATCAATGAGGCCTCTTCTTCCAAACCAAATAACCAGTCCAATACCAATACCAAGGGCAAGGGAACCATGAACACAGTTGTCCTTAAAGTTTCTCTTCTACCATCCATCAACCAACCAAATTCCTCTAATTCCTCAAATAAAAACACAAGGAACCAAAACCGTAGCAACTAGAAGCAATTCACTCTGCTTGGAGAATCTTATGCTTCAATCTTGGAGAAGTTATGGAAAGAAAATATCATTCAACTTCCCCCTATCAAACCCCCTCAGTAGTTTGATTCCTCTCATCCTGCACCTTGTTGGTACATCAAGAATGATATGTGTGCCTTCCATCAGGTAGCAATTCACTCTACAATTCTCCACACCTTTCCCATGTCCCTACCTAGTTTGACATTGAATTGTTATAGTGCCATACCCAAACACTCCCTCTTCTCCTTCACCAAATTGGCTCAAACTTTCTTGGACCACTTTTCGATCAATATCTCCAAGAAAGTTTATGTCACCGATCTCTACTCTATTTGACAATTTGAGAATAAATCCATTGCCAATTTTGTAACTCATTAGAGGAGCTTAATTAACCATCTTTCCTTTTCTTTACCTCAACCCGAATTCATAGAGCTCTTTTCTCATGCATGTGCTAAGCATATCTCTTCTACCCTACATGTCCAAAGATTTTTAACCTTTGATGAAGATTTTACCATGGCATGTAAGTTAGAGAATATAGTCATTGATGAAGGAAAGCTAAAACTAAAAAATAAGAACTCCACATACAAAATCAATGAGGCCTCTTCTTCCAAACCAAATAAACAGTCCAATACCAATACCAAGGGCAAGGGAACCGTGAATGCAATTGTCCTTAAAGTTTCCCTTAAACCATCCATCAACCAACCAAATTCCTCTAATTCCTCAAAGAAACAAGGAACCAAAACCATAGCAACCAGAAGCAATTCACTTTGCTTGGAGAATCTTATGCTTCAATCTTGGAGAAGTTATGGAAAGAAAATATCATTCAACTTCCCCCTATCAAACCCCCTCAGTAGTTTGATTCCTCTCATCCTGCACCTTGTTGGTACATCAAGAATGATATGTGTGCCTTCCATCAAGTAGTAGGGCATGACGTTAGTAGGTGGAATACCTTCAATATCCTTGTCTAATCTCTCATTGACAAGGGGGAGCTCACATTGGACAACCCCAATACACCATCAAACCAATCCCTTGATATATTCATGTAACCTTTCCCAAAACATGCTCCTATCAATAATGAGAGTAATCAGGTTGAGTGTTCTCATGATGACCATATGGTCAATATGGTCCTTGATGTACTCATTATTGGACCACCTGGTACCCAATCCTCTGATTCTTCACCTCCTCCATCTACTGAGGTAATGGAGTCACCTTCCCTTCCTTCAAAAACCCAAATCCAAGAAATACCATCTTCCCCCTCTCCACTCATTGAGGTAGTGGAGTCCTTAACCACTCTTTCAACTAATATACCAGAACAACTAACCGTCACCATCTTACCTTTACCTTTAACTACTAAGAAACTCACCCCTCTGTTAGAAATCATTCCCAAGGAAGAAGTCCCCATGTCCACTCCTCCCATGGAGGAGCCACCTATCTCAACCTTGGATCCTTTGATTGAGGAAGAGGACAAGGTTACCATCTCTCTTTCTCAATTGATGGATCTATCCTTTGAACCCACTACCCAGTAAACCAAACTAATCTATAAACCATTCTCTAGACTAGTCCATAGAGTGGAATTTGTTTCCAAACCCAACTTAGACCGGGATACCTTTTGGCAACAACTAGGCCTCCCTTACACTAATAGATTGGAACCTCTAACCCTTTCTTTGGTGAACCAACCCCTCACCTCTATTGACCAACCTATTGCCATATCTACCCTACCAACCGAAACCCCTACCTAATCACACAAAACCTCTACCAAACCAACCAACCCTCAACCACCTAAGTCAACTAAGACCCAAATAACCAAATTCCCTTAAATCACCCCAACAAAATCAACCCAAAGCCTTGGTACCTTCCCTACACCATGCCTTAGTCAGCCATATGTGAAAGTGGATCTAACATATTCAAACCCACCAACCAAGTGCCAAACCAAAGCAACCAAAGAGGTAAAACCACTCAAAGGCATGAATTGTACTTCCCTCCACCTTTCCCTCCATTTTGAGGCCTCATCCCTCTAACTTGAGAAAGAATCCCATTATATCTACCAAAACCCCACTACTTCTTTTGGTTACACCTTTGTAGTTGCTTTCTGGCACACCTCTCTTCACCACACTAGCAATACCAAGACCACTAAACCTTTACTACCCTTAGTTGAATCCTACTCAACCATTTTCTATAGGTTATTTCAAACTTATTATTTAGCCTTACCTCCCATCAGACCCTTTGACCCTCTTGCTTCAAAAATCATCTGGTATAATGACCACCAAGTGTGTTCTTATCATAGGACACCTAACCATGACATAGATAACTACAAAGCACTCCAAACCATTATCCATCAGCTTTATGATAAGGGTGATCTACTAATAGACAAATATTTCACAAGCCCTATGTCAATCTCACCAACAACCACACCTACCCAACACTTACCTACTCCTCCACTCTCACCTCAGAGTGAAGATGAATCTAACCAGTCTCGTACCCAAAATCCTCTTATCCATACTATCAACATGGTCATAATATCATAGCAAAAGGATAAGGGGAAGGCTAAGGTGTCCATTCCATAGATGTATCCATCTTTGACCTTCTAACCAACCCACACCCAACCATCTCCATATATAACCAAACCCAAGGTATCTATTTTAGGTACCTCCCAATCTAACCCCTTATAATCTATCAAGAGAGTTATCCTCAAGTAACTTCACCAGACCTTGACAAAGATGACCTTGTATGAGTTGATCTCTACCTCTCCCCATCACTGTTAAGCATTAATAGAGGCTTTATAATCCATAAAGGTACATCCTAAAGATCCCCAACCTATAGCAACTTTTGTTGGTACTCTTCAAATATCCAACCTTGTTGCCTTCAAGGATTTAGAAATACACTCTATCCATCCAGATGACCTAAATCCCCCTCTCTTTATTACCTCATACATCAACCAAACCTGCATTAAATGGGTCATGATTGATGGGGGAGCTCGTACTAACATCATCTCCTCCCATGCTTATAACCAATTCAACCTTTTGAATAATGTCATATTTGAAACCTTAACCATCCTTTGATCATTCAATAATACCATGACCACTACCTTGGGAACTATTGTCCTTCATATCCATCTAGGACCCCATACACTCCTCAAACTCTTCTATGTAGTAGAAGGAGAATTCTAATACATCATCTTATTGGGATGACCCTAGATCTGCCTCATGGTTTTCATCCCCTCTACTCTTCAGCATTATGTCAAGTTTGAGCATGAAGGCTAGGTCATCACCATCAAATTTGACCTAAGTCATTTCTTGACATGAAACATGCCCTATCACCCCAATGATGTCCTCATACCCCCATCCAACACACCTTCAATAGCTAAAAACCAACCTTCAACCAAAAAAGTGGATGTCATATCCTCTTCCACCGATGAGGCATCTGCCAGTTCCTTTATCCCTTCAAACCAAATCCCCACCATGGACCCTTTAGAATCAAATCCCTACTCCTTAATAAAATGGGAAACTTAACCATCAACTAGGATATGACCCTGACATTAGAACTATTATTCTCTTTGGATTTCCCTACTACCAGACACTCATTATCTATGGGGGACTCGACAAACCCCTTGGTGCTTCTACCACCTGCCATCCACCTCAACAATTTACCATCGATGTATCCTACCTAGATAAACCAAGCTTAGACAAAACATACCTTAATCGGTGTGCTTGGAAAGGCTTTGGTCTTGGGCGATATGAGCACGGCCCATATGATTTGGTCTCCATTAAGACCAAGAAGCCTCATGAGAAGCATGGATTAGTTTCATCCTACTCAATAAGAATCAACCCAAACCACCTACTACCACCATTATTGAGGAAGATACCCCTTCCTCACCCACCTCTCCTTCATCCATGTGTGAGGATGATGACATCATCCCACCTAACTTTTTTTTATCAACATGATCAGCCTTAGAACCCTAACTTATCAAAAGGATGGGGTGACTATAACCATCCCTTTGACCCATCCTAAGATGATAGGAGATGACTCCCCTACCATTAACACCATTCAGTGCCAAGATGATGATTTTATTCTCACATACCTTGGTGCCCTGAATTCTTCCATCCACAAATCCCTTCATCCCAAGACCTCAACCATTTTGAATGAATCCACTAAGGATATCAACTTGGGAATGCCTAATAACCCCTATATTATCAAAATTGGCCAATCATTGAATTCTAAAGAACTTTAGGATTTCCCCTCCTTCCTCCAAGACCGCAACATAACATTCACTTGGTCTTATAGCGACATGATTGGAATTGACCCCACCATTGCTACCCATAACATAGTCACCCACTGTGATGCCAAACCCATCAAGTAAAAAATCTGATGCATGCACCCTCACATAGCCCTTGTCATCAAAGAAAAGCTTCAATGTCTTCTATCTATCAATTTCATTCAACCCATTGACTATCCCCAATGGGTCTCAAATGTTGTGCCTATCACCAAAGCCATAGGGAGACTACGCATTTGTGTGGACTTTCATGACCTCAACCTTGCCTACCCTAAAGATGATTTTCCTCTCCCAAGCATCGATTAGCTAGTTGATCTTACAACTGACCATGAGATATTATCTCTCATAGATGGGTTCTTGGGTTACAATCAAATCCTAATTTCCCCCAAAGATCAACACAAGACTGCCTTCACCACCCCGTGGGGAAACTTTTGCCATATATTCATGCATTTCAAGTTAAAAAAATTTGGTGGAACCTACCAATGTGCCTTGACCTATATCTTCCATGACATCATCCATAAGATTGTAGAGGACTATGTGGATGACCTTCTTGAATAATCCAAACTCTGAAATGGCCATTTAGTCCTTCTCAAGATCATCTTTAAGTGACTTATCCATTACCATGTTTGCCTAAACCCTAAGAAGTACTTTTTTGGGGTCTTGTCAGGAAAGCTCCTTGGTTTTATCATTTCCCTTTGTGGAATCGAAGTCGATCCCACTAAGATCAAAGTAATCCTTGATATTCTTCCCCCAACCAACCTTAAGCAAATTTGTAGTTTTCAAGGGAAGCTTCAATCCATTCATCATTTTATCTCCTAGCTTTCGGATCGATTCCAACCCTTCCACCACCTCCTAAAGAAGGATGTATTTTTTAAGTGGAATACTGACTATTAAAAGGCCTTTGATTCACTCAAAAAGTACATTTTGTCTCCACCTATCCTTAACACTCCCAAGGATGACCAACCTTTCTACCTTTATATCTCCACCACTGACCACTCCCTAGGGGCAATGCTTTCTCATTAAGATGAGCAACATAGAGAGCAAGTCATGTACTACATTATTCATATGATTGTAGAGTATGAGACTTGATATACCCAAACCAAGAAACTTTGCTTAGCTTTAGTCTTCATGGCCACCAAACTTTTCCACTACCTACTTAACCATAATACCTATGTCATAACCAATAATGACCCACTCAAGTATATGCACTCCAAGCCATTCCAAAATCAGTGTATGGTCAAGTGGCTCATGTTCTTAGTAGAGTTTGACCTTGAGTTCCACTAGTAAAAGTCAATTAAGGGGCAAGTCACTGTTGACCAATTGGCCAAGGCACCATTAGTAAACAACCAATCTCCTCCTCTTGAGTTCTCGAATGAGTCCATCATGACCCTCTCTCAGGTGAACTTAACCTATCAAGTCACCATGTTATTTGATGGATCAAAATGTTAATGTGGTTGGGGAGTGGGTATCATCCTTATCCCCTTTGATGATGAGCCCCTTCCTTTATCCTTCATGCTTGAATTCAAATGTACCAATAATATGACTGAGTATGAAGCCCTAGTTATAGGCCTTCAAATTGCCTTAGCCCTAGGAGTCAAAACAATCAACATCTTTGATGACTTCCAACTTGTGGTCAATCAAATCAATGGCTCTTACCAATGTAAGAATGATATTTAAAATAGTACAAGCAACTATTTTATGAACTCTTAGCATCATTTTAACACTAATGTATACAATCAACCCCGTGATTTTCTAAGAAGTTCACTGACACCATGGCTTCCCTTGCCTCTCAGATACCATTTTCACCCTCAGAATCTAAGCTATCTATCATTATCCATAGACTCACCTAGATTTCCTATATCAAACTAGATTTTCCCACCATTTTTAATGTGGAGACCCAAACTGACCTTTGGTATTAACAAACCTTCAACTACCTAAACCTTGCCATCATCCCTTCTGGCCTTTCTATGAATGATCAAAGAGAATTTATCTAGAGTACCTCATGCTACACCATCATGGGAGGAATTATTTATAAACATGGCTTTGAAGGCCTTCTCTTCCATTTCCTATGCATTCACAAAGCCTCTCACACTATCAAAGAAATGCACGGTGGTATTTATGGGGGACACTTTAGTGGCCTTGTCATAACCAAGCACATCCTTCACCTCAACTATTATTGGCCTACCCTTAACCAAGAATACTATGATTATGTGAAAAAGTGTGTCAAGTTTCAATAACATGCCAATTTACATCATTCACCTAGCCATAGTATTCAAGTTTCCATCAATTTTTGGCCCTTCTCATAATGGGGTGTAGACCTCATTGGTGAAATTAATACCCATTCCTCATAGTGACACTACTCTATCATCACTCTGACTGAATATCTTACCAAGTAGGTAGAGGCTATTCCTATAGTCTCTACCAAAGTAGAGAAGATTGTCTATTTTATCAACCATCATATAATCTACCGCTTCAGTGTTCCTCACAAGATTATCACTGACAATGGTAAATCCTTTAAGAACAATCAAGTCCTAGGTCTATGTGATGCATTTGGAATTAAGTTAAGCTTCTCCTCACCCTATTGCCCTAAAGTGAATGGATATGCTAAAGCCTCTAAAATAACTCCTAATAAAATGCTAACTAAAATCGTTAATGAATCCAATTAGGATTGGCATTTGCACATTCCCTTCACCTTATGGACATATCGTACTAGTATTAGAACCCCTATGCGTGCTACCACATTTTTTATTATTTTTGGAGTGAAGGTCATCCTGCCTCTCAAAATCTAAATACACTCTCTTCACATATATTTACAATATCTCATTTTTGAGAGTGATTATTGTCAGCACCATTTAGCTCAATTGGAGCTACTTGATGAACATCATTTAGTAGCCTTTACCCATATTCATGTCTATCAAGAGGGTATCAAGCATGCCTATAACAAACACCTTAAAATGCGAGAATTCAACATCAAAGAAATCATCATAAAGGAAAATCAATAAGTCACCAATATGGAGAAAAAAAGTAGGGCAAGTTTGCTTTCAATTGGCTTGAACCCTACATCATAACCCACAAGTACAGATTAAGAGCTTATTGATTGTCTTCTCTCGAATGCCACCCAAACCCTGAGCCCCTAAATGCTTCACATCTATGTCTGTTCTTTTGTTAAGAATGATCAAATTCACCTTTTGTTTAACTTAAGCTCATCCCTTGCTATCCACACTACATTCATCTCCCTATTTTAGGGGCAATTAATTAAAACTGAATCATGTGATATTCTGACATAATCATGGCCTGAATCTTAAATAATGGGTACCACGGCTCTACCCATGGCATGATTCTCATGGTAATTTTTGCCCCTCCAAGGATGGATTCCCATGATAATTATCACCTAAACCTCTTTACACCTAATCAACTTTTTATGCTTTTAGTTTTGAATTCATAAAGGTGAACCACTAAGCTAGCCTAAGAAAGTATATGTCAAGCAAAATCAAAGCAATAACAAGTAAACCTCCCTATCATTAGCAATCATGGGTCATTCCTAGCATTCGTAGACTACTCCCTTGAAGGACAGCTATTGAAAATTTATTTGAAATTGCCAAATATAAGGTAGACTACTCTTTTGAAGGATAACTATCAAAAATCATTAAACAAAGCACATAAACTTGGACCACTCCCTTGAAGGATGGCTGAGTAAAGCATTTGTCAAAAGCATAGAAATTTCTTGGAAGCTTCCCACATCGATCAACTTCCTATATATAGCAACAAAGAAAAAGACCCATTATCAAAATCATAACAAAAACAAACTAGTCATCTCTCAAATAACATAATAAGGTGGAAGCCACAATCAGCTTTCATAGGTAGACTTCTCACATTGATCAGTCTACATAGTTTGGCATAGAATTGTTTATACTAACTCTTTGGACACCTATAGAAGAGGCATGCTAGTCTCATAAGAAGGTTGCATTTTCATCCATCTCCCTTTTACTCACTATAAACAAGGGATTTTTGAGCTCACATAACATTATGTGGAAAAGACACCTTATTAACCAACTAACAAATGCTAATGCGAAGCATTCGAAGTCCTTCTATTCATTAAGCCAATCCAACTTTGGTTTTTTTCTAGTCATTGTCAAAGAAAAATCACCATGCCCTCTTCTTATCTTGTCGTGGCTAGTTGGTATTTTCATTGCGACATTTATCTCTTTATTATATTCTCTATTCTCCCATCTAGTGTTATTAGTTACCTTACCTCATGTGATTTACCCTAAGCAAGATAACAACAACCATAATCATAACAGGCATATCTATGTGTGTCATAGGCAACATCATAATCATAATCACAACCATAACAAGCATAAAACCATAACATCCATGAGCATTACAACAATCAACCACTTTTTACCACATGTCTGAAATCTAAACAATGAAGCATATACTTAAAATTTAGCATGTCACAAACAAATAGGAAGCATAACCATATATCACAAATTGTCTCATGCCTGGCTAAACCTATATCAATGTCTAGCATCCATAGCATAAGCATAATCCATAAGCAACATAAAACATCACATCATAAGTATTAAACACCAAACATAAACCATAAACCATGAACATGAGAATAAACAATGATTATATATATATATATATATATATATATAACTCATGAGTCAAATAGCATAATGTGTACAAGAAAATAGACATCTCTCTCTCTCTCAAAATGTACATCTCACTACATCAGCTCGTAGGCTAGAATCAAAATGATATACAAATGTCATAATCTAGTCATATCTTATCTATTTTCCAAGGACACCATTGTCTCCTAAGAACCATTGGATCATATTTCTTACCCACCTGCTATACCTGCCAATCCCCCAAATGTACCTATATGTCTAGTTATAGATGTTGCCCACTACCATGGAGTCACTACACTGGCATTGCCTACTAAACTGGCTCTATACTCACCTCATTGGGGCTCCTATGGAGACTATGTCAAAACTATGGCCCCATAATACCATAGCTCCTCAACTGTAGCTAGGTATCACGCCATGGAGATCATGTCTAGTGGCCTTGTGTGTGTTGCAGCTACTCCTACTCCACTCTACCTTAGAGAGTCCATCTCCTATGTAACTAAGGTAACTGAAGACCACGCTTGGTTGCTATCACTTATGAGAGTAGTAACATGACCCTGTAAGGTAGTAATCTAGCCCTGTAAGGTGGCCACCTACCCTTGTAGCATTATGACATGTACCTACATAGTGGCTAATGTAGTGCCTACTTATCAATGGGGTTGGCCCCCATGCATGTACTCTTTGTCCCCCTCTCCCAACTAGATCCACAACCATCAGCCTCACACCTCCATCATCCCCACCAATGTCTATTGTTGCATATAAAGTTTGGTACCATGGCATGTACCCATCTATAAACCTAATGTCACCTATTTGTTCCCTAGCTAGCAACTCCTTATGGTCTAACATAATCAGCACAAGATACGATTCTAGTAACAATATCTCAGAGTCCTTATGCTTATATCTACAAAATGTACCTAGAATACTCTGTACAAGGCCAAATTGCCTCCTCACCCTCTCAAATGGGATGAGCTACACCTCTTCATCCCTCTAGCCAAATATCCATCCATAACTCTATAGGGAGAGCATTTGCCTCCTATGACCAAGCCAAATTGGAAACTAAACATAAGGTCTCCATGTGATGTCACCAATCACTAGTGCACCCAGTGTACCCCTGAACCAATTAACATCATGGGCTCCTCCCCTGCACTTGACGCAATAAAATCACCCCTCCACCTCATAAATTTGACTAGAAACTCAATCTGTGTGAACCTTACCCATGGCAATCCCACTTGCCTCAGCACTCGAATGTGCTCATAGGCCAAACAATGTAGAACTAGGCCAACACTGATACCATACCTCCTATACACCCTAAACTCCCATAGCTCCATGTATATCTAGACCAATAAAATAGGCACCCACCCAAATATAGTTTGCCCCAGTAATATCTCCACTAATACCCTTAATGGTAAATATGGGAATCTCCCACTACACAAGTCGAGAAGATAAAAGTAGGAGATGACCATCATGAACATTGTCATGAGTCTCCTCTCACTTGGAGCCCTCACATACAGTGTGTTATAACTGAACCTACCAACATGTTGTTAGACATGATCACTACCATCTCTATATAGAATCTCAATTGTTCCTTGCACTCCTCTTATTATATGTGATAGACAAATCACCTCAAAGTGGAAGCTGTGTGATCTTATGAACATCCTCAGGTAAGATCATCATCTCACCAGTCAGCAATAAGAAAGTGTTCATAGAGGGATCCCATCTCTCAATGAGCACTACGATCATAAAAGCATCCCTAGGCACATGTTGATAGTGCCTCATCAACCCCAACCCAACCTCCTCCATGTCAGCCCAGTCGGCTGGGGTTATCCCCTTCTAAACTCTATGAAGATACGCAAAACTCAATCACACATTTGTATCTACACCCTAGCCTACAACCATTCATTCAAAAACATGGCTTAGTCATCTACACCAATATCGCCTACCCTACTCTACCTTACCCTTTAAAACAACTAACCTATTTCTCTAACCTATCCTACCCATCTACCTAATACCCACCAAACTTGCCCTCTAAACCTACAATGCCAACCTATACCTAGCAATAATCATTTAAAACACTTTCAAAGCCTTCTTTTACCCTAGTTGACCACTGACGGTCATGGTGACCTTCGACGGTTAGGCATATTTTTTATTTAAATGTTGATCATCAACAAGCAACCCCAACCATTGATGGTTATTATGGGCGTTTCACGAGTAGAACACCCAAACCCTTCCCTACCCTAAAACCACCCAAAATGCAATCAAACTTCCTACTTTGTTACCCTAATATGCTTACCCACCCTATCTCACCTACCCACCTGATCAATTTCTAATTTCACCTACATATTTACCAAAATTTCCCAAAAACCCTACTTAGGGCATAAAAGTTTAAACCCACCCATTTAAACCTACCCTAATTCCAATGAAATTATGAATTCAAGCTAGGCTATCAAATTTAAGGGCACCCCCTACCATGTTTCATGACCGTCACTATGGAGTCAGAAGTAGGCCTGCTCATCCTCGTCTATGCCCATGTGCCCCCTGCATCTTGAATGTTCCCCTAGGTCCTCTCTCCAACTCATCAATCTCAACCACTAGTAAGCAATCACGATCAACTATCACTTTCACCTGAATATGACAATCACTAGAGCTCAAGGTCAAACACTAGCAAAGTTCAAATGAGGTAAAAGTGATTCTATTTTCACTTTTGACCACCAAGCTTTTAGGGTTTTCACCCTGACCATTAATGGTCACCTTTGAGCATCCTGACCATCAACACTGGCACCACCTACCAAGCTGGCTCTATACTCACCCAATCAGGGCTCTTATGGACACTATGTCAAAATTATGGCCTCATAATACCATACCTCCTCAACTATAGCCAAGTATCATGCCATGGGGATCATGTTTGGTAGCCCTATCTATGTTGTAGTTGCTCCTCCTCCTCTCTACCTCAAATATTCCATCTTCTATGTAACCAAGGTGAGTGAAGACCATGTCTAGTCCTTATCACCTATGAGAGTAGCAACCTGACCCTGTAAGGTAGCAATCTAGCCCTCTAAGGTGGCCAAATACCCTTGTAGTGTTGTGACCTGTACTTGTGTAGTGTCTAACACTACTCCTACCTATCCATCAGGGCTAACCCGTATACCTATACTCTATGGCCCCCTCTCCCAGTTGGATCCACAGCCATTAGCCTCACACCTCCATCATCCCCATCAATGTTTGTTGTTGCATTAAAGGTTGGTACCATGCCATGTACCCATTTGTAAACCTAGTGTCACATATTTGTGCCCTAGTTAGCAGCTCCTCATGGTTTAACACAGTCAGCATAGGATGTAGCTCTAGTAATAATATCTCAGAGTCTTCATGCTTGTACCTATGAAATGCATCCAGAATACCCTATATGAGGCCAAATTACCTCTTCACCCTCTCAAATGGGATGAGCTCCACCTCTCTATCCCTCTGGCCAAATATCCATCTATAGCTCTATAGGGAGAGCGTCTACCTTCTATAACTAGGTCATATTGGAAACTAAACATAAGATCTCCATGTGATGTCACCAACCACTAGTGTACCCAGTGCACACTCAAACCAATTGATGGCATGGGCTTCTCCCTCTACACTTGGCATAACAAAGTCACCCCTCCACCTCATAAAGTTGATTGGGAACTCAATCTATGTGAATCCTACCCATGGTAATCCCACAGGCCTCAGTACCCGAATGTGCTCATAGGCCCAGTAATGTAGAACCAGGATAACACTGATATCATACATCTTATGGGCCCTAAACCCCCACAACTCCTTGTATATCTAAACCAATAAAATAAGAACCCACCTAAATATAGTTCACCCCAGTAATAGCTCCACTAGCACCCCCAGTAGCAAATATGGGAATCTCTCACTACTCGAGTCAGGAAGAGTAAAGTAAGAGATGGCCATCATGAGCATTGTCATGAGTCTCCTCTCACCTAGATCCCTTGCATACAACATGTTGTAACTAAACCCACCAGCATGCCATCGAACCCGATCACTATCATCTTCATATAAAATCTCAATGTGTTCCTTGCACTCCTCTCACTCTATGTGATAGATCATATCACCTTGGAGCAAAAGCCATGTGGTCTTATGAACTTCTTTAGGTAAGATCATCATCTCATCAGTTGGTAATAAGAAAGTGTTCATGGGGGGATCCCATCTCTCAATGAGCACTATGATCATAGAGACATCCCTAGGCACATGTTAATAGTGCCTCATCACCCCCAACCCAACCTCCTCCATGTGGGCCCAGTTGGTTAGGGTCATCCCCTGTTGAATCTCTGTGAAGATATGCAACACTCGGTCACGCATTTGTCTATGTTCTATAGCCTACAACCATTCATTCAAAAACACAGCTTAGTCACCGACACCAATATCACCTACCCTACTCTACCTTACCCTTTAAATCAACTAAATTATTTCTCTAACCCATCCTACCCATCTACCTAATACCCACCAAAATTTACCTCTAAACCTACAACACTGACCTATACCTAGCAACAGTCATCTAAATTTGCTTTAGCATTTAAAACACTTTCCAAGCCTATCTTTTACCCTGGTTGACCATTGATAGTCATGGCGATCATTGATGGTTAGGCATCCTTTTTTCTAAAGATGTCGACCATCGATGATCAACCCTGACCATTAACGGTCACTATGGGTGTTCAGTGAGTGGAACACCCAAACCCTACCCTACCCTAAAACCACCCAAAATGCAATCAAACTTCTTACTTTTCTACCCTAATATGCCTACCCACCTAATCAATTTCTAATTTCACCTACATATTTACCCAAAGTCCCTAAAAACCCTACCTAGGGCATAACCGTTCAAACCCACCCATTTAAACCTAACCTAATCCTAATGCAATTGTAAATTCAAGCTAGGGTATCAATTTTAAGGGCATCCCCTACCTCATTTCATTATCACCACTATGAAGTCAATCGTAAGCCTATTAATCCTCATTTGCACTCATGTGCCCCTGCATCCTGACTAATCCTCTAGGTCCTCTCTCTAACTCATCAATCTCAACCACTAGCAAGTAATCACTATCAACTATCACTTTCACCTGAATATGATAATCACCAGATATCAAGGTCAAACACTAGCAAAGTTTAAATGAGGTAAAATTAATTCTATTTTCACTTTTGACCACTAGGCTGGTTCTCCACCCAACCATGCCACCTCGTCATGTCACCGTTGATCCATTACGGCCTAACTAGTGTGCGTTTTGTGACACTTTTTCCTTGATCCTTAGATCACAGTGGCAATATTTCCATGTTGACCCTTTTTGCACTTGTGCTACCTTGCACTTACCTGACCCACTTGTGTCTTCTCGGGAGCACTTCCTACTTTGAATACCCATGACACTTACCTCATTTATGTTTTCACCAGGAGCACTTCATACCTTGGATACCCATCAAAACACAAATCTCATCTAGATGACTTGATAAGAATAACCCGATCAGCTATGTCTAATGTTGTGGATTGATTACCCCGTCACCATTCTTGCTAGAGTCGACCTTTAATTTTACCAACTTGGTAACCTCATCAATGTAAGATCTTGGCTATCACACTTTTTGTCATACTTTTCATGCCATTTTGTGCTTCAGTGCCCAACCTATCAATCACCTTCATGATGTCCACCTTCATCCTCACCTTCACCCACCTTATCAAAACTGCATGTGCTTCTATTCTACCTTGTCAACTCCCAGTTTGAAGTGGAACACCTCCTCCCATACTCAGGGCAATCAGACCTTTGACCAGTAATCAATTTTTGTTTTGCATCTTGTTGATTCAAGTTGTATAACAAAAAGGGGCAAAATGTAGACACCAAAAATTTGCACATTGTTGACCCTCTGACCCATCACCAAACCTAACATGTAGTTAGTTGACCCAACTGACTTAACCTAGATTTTACCCACCTTTTACCCTTCACCCTCGACCACTAATGATCAGGATGACCATTGATAATCACCTTAACCATCAACGGTCAGGGTCCACCTTCTCAACCTCCAACATACAAACCACCCACCTTGATCTTCTAAAAATAGTTTGTCTATATCCAGTTTTAAACCATTGCATGGACAAGTTAAAATTAAGAAGCTCAATTAACGTCTTATTACAAATCTCTTGCCTTTCCCATAAGAAGAAAGGAGCAAGAAGGTGAAGCCCATCTGCAATTCTTATCAAGAGCTTGTGCATCTATAATTTTCCATTTATAGACCAATCATTATTAGCAACCCAGTGAAAAAGCTACTACATTAGAGAGCCAACTTGTCATCGTCACTCCACCAAAGTGCCAAGTACCATTACTCTGTCAGCATCATGAGTCCACTGCCTCAAACAATCCCCTGATCAACTTTATGCAAGATAAGTGTTTGTTTTCCAGTATTCAATTACTTTATTTGCCTTTTGCGCTCAGCCTAGCACCAACCCATCTCTCGAGAATCCACCTTGTGATCCTATCAATTAGCCATTTACCAACCCAAATCTACATACAATAACTATTGATGGTTATCTCAACCGTCAATGATATGTCCAACCATCAATGGTCAACTCGACCACCGACAGTCACCTTTTTCACCGATGGTTAGCACAACCACCAACGGTCCTATGACAACAAATTTTAGAAAGCTATTTTCACCTACCTACCTCCAATCAAACCTGATTTTCTATGTCCCTACTTATTCATAGACCCCTTTCTAATTTTTTAAAGCTGACCCCAATCATCTAGCACTAGTATTAACTAACTTATCACTATTTTAATCATTTCAAGTCTACTTTTGAAGTAAGCAATTCTTGTGTTCAATTTCAATACCTTTTGATTATTGATACAAGTATTTTTTATTTTGTTTATAAATTTAATTGTTTAAAACATGTGGATTGACAGCCCTCAAGGAAGCTCTTGCTTCTGGGATCTAGCTATTGCTAGGCAATCTATTCAACTATCTATCTAACAAACAAATTTACTTTAGTGTTATCTTATTTGCAGGTCATCCTCCCAACTCAAAGAGGAGCTCTTCACAATCTTTTGATTCAACGTGTGCAAAATCAAACAGGGTTTTCAATTATACTCGTACTTAGTTTCTTCTTCTTCCCTTTTCTGAATATACGCTGAAATTCATTGAAACAATATGCAGTTCATTAAAACATAACTACATTTATTTGATTACAAGCATCACATAACTATATGCAGTTCGATAGTTGGTCTCAAATAATAAGTTCAGAATAAGTGTTATGTCCCTGAAATAGATATAAGCATGTCCAAAACAAGTATAATGATTATATATATTAAAAAGACACACCATTATGATCCTGTTTTCATAAAGAAATCTGGAAAACTTGATGGATATTGTGATTGTGAGGACATTATAGAGCACATCTCGTATCCATGAGGGTTTGGAGTCAACTGCTACCTATTTTCTGAGAGTGAAAACGCAGCATGCTTGTTTGTTTGGTCATGAAATTGATATTCATCTATGAAGGAATCCATAAAGTATTTGAATATATCTGAATTGTCATCTTCAACTTGAATGATAACATGAGTATTTCTGGGCAGTATTTGATGTTGTTGCACCTCAATTGACTCAAAATTCATTGGAAACCCTTTTAATTGGAGATTTTCACAGATTGAACTAAGGAAGCTTGAAATGTTTTATAGGTTTGAATGTGCCATTCTTGGTGCCACAAAATAACTATTTGTGATGGAGTTTCTTCTCATATATAGGGAAGCATCATGGTCTTGTAGGCCCAGCTCTGGAGTAGAAGTACAATAGGGAAGGCAAGTTAGATTCATTTCAGCAACATTACAAGAGTGTTGATTAAGGCTATCAGTTACTGATGTTTCTAAAAGCTCACTATTCTTGACTAACTCTGGGAAATGTTGATATTCAACAATTTTAGAGGCAGGCTCAATATCATCACCAGTTTGTGGATATTTGTGTTGAGGGCTGAGCTTGTTTTCAGGATCTACATTATTGTTGTCATGGTTATCAAGCTCTGATTTGGAAAGGGATTTGTGGGTTTGTGGATCTATTCCCTGACTTACAAGTTTTTTACTAAGGTGAGTATTCCAGTAGTTTTTTATCTCATTATCAGTCCAACCACGTATTCATCCTTCTATTAAAGACCACCTGAAAATCCATTTGACATTGATTCAATTAATCATTATATAGAGTGTATGCACTCAAGAGCATTGAACAATCCCTCCTCGAAACCCCACACAACAGAAAAATGAAAAGTTAAGTACCGATCATTTTATGTATCGAACGCCTTAGTGGAAAAAGCAAGCCAAAAAAGTAATGAGGAACATGATGAGAGCTGCAGTTGCAGATGGCACCATTGCCATCGAATCAGTGCCTATAAACATTGACGGAGTGGATGCCAATTCCTCCTCCGCACCATACACTGTAGAAACCAACACCATCAGCATCATTACACCTAAAATTGTTGTGTAAGTGATTTTTTCTGCCATCTAGTCCACTCTTGCTACTTAAAATTGATAAAAAAAATTACTGAAATCAGTTAAAAGATAAATGGGTACGAGATTTGTCTCACAACAAAATGAATGCGGAAGATTGTCAATGGCGATGGACATTTAAACGTATTGTGTACACTGGCAATTGAAATCAAAACCTTGATTACCTTGGCGAAGCATCACAATCATAAAATGCATCAACATTCATCTCTGAATCGGTAACAACTAGCAGAAAGGAACAGTTCAAGGGACATTTGTTTAATCCTTAAGAAATATGCAGCCGACAGTTCTCTAAACCTGACACCTTAATGCACCTGAGTGGGGAGAATAGATGGTAGAGCAGGTGGCCATGATGAAAATCATATGACTACACCTGCCAATTTAAAACCACCGCATCAACCAATATTTGGTTTTTCCCTACCCTCTTTACACTGACACTGTTAAAACCTAATCATAACTAGCTTATCTGGGCTCGATTGAAGTGAACATTTCAATTACATACAATCTTTTAATCAATCAGAATATTCAAAATAATATGTTTTATTTGATATGTTAAAAACCCAGCTATTTATCTTTGGAAAAGTTCTCGCAAATTTTTTAGCACAAAAATTGATAATATTTGATTGGCTAAGTGCATAAAGATTAATAGTAAGATAAAGCAAAATAGAAGCTAATAGATCCCCTACGGGACTAATAACCTAAGTGAAAAACCTTGTGTTTTTGTTTATGTAATATGGTGTTATCTCTTAAATTAATACACAAGTGTAGGTTTACATTTTAGGTCATTTATGAAGATTTATGAACTTTCCACTTTATATATTTAAAATTGAGAGGGTTTACATTATTAGTTATTTATCAGTAAGTTTATAAAATATTTTGGTTTGAATATTAATGAGGAAAAAATAGATTAATGTTTGGATTTAATCTGAGAAAATGAACATGATAACTTTTGATGTTGAGCAATAGAGTCCTCTTATAATTATTTTTTAAGTTAGGTAGGTAAAATCTGGATATAAATATAAATTACAATTGAACAGAAAACTTGAAAACTAATTGTATCTTTTTATAACTCACTAAAAAAGAGTAATTCAAAATAAAATCCAAAATTAAATCATTAGTAAAAAATTAAAACTAAATATTAAAATGAACCAAAAAAAAAAAAATTGTTTCATTAATCAAATCTTGTCTTGACAAGAATTTTGATACACTTTGCATCTTTCAAATGGCATTAAATTAGAACATCCTAATCTTTTTCAACTATGAAACAAGATTAAAAAATAAAAGAGAGAACTGAGCCCACAATATTTTTCTCTCAACTATATTATAAGGCTCTGATCTTTGTACTGAGAAAATCTAAAACATGAACGAAATTAAATGTGAATATACAAAAATAAAAATGAATAAAAAATAAATATGAATTATAGGCTAGACTTACAAATGATAAGTTCTCAATAAAATCCTCCTCCAAAAATATCCTTTCCTTCATTTATCTTCCTTATCTTTATAGTTTTAAAAAGATAGTTGAAGTTTATTTTCATACATTCTTATATAAGTGTGCATGTTCCTTGATTACCTACATGTTAACCTTAGCTAAAAATCATATAACAAAATAATCATGTTCACATTTAGTGAGTGTTCAATATGTTTATAAACTATCCAATAAACAATGGATAAATATATCTAATTCAAGCTTGTATATAAGATCTATTACTATATAATTTTTATCATTTATTGTAACTAAATTTATTATTTAAAAAAATATTAATACAAAAATAGAATGTTTAATTTTATCCTTATGCAACTTGAGTTGACTGATTTTGTTGTTTTACATTTATTTATTTATCATTAGTTATCGTGAGGATTGATGATATGAAATGAGTTAAGATTTCATGCCACTTTTGTTCTTCATGTATTTATTGAAATCAATTGAAAAATCTATCATGAGGTGATTATTGGATTCATGACACTACCAGATAATGCCTTCCATTTACATTTGCAACCTTGATAGTTGTTCTATTAGGTTAATCATGTTTTGTGTTATAGGAGGAGAACTCTGATTCCTGAAGGTCACTAAAACAAATGACAATGTTTTGAGACAATATTAAAGACAATACTTCAACAAATCATCTCAAATTGAGACAAAAAAAAGTTGTGTATTGTCTTTAATATTATCCTAAAACGGGTGTCTCTAATTATTATCTAATAAAAAACAATATCAAATATTACTTATTTTGTCTCTCGAGAGACAATATCATTTTTGTGTCTCTAGAGACAATATAAAATACCATTTTTTTTAGTCTCTCAAGAGAATATAATTTTAACCCCAACTATTGTCTCTCGAGAGACAAAATAAATTTAATGAAATTAAAAAAAAAACTAAATTTCTCCCATTGCAACCAATCAATAAATATCGTCATTGCCACCAAAACATCTAATTATTAATAGTATAAAAAAAATTATAAAATAATTTGGATGGAATAATCTTGTGCCCACAACTTATGCGTCTACAAACATTTTATTATATCAAAAAAAGCAAATACAAAAGGGTACTTAGATGTCATTAACCTTTTAGAATGGTAAAGGGATGAACCTCAATATATTTCAACAAAATCCATTCCTAGAACTATGTGATTCATCTTTTCGTGTTATCATTGTTTTTAAGTGTAATTCAAAATACTTACTTTCCTTCCTTTATTGATTTGTGTTCAGACTTATTTCCATCAGTTAACGTTTTCAATGTACTTTCACAAATCTATATTAAAAAAAAACAGTGCTTTAAAATTGTTCTCTACCATGTGAACATACAAATCTGTTCCTCCAATCCAACCGCTGCTATCCATTTTTTATGGAAAGATTATTAAAAATAAACATAAGCACATATTCAAAAAATAAAACATAAGCACATATTCAAACAACTATTATAAAAATACAACCTCATTGTAAGTATTTTTTTGCTACACAATCCTATATGGATATTTTACAGAAAGTTGTGTGTCACTCAATTCTCAAAAGACATTCAATAAAAATCAAATCAGCAATGTACTCTTCCTTTATACAAGGAAAAGGGAAGGATACTTCATTTTAATTTAAAAATTTATAGGGGACTAGAATAACCATGACTAAACTGACCAAATGAATTTGAACAAAGTAACATTTGATGATGATGGTGTTCTGAGGTATAGTGGTGCAAGCTAGGGCCTGCGTGCCCTAGCTTGCTGGCTGCGTCTATCGTTGGAGCATGTCAGTGGAAGAATTTGGCTTGTGGGGGGTGTTCACTGTGTGCGCAGGGGGCTGGAGGGGCTTAGATAGGGGTTTGACCCCTTCCTTTCTGTGGCTGGGCATGTTCTTGGCCATTGTTTGGTGTGTGGGTTGCTTGGACGGGGCGTGAGTGGCGGTTGGGGCATTTGAGCGGATTGCCTTGCCTCTGTCCCTCTTCCATTTGGTGCTTGAGCACATACAACCATGGAGAATCAGGGTTTTGCCTCTTCCCTGGATTTGGAGATGGTAGATCCAGCGTCTTTGAAGAAATCTAGTAATAAGGATCAGACTGAGTTTCCTCTTTCTGGAGAAGGTACTTCCTCATCTAAAGGGGCGTTTTGAATCAAAAAAGTAAATGGATGTTTGGAGAGATCGAAAGATAGACCAGTTTTGGTTATTCAACCTGAGCAGGTTTTAGAGGATGTTGATTACTGGTGCAAGCATGCTCTTATTTGCAAATTTTTGGGCCTTCGTCTTTCTCTTCCTGTGTTGGAATCCTGGGCACGTCAGGTTTGGAACCCTAAAGGAGATATGGAGATTATTTTAATGGCTAATAACTATTTCCTGGTTATTTTTTCAAGCATGTCGGACAGGAATAGGGCTTTTGAAGGTGGTCCATATTTCTTTAACCAGGTTGGGCTCTTCATCAAGCCTTGGCATATGGGTTTCAACTCTACTGAAGAGATCCCTTTGCGGGTACCTATTTGGGTTCGTTTTTTGAGGCTTCCATTGGAATTCTGGAGGGAAGATATCCTCCACTCAATCTCTTTGCTTCTTGGGAAACCTGTTGGATCGACTTCATAGACTCAAGATCATAAGGTAATTTCTTTTGCTTGTATTTGTGTTGAAGTTTATTTGAATAATCCATTACCAAACTCTATGGAAATTTGCTTGGGTTCTTCCTCTTGGATCCAATAGCTAGATTATGAAACCCTTCCATTCAGATGCAGAATTTGCCATGAATATGGTCATCTACACTGCAGATGTCCTAGACTAAAATCCTCCCCCTTTTTTGCCTCTGAACCTCCTAGGATGGACAAGGGGAAAGCTCCAGTGTCTGATGGGCCTGTTGATAAGGAGGGATTTATCCCAGTTAAATCTTGTAATAAAGGCAAAGGTAAGAAGAGAACCTGGATGGATAAACAGAATGATGGCACATTTAATAGGTTTGAGGTTCTTAATAGCATAATCCAAGAAGAAGGTATGCCAGTTGAGCTTTCTTCTAGAGTTAAGGGTCAGGTAGAGAATCAAGAGGTGGAAGCAATGAAGGAGGAGCTGATTTTATCGTCAGGGGTTCAACAAGTCTGTCAGCCAATTTTGGACTTGCCTTTTCTAGTTTAGAGTATTGGTGGCCATCAAGAATCACAGATTCTGGTGGGTATTGCTGGGTTGGCCCCCTGTTCCCAAGGTACGAAGGAATTCGTAGATCTTGTGAAGGGTGTTAAGGCTCCTCCTACCCTAGGCTTGCAACAAAAATCTTTTAAAAAGGGGCCTCTAGATAAACAGTCGTGGAGTGGAAGGAAGACTGATCAAGAGAAGGTTAAGATTATGGGTGATACTTTGGCTGATTCTGGATCTGTGAAACCCATTGATTCCCACTTCTCCTAGCCCCCTAAATGATAGTTTTATCATGGAATGTAAGGGGGTTGAACAGCATCCCTAGACAAAAGGCTATTCACAAATTAATTGAGTCTCAGGATTCGGATGTGGTCTTTATTCAAGAAACCAAGCTTTCAATGGATGGTTTGAATAATTGTGCTCAGCATATCTAGCCCCAAGGCTACTGGCAGGGGTGGGGGCATTGGGTAGTTTTGGGGGGGTGGCTTGCTTCTGGAACCCGAGGACAGTTTCCCCCTTATGGTGGGTTTCTAGTCGAGCTTCCATCTCTATGGTCGCCTCTAATTTTGAAACTGGTGAAAGATGTCTTTTCTCCAATATTTATGCTCCTACTGATCTCCCAGGTAAGACACATCTTTGGGACCATATCAATTTTGTCTGGTCTCTAGACCCGTTTCTCCCATGGATTTTGGCTAGTGACTTTAATGCTGTTATTAATATGGATGAAAAATGAGGAGGGTTAGGGAGGCTTGATCCTTCTTCTCTTTTGCTCAGAGATAATATTGGTTTCCTTAACCTTGTTTATGTGAAGCCAATCAATGGAGTTTTTACTTGGAATAATAGGAGGTGTGGTGATGAGGCTATCTCAGAACGGCTCGATAGATTTCTGGTTTCTTGTTATTAGATGAGCAGCAGGTGGACTACCAGCTCTAAAATCTTGAAGTGGAGGGGATCCGATCGCTGGCCTATCAAACTCTATGTCTCCTCTTATGGGGTCACTAAAAATCCTTCTTTCATATTTCAATTGATGTGGTTACAAGATCAATCTCTTCAGGATCTTGTGCTGGATTGGTGGTACGAAGGACTTCCTGCCCATGGGAGGGCCATGTACACTTTTAGTAAATGGCTCCAACATGTGAAGTATAGGCTTAAAAGGTGGAATAAACAATGTTTTGGGAACCTGCATGCTCAGAAGCTTGTTGCGCAGTCCAAACTGGATAGTGTCACTCGTAAAATTTGTGACCATGGGTTGTCCTCTGACCTTTTGAATGCTGAGTCCTTGGCCCTTAGGGGCTTAGAAGAGTGGGAGCTTTGGGAAGAGATTTTTTGGAAGCAAAAATCTCATATTGATTGGCTTCAGGAGGTGGACAGGAATACGGCTTTTTTTCATAACTCAATTGAGGCCTGTAGGTAGGGGAACTCTATCCCCACTCTTGTCTCGAGTGATGGGACACAACTCTCATCCTGTGGTGAAATTTCCAGGGAAGCTATCAACTATTTTTCTAATCTTTTTACTAGGGAGGATATTGCTGCTAGATCTGAGGAGAGGGCTATTTTGGATTGTATCCCTTGCTTGGTCTCAGATGAGATGAATAGGGCTCTTTTGTGTCCAATCTTGTTACCTGAATTGGAGAAAGTTGTGTTTAGTATGAAAAAAGGCAAAGCTCCTGGTCCAGATGGATTTCCAATTGAGTTCTTTTAGGAATTTTGGGAAATAATAAAGTCTGATCTCCTTGATGTGGTTCAGGAATCTCTCAGGAACAAACAAATGCTTAAGTCTTTGAATTCTACTTTTCTGGCTCTCATACCTAAGAAGGAGGGGGCTGATCAGATGGATCATTTCAGGCCTATTGCTTTATGCAATGTTGTCTACAAGATCATCACCAAGTTGATTGGTGAGAAACTCAAACCTCTCCTTGGTACTTTGATTTCTGCTAAGTAGGGAGGCTTTGTGGAAGGGAGACAAATCTCGGATGGTGTCGTGATTGCTACGGAGGTTATCCACTCTATGGCTTCCTCTAAGGAGAAGGAGATGTTCATTAAGCTTGACATGGCTAAAGCTTATGATCGGGTGAGCTGGGAGTTCCTTCAAAATATTTTCTTGGCCTTTGGCTTTACAGAGGAATGGGTGTGTTGGGTTCTCAGTTGTGTGACCCCGTCCTTCTTCTCTATTCTCATCAATGGGGAACCTTCAGATTGTTTAGTGCTTTTCGGGGACTTCAGCAAGGGGACCCTCTGTCCCCCTATCTTCTAATTATCATGGTGGAGGGTCTTGGTAGATTTATTAAATCTCAGGTGCGGCAAGGTCTTATTCACGGCTGGAGCTAGAACAATGATCTCCCTCCCTGTTCTCATCTTCAATTTGTGGATGACACTAGACTGATGGGCTTGGCTATAATTAGTGAGGCAGTGAATTTCAGGAGAACTTTAGACATCTACTTGAAAGCTTCTGGTCAGAGTATTAATGATGATAAATCTTCCATTTATTTCTTTCATACTCCTCAACTCATTCAGAATAGGATTGCTAGGATTCTTATATTCCAAATTGGCTCTCTTCCCCTGATGTACCTGGGGATTCCTTTGGCTCTGGGACCTCAGCGTAGAGATTTTTGGCAAAGGATTTTGGATAAGTTTCAGAGTAAGGTTAGTCATTGGACTTACAGATGGCTTTCTTATGCTGGTAGAGAGATCGTTCTAAAAGCTGTGGTGCAGTCTCTCCTTATTTATAGGTGTTGTGTGCAGATTCCTCCTACCTCCTTTGTGAGGGATTTTGATGCTCTTTCTCGACAATTCCTTTGGTTAGGAAACCTCCTTTCCTTGAAGTGGAGTTTAGTCAAGTGGGATTCTATCTGTAGGTCGAAGCATGCTGGGGGCTTGGGCCTTAGGTCTGTGGCTTTTGTGGTCATGGCTTTGGTAGCTAAGTTGTACTAGAGATGGTGCAATAACTAGGATCAGGATTGGGCCAAGATTCTTGCTTTCAAGTATGTTCCTGGTGTTGAGAGCCAAGACGTGCCATGGATTGCTTTGTTGGGCAAAGGTTCTTGCATTTGGGATACTCTTAAGAAGGGATCTCAACATGTTCAGAATGGGCTCTTCTGGATCTGTAATAGTGGCTCTGAGGCTATTTTTTGGCTGGACTCTTGGGATGGTCACCCTCCCATTCTTTCTAGTTTCCCTCAGCTTATGCCTCTTTGCCAGTTGTTCTCTGATGCTAGTTGGATTAAGGTAGATCATTTTAAAATAGTTAAGCATAGTGGTCAACTGGAGGTGTCTTATTGGAAGGATCCGCAGGAGTGGCCTGAGGGTGGTTCTGATGAGGATCGTGCTACTTTGTGTAAGGTGTTGAAGGGCAGGCTCTGCAGCTCTCTAAATGAGAGGGACAAGTTAGCTTGGAGTCCTAGCCCAAAAGGTAATTATACTGTTTCTCAAGGTTATGCTGTGTTGGATAGGAATTTACATGACCTTGCTGAGGTGCCATGGTGGAGGAAGGTTTGGAACAACTTTTCTTGGCCCAAGTGTAACTTCTTTTTATGGTTGGTTGCCTAGAGAAAATGTCTAACTTGGGAGAATCTTCGCAAACGGGGGTTTCAGTGACCTTCCATTTGTTTGCTTTGTATGTGTAGTGAGGAATGTTCTTCCCACTTGTTCTTTCACTACCCCTTTTCTCGTGAGATCTGGCACAGGTGGTGGGAGGCTTGGCATCATGGTTGCATTCATGCTTCCTCTCTTATTGAGTTTTGGGAGAGCCTGGGCAGGCCTCCGGTGAAGACGCCTTTTCTCCAGGTGGCCTGGATTATTGGGCCTACTTTCATTCTTTGGAACCTTTGGTTGGAACGGAACCGCAGGTTTTTTGTGATTCTAGGTTAGATAGTGGTCAACTGTGGACGAAGATTATAAGTAGGCTTCAAGAGACTATCTCTGCTAAATGTGATGTGTCTGAAAGTATTGATCCTGGGGATGTTGCGATTGTGCGGGATCTGAGCCTGGGTGTTAGTAGTAGGAGTTGCACTGCTGGTATTATGCCCCGTCGTGTCAAGAAATAGGTTTGTCATGATGGAAAGTGGGCGCCTCCTCCAGATGGGGTCCTGAAGATTAATACTGATGGATCTTCTCGTGAGAACCCTGGGCATGCTGGTATTGGGGGTATTGGTAGAAGTAAAGATGGCAATGTTGTTTTTTGCTTCTCTACCTACAAGGGGCATTACTCTAATAACCTGAATGAGGCCCTTGCTATTAAGATTGTTGTTGAGCGGGGTTGCTCTCTTGGCTAGAGGAGGATTATTTGTGAGTCTGACTCTCAGATTGTTGTGGATATATTGAACAATCAAAGAGTGGATGGTGTTAGTTGGCATTTAGCTTCGATGGTCAGACAGATTTTAAGTGTTTGCAGTTCCTTGGAATTTGTCTCTTTCTGTCACATACCTAGAGAATGGAATAGCGTGGCTGATTGCTTGGCGAAGTGGGCCTCGGAGAAAGGGGATGGTTGGGATATCAATGGTAGGGATGAGTTACCTCCTAATTATCTCGGGATTTTGGAGAGAATTCCATTGGAAGACAGAACTATGTAGTGTTGATATTTGGTTTGTTGGCGGTTCTTCTTTTTATTGAACCTGTGGCTTTTGCCTTGTATCTCTTTTTGGATTGAATAAAAAAAATTCCCCTTCTTTTTAAAAAAAAGAATAACCATGACTAAATGGGATTATTTTTGGTTAAGATAATTTGTTCCCATAAGTGTTACACTTGAAAGGAAAGGAGGATGAGCAGTATCATCCGTAAGATGAGACAGAATGACATTGAGAGGAAGAGTGAGCAACAACATTTGTTAGATGAGACAGAATTACATTGAGAGCTCGTATTGATAGGTATGTTGTTTAGCTATAAACAATGGTAAATAACATGTGAGTGCATACTCTGTAATTATAAATAATGGAGGAGGAATTTATCAGCATTCTGTAGTTTATATCGAGAATTGTACATAAATAAGGAAGGATGAAAGGAGAGAAAAACATACTATTAATGCCTGCAAATGACTCAGTCAATGGAATTGGAAAAGTACAATAAATTTTAGAATATTTAAAGACCAGGATAAATTTAAACCCATCCACAGAACTACGTAAGAATAATACCTTTTTTGGTGTTTTTAAATGGGAGCTTTTAATAGACATACATTTTCTAAAACACTTCTAAATGAAGAGCGCTATGTTTCTGGACGAATGTACATGTTTTGAACTTTTTTTTTTTAATAATCATGTTAAACATCAAGCAGTAAAGATATCTAGCTACAACAACTTTTCATTTTTGTGAAAACAAGGATTTAAAGAAAAAAATACCATACCTGGAAGTTAGAAAAGAAAAACTACCACTCTAACAATGGCCTATGGAAATATAGACACAAATCTGATAGTACTGCAGGCCAAAAGTTTTCAAGAGTGGATTGTTGTGAGCTCACATATTTGGAAAACTGTACAGCTACTTGGTTATTCTTCAAGGCTGCTCTTTTTTTCCCGCTTCATCAGCATTCATCCCTCAATCTCTACTAGCAGATGACTTTGTCATAATATTATGTTCTGTATTTCGTAGTCGTATTTTATGTGTTGCTTAATATTATGTTATCTTCTATATCTCGATGCTGCTCTAGAATTTCTTCCCTCGGCAACTGCCTTACATAGCTCTGCCTAACGGCGTCATGTATCTTCTTCCTCTTATTTAATATATTTATCTTATTCAAAAAAAAAAAAAACTAAAATGTGTACGACCCTAATTAAATCAAACAAAAGCAAAGAAATGAATTTAGAAACCCCACACAAATAAAAGTTGGTTAGCTCACACTCTTCGGTGGAGGACCAAATCCGGCTCAAAACAAAGAAACGTCAGTAAAGTATGGCAAGTCACAAAGTACCAAAGCAATTATATAAGGAATAACAAAAAATTAGGTGCATGTTGTTGCATCAGAAGGAGGAGGTGGAACATCGTCTTTCGGTGACTAAGCACTCCAAGATGAAGGCTCGGTCATGGAAGGATCAGGGACCGTTCATCCATCCAAACACCTTGTCATTAATAGAGAAATGACAAAATATTTATTCATTGTTAAATACTGCAGATTTTCTAGCTTTCCATAATTGAAACCAAATAACAGCGCTAAAAAAATTCATGCCAACCAATTCGCAGAATCCCCAAAGAGGGCCAAACGCCAAGAAACAACCTCAAGATGAAAGGGTTGAAAGAGACTGTGAATCCATTACCAAATATATCAAGCTTTGGGACATGTCCAAAAGGTATGCTTGAAGGATTCTAATCTAGGATAGGCCATGCACTAAGGTTGAGCAAACCACTCTTCAAGCTTAGCACTCCATATTTTGTTTAGTTGGGCAAGCCAAGTCCTCGATGAGGAATTAGGACTCCAACACCTATTGAGCTTACCCAGAGCTAGAGAGAATGGGCTCATTAATTGATATAATAGGATACCACTAGTGGTTATGGTCATTGAAGGAAAGACCACTATGAAATCCATTGCCAAACCATTTTAATTAGGGTTTGACATAGTCAAATGCTTTTCAAATACTTTTAGCCATAAAAGATCCCTCAATTTTAAGTGGGGTAGGAGTGATCAACAAAGTATGGAAACTAATGTTTTTCCTACTAGACTTATCATAGGGAAACTCACAAGAGATATAGTGATGTGGGAGAATTTTACAAGATTCATTACCTTCAACAGTATTGACAACATATTTATCATAAAGGGCAATGGTCTGCCTATAAATATCAATAACCCCAATACCTCCTTTATTGTGAGGAAGATACCAAATATCCCAACCAACTCTTTGGAACCCTCGAGCTTATTGGGCATTATACCAAAGAAAGTCTATGAGAATATTTGCTAGCTTGTCATAGGAGGTTTTGAAGGGGACCCAACAGGAAGAGTATTAGACATGACTAGCACCCAAAATATTAGTGCCCACCTAGAATTTCCCTACTAAAGAGAGGGGATTAGTGACCTAATACTCAAATTTGTCTCTACTCTTTTCATGAAATATTGCCACAACTCCAAAAGGGAGCTATTGAATGCAAAGAGAATGCATAATAATTTGAATATCTCCCATTGAAGAATCCATTTCCACTTGCATTCAAGTAACCAATCAAACATGGGCATCATATTTTATCTAAACCATTAGGTTTTATTCCATTGTAAGTGTTGGGGTTTGTATTGTTACTATAGCTTCGGCGCTGAAGTCTAGCCCAATGAGCTAGCACATTGGCCCTTTCACGCAAGATTGTGGTCTTGTGCACACACCTGAAGCATGCATTTGGAGACCAGTTCCCATAGGTTTTGTTGCTCAGAGTTATTACCTTAATCATATTCTCCCTTTTATGTATTTAAACAGATACTATGTAAACTCAAAAAATAAACTACTTTGATTCTAGTGTTTCCAAGCTTGGCCACCATGATTACACAGACTACTGCCATCACTAGTTAACATTGTTACTTTAGAAAAAGAAAAGGTAAGTTAGGTTCCATACTAAGTTCTGGTTATTACTTTCAACTTAACACAACACATTCAGCTGTCATGAACAAAATAAAATTATGTAATGTCCGTAACTCATATATTAAGCATGAGCATCCAAAAATCAATCCCCATCCATCCATTACAACGAAGGTATTTATACTTGTTTATCCCTGACCAAGTCTTTACATCATTAATGAAAAGAATAAATAACTAACAGACTCTCCATAGACCAAGAGTCGTGGCTTTTAATCAACTAGCTTTGCCTAAGGCACCCCATATATACTCGTACTATGTTGGATCCTTGCTGCCATGTGTTCATCTTCTCACTGTCGATGCAAAACTTTCGATCAATAAGGGCTAGGTGTCCCATATGAATTTCTCCTTAACTGCTTATGCTTCCCATGCGCTCCCTAAGTCTTTCACCTTAGTTTCAAGTCCTATGTTCTCAGGTTTCTCGTGACTAATTTCTTCAATTTCAAGTCCTATGTTCTCAAGTTTCTTGTGACTAATTCTTCTTTGACTAGGTCCTCTCGCACTGGGGCTTCTGTGCCTTTATACTTCCATGCCCTACAAGTTTTGCACCATGGTGTTTTTGCAACTATCAAGTTCCATGACATAGTCTTTATGTGTTATGGTCCTTCTACATCATGTCGATCCCGTGCCAAAATGGACAATACTTAGCCAAAATTTGGGGCCAACATTACCCCACACTAAGCTCTTAGTCTATCCTGGACTAAGTTGTGCTAGAAGCCTCTATCAAAAATTTAGGTTGCATTTGTTCGATCTCCTTCCAAACATTGTCCCAATGTGACAATGCCTCAAACAGCTTGGCAGTTATTTCTTCTACAGCCTCCTTCAATCTCTTCATCTCCTTGGGTTGGCTAGAGGTCTCATTGGCCTTCTTGACTAGTCTGTCTAGGGACATGGTGGCATCCTTCTAGATGTCTTCAAGTGTTGAGACTTCATTGACAACCTATCCTCAGAGGGATACAAAACTTGCATTCAGTTGTTGATGATGAGTATTGATGATTTCCTCTATCGTCTCCACATCTTTGAATGCCTTAGCATGCTCAGTACAGTCCCTTATAAAGAGTGTAACATCAACCATTTGTTGCCTCTATGTTTCTTCATCTTGGAGCTGAGCCTCTAAGATTTTATTTGGGTGCACCAATTGCTCAAAAATTCCATCCAAAATGGGGATGACTTCCCTAACCATTTTTAGGGCAAGCTTGCAGACTTTTGTTGCCTCGGTGAACTGCTCTGCTACTCTAGTCCCTCATCTTTTAGTGTGGGTTGCTCCTTGCATCGCTTCAACAGGAGGTTCACTAGGGTCCCTAACTTGCTTGTGGCATCCTTATCAAGAGGTACATCATTTGTCAGTGCCGGATCCTATTCTAAAATTGTTTTGTAGAGGTTTAATGTTCTCACTTTTGCCTCTGTGGCCTCTTTGACCTACTACTTCATATTAGCCACTTCCTCGATGAGTGCATGTTTGGTAGCAACTTCCTTATTATACATACCCACAATTTGGGCATGTTTCCTCTCGACAATGCATGCATCAAAATCTGATAAAATGTTTTGGCATGTGACCTTCATAGTCAGCTTCAAAAATGCAGCGCTTGCTAGAAGAGGGTGAATCTTTTGGGGATCCACCCAAAGTGGCTTGGGCAACATAGGAGCATCAGGTCCCAAGGAAATGTTGTCTTGGGGGAGCTCAAAATCCTGTTCTTCATTATACATGTCCAGAAGAAAAGACACATGCTTCCTTATTTCTAAGGTTGTATCCTTAGGAAAGAAGTATGGCCATAGATATAACATCATGTCATGGATGCCAAATTGATAATGTTCATACGGGTTGGCAGTTGCATCATCGCCAAGCTCTTCCATGGACCCCATTGATTCCTTCCCTTTAGTAGGGTCGCACTCTACTTTGACCCCTATGCCAGTAGCCATATAAGTGATACCAATAGCCATTTCACTTCTTTCTTCCTCACCATCCCCCTCTTTGTCATAAAATTGTCCCTCATCAAAAAATGAGTCATTAGAGATAGCATCCTCCTCTCACTCTGGGGAGGGAGTCTTCTCGGAGTCAAAATCCCATGTTTTTACCTACACTATAGCAATTTCTTGTTAAGGCACTTATTCTATGGTTTGCTGCTATGCAGCTCCTAAGGATGCTTTTGGGGGAGATGGATGTGATGTTTGACGGGGTGAAGGTGAAGTGGGAAAAACATGTGGAGGAGAAGGTGGAGGTGGAGGGACTTGTGGTGGTGGTGACTTGGGTGGAGACGACCGAGGAGGGAAAGGGCATGGTGGAGATGGGCACAGTGGAGAAGGGCTAGGTGGGGATGGGTAAGGTGGAGATGGGCATGGTGTAGATGCTTATGGTGAAGGATGAGGTAGAGATGGGTATGGTGATGAGGGGCCTTATTGTGGAGCCTAGGCAGTCTTCTACTGCTTCGATGGTGCCTACTGACCACTAGCGTTGGCCTCATCCTCACCCTTCTTTTTCATCATTAATGATGGCACTAATGGAAGCTTTTTCTTAGGTTCTCTACCCTTTGGATCCTTTTGAGGGTGCAACATATAAAACAAGTTGTGTACTTGCTCTCCCACCATTATCTATTTGACCTTTATGTCCATCTCATTCCTCACCTGATAGGCCTTTTTACTTGGATATACAAACATTTTTCGAAGAGTGTGAATCTCCAGTCTATCTTCTCGGCCTCCAAGGTAATGGGCTGCACATCATAGATCTGGTTTATGGATTCCATGAAACACCGTGCCAAGAAGGCATATAGTAACTTCAACCATGCAAAAATCTCTCTGGAATGGATCATCCTTATGTACACAAGGGAGAAGTGTTACTTCACTGCAAACTGGGCTTGCTCAACAGCCAAAGGGGGTAAATTCTTCAAGATGTATCACTCATTTTTTAATTCCTCCCTCATGCTGTCAAACTAGTACCTCATCTTGATTTTTTAAGAGGGTATGATGTGTTGAGAACATTTAAACACCTTATAGCACTCAGCAGGGGACCTGTGCGTGGGTGGGTATGTCTACTTCAGTACTCCTGAGTTGTAGTCTAGTATGCCAATCTCATCAAAGACCATTAAAAGAAGAAATACCCCCCATAGAAACTTATGTTTGGGGATTTGATGGGTTTTCTCTACATCTTCAACAATATTCTAACTGAAACACATGTCCCAATTGTATTGTAAGCCTTGAGTGACCTAATGGGTGATGTATAAGTGTGCCATGTCAACTTCCTTCCACTGATTAGTCCATCGATCTTGGTCATAATGATCCACTCTATAACTCAGAGGGTGGGATCCTGTAGGTTCTTGATGTGTATGGCATGGCCTTACTTCTGGTATGTGAGTACTATAGTGGTCTTTTAGGCCTCTTCAATGTCTTCCAGGTCATCATCCACATCCAACCTTGAGCACTATAGTCCCATGACCTTGCTTATCCTCTTGGGTGTGATCTTCATACTATGCCTAATGAAGTAGATATACTCTTCATGGACATGCGAGATAAAGGAACTAAACCACCTCTGTGGGTTTTTCAAAGTATGATAGATTAAAAAGTTGGAAAAACCCTACAACATCCAGTGCATTGAAGATATTGAGATCAAACACGACTTGGTTCTTGGTGCTCTGATGCTCAACTCAATAGTTGTTTTGAAGTTCAACCTTGTTTCTAGGTTATCGATGGTTATAATCAAATATTATGCAAGTAGAGACCTTGGAGACCCAACTGTTTGCATGCAACACTAATTCTAGATACTACATTTCCTTAATCAAAAGAGGTGGGGGCAGGGATGATTGAATCTTATTTGCTAGGTGTGTCATGCTTTCTTCCTCTCTCTCTACATGCTAAACTTGCTCTTCTAGAGTTTATTCCCTAATGAAAATAATGTCTTCTCCATGTACCAATTATTCCTTTGGTATTATAGGTAATGGTTTAGTTCTTGTGGCTTTTTTCTTAGGCCACATTACCCTCTGAGGAGCCTAAAGATTAACATGTATTCATCTAATGTTTCGAAATGAATACATGGTTACAGCTGATGACTTCAAATTTTTGAGCTTGAGTAACCTTTAATGGTGGACATTTGCAACCTACAACCTGTGAGCTCTCTCTATCATGGTCGTGTCTCAAATTTCCCCTTGTGTTTTGCTTGGCGATAAGTGATGCTTTCCTTCAATACTTGTATTAAAGGTAAAGAGTAAAAATAAGTTAACTGGCCAATTTATAGGTTTAAGGGCGGCTAGGGGGGGGGATTCACCATCATTACTACTTTGCCTTCACCCAACACTTCATGTCATTAATATAAATATTTTAATGGTCATCGTGCTTCAATCATCACTTTTGGAATTTAATACTTTTAACGATATTGTCACGTCACATTATTGGTACATTTCTTATAATAATTCTTTCTGCATTAATGGCACATCCCATCTTGTGCCTTCATGTGTCTCCTACTTTCCTTGTTATGGAAGATAGTTATCTTTCAAAATTCAAACTAATGGTGGGAACACCCTATCCTTAGGCTTCGTAGATCGCATGCCTTAAATGACTTACACACCATTAACACTTTGCATGCCTAGATTCCTTGCGCACTCTAAGAACCTTGTGCACTTGTGTAATTCATGCACCTATGAATATTTAAATTAATATTTCAGATCTTTTTTACCCCACATTAAAATGAGTTGTGGTCCTCCATGAAAATAAAAACAATACATTAAATAAAATTACATTAAGAAACATTTGTGCACAATAAAGGTAGCACTTTTTGTTGAAAACAAGAAATCCTAAACTAATGCCAAAAGCCTTATTGATTACAATACTTTAGCTATTCAGAAGTGAAATATGGCTGGAGTCAACTTTCATTGTAATGTCTAGGAAGGAACTAGTTGTCCAACCTTTGTAACCGACATGCTCCAATAGGTCGAATGCTAAGAATAATGAAAGGACCATCCTAGTGAATCCAAAGTTTTTCAGGATGGCATGTAAACTTGGAGTCTTATAATAATACTTTCATTCCCAGAGAAAAAGTTTTGTGCTTTAAGTGGTAGTCATGCCATGCCTTCTATTTGCATTTTTTCACATCTTGACTCTAACAAGCAAGTAAATGGGCTTCATCAAGTTGTAATAAAGCATCTAAGCATGATTTCAAGGATGCCTCTTCATCTAATTATCTTATGTGTGCTATATGAAGAGATGGTACTAAAAACTCAACTGAAAGGACTACTTCTTTACTGTATAGTAAATTGAATGGGGTGATTTTATTCAGGCTCTTATAAGTCATTTAGTATGCCCATAGAACTGTAGATACCCTAACATCTTAGTCTGTTCAGCCTATATTACAAATATTCATCAAAGTGGTGCCTATGATCTTATTGAAGGCCTTGGCAATGCCATTGGTTTAAGGGTGGTATGATGTCATTTTGTGATGTGCAACCATGAACCCATTCAGTAAGATATGAATTATTTCATTCAAGAAATGGGTACCGTGATCACTAGTGAAACCTAATAGGAATCCAAACCGAGTTATGATATTTTCAAATGAAGCACGTAGTATTGATAGCAGTAAAATATTTTATAGGCATAACTTCAACCCAGTGCATTATGTAGTAAATTATTGTGATGATGTACTAAGAACCTGTTCTTCACCTAGCTAGAGTAATGGGGCCAACAAAATTAATGACCCATTTCTCAAATGGTTCTTGAGAAGGAATTGGTTGTAGAGGCATAGCATCTCATCAGTTAGGTTTGCATATACACTGACATATATCACACTGTCTAATGTATGCTTTAGCATCTTGGAAAAGAGTAGGCCACCATAATCCATCCATTAAAACTTTATGTGTTGTAGCTTCTCTAGCATAGTGTCCTCCAACAATAATTTCATGAACATCTCAAAGTACCTCGAGACATTTATATTGCATAACACACCATCGAAGAATCTCATCAGGACCAAGTTTGTAAAGAACCCCTCCTATGAGTTGAAAAGGTGTGGCACAGACCATGAGTTGTTTCTTGTCTTGAAGATTTATAAAACCAAGTGCTAAGCTAGTGGTCAAAAAGGCAACAATGTCCTCCAACTCCTCAATTACATGAGCGACACAAAAGCTTTAAACATCAAGTAATTCATCCTCTATGACAAGCAACGGTTCTTTGGACTCAATTTGGGATAGGTGGTTAGTTCCATAATTGACTTTCCCAGGTTTCACCATGATGGAAAATTGGAACTCTTAGAACAACATGATCCAACAATAGAGCCATCCATGTAGCACTAGTTTATTAATGGGGTACATCAAGGCCTCATGATCTATATAGAAGACAAAAGGATTGGCCAATAAGTACTGTCAAAAATTTTGCACAGCATAAACCATCGATAATGCTTCATGATCCATAGTGTTGTAATTCCTTTCAGCTTGAGTGAGTTTCCTATTGGCAAAGTAGATTACATGATCCAAGTGACATTCACCTGGTTGTGTAAACATTGCACCAATGTCCATTCCAGACACATCAATATAGATGTGGAATGGTTTTGTCCAATCAAGAAACTGGATGATAGGAGCAATGACTAGTTTGTCCTTCCATATTCAAAGGCTTATTTATAGGAGGAAGTCCATATGAAGTGTTCATTATGCTTTATAAGTTCCTCCAAAGGTGCGACAATCTTTGCATATCCACAGATGAACTTTCTATATTAACTGGTATGGCCCATAAAGGTGTAAATCTTGTGTTGAGTATTGGGCATTGGGAGGTGAAGAATAATAGACATATGTGCTAGGTCTATCAGAAGTCCTTCCTTACAAATAATATGTCCCAATAGTACACCAAATGGTGTAGCAAATAGGCACTTCTTTAAGTTCAAAGATATTTTTAACACCCGACAGTGGTCAAGCATAAGCCTCAGGTTTGAATAATGGTCCTTGACCAAACCATAAACTATCCAATCATCCAAGTAAACTTAAAGAAACTTATGGATGAAATCCTTAAAATCTTCAACAGTTACTCATGAGAACATAGCTGGGGCATTCTTCAACTCGAAGGGCATGACAATATATGTGAAGGATCCCCATTTAGTGTCAAATGTTGTCTTTGATTGGTCGTCTTCAACTATATGTACCTGATGGTATCCCAAAAATCCATCAGTGGTGGTATATATATCTCACATCCAGTAACACTTTCAATGATTTCCTCCATGAAAGGCATTGGGAAGGGGTCAGTGACAGATGATGAATTAAGTACTCAATAGTCCATGCAACTACGGATGCATCCATCTTTCTAGATACTAATCACCATGGGACTAACCCATTTAGATTCATCAATGGGGGTGATTACTCCAGTGTATAGCATATTGTTGATTTCCTCTTTGATATGTGCTCATAGATTGGGATTCATTCTATATGGCTGCTTTCTGACTGGTCAAGTACCATCAATCAACTTGATATGCATCTTTCCTAAGGATGGATGGACTCCCTTCATTTCACAGTAATTTCTTGGAAACACATCCTAGTACTCCTTTAACAACTCAAATATTTTTGAAATCTCCATGTCAATCTATTAATTTCCTACCGTAGCCATTTTGGTTCTAGTTCCATGTTGATGTTGTGTTAAATAGTTTGAATGGGCCCATTATAAGGTTTATCTAGATTGGTGCCAGTATTATGAATAGCTCATGTGCCATAGTATATAGGGACATCCAAATGGGTTGTCAAATGGTCAAGTGGATTGGATCCTTCACCTTCTTCCATGTGAAATAATAAATTTTATTTACCTAGATGTATTTCTTCGTGTCACTCTTGATCAAAGACTAGTTTTGGTGTGGAGACAACTTGTGATAATGATTCATTGAAGAGATGTTGAGGTTGTTCAGGAACATGATGGATAGTCCTTAGATGATCTTTAATGGGACTCGGATCACCAAAAATTTCTTCACATATGGCTTGGTGGGTGAGACATAATTCCATTCTTGGAGAAGAATAAGACAGGGTCGATTTTATGTTTTCCCTCAAGAGATGCCAAAATCAGGTTCCCATGTGTCATTCTTCATGAACATACCATGCCCTTGCCTAGGTATGTAATGATCCATAGAATTCATGCACCCACAAGTGCTTCTATAGGTATGACTCTTCATTTTTCCACATTTTCTGATAAACTTCTAATGGGGTTTAGGTGTTAGTACTCCTCTATAGCTGATTGCTTCCCTGACTTTGTTGTCATGATAGAATCAATGATGCAAGGCAGAGCATACTTGGTCTTAGTGAAATAATAATCTATGATGGGTTCACCACCATCTTGCAATTGTACCATCTAAAATATGAATTAATGACCTCATACAATCACTTTAGGTGTCATATAATTCTTCAAGGTGTTGTATGAAATCATGTACCTTCATTTGTCCATGGAACTATGGAGCCTCATCAAGTATTTCAAGCGGTGCCTCTATGATTGGTCCCCTCATGACTTGACCAATGACAAGGTGCGTGAACTTGTGATAATTACAAAATTGGTGTGGAATGGTCTCTCGACTTCTAATTGCACTACACACTCGTCTAGTGAGGTTGTAATTAGTATGTGCCCAAAAATTACAAACATTACTTGTAGTGTTAGAGAGGGATTGATTATCCATCCATCTAAGAATTCCATCAAGATTTGGATCCCTTTGCTCATCATCTCTGGAAGTGACATTATAGATGTGGTTAATATCTTCTTCCACATTGATGAGTTCTATATAATGTGGCCCCTATGTTTGATCCAAGGGAATAACAATGCGTTTGTTAGTGTTCTCAAAAATATTATACCAATTCTTAAAACTCAGCTATAAATTATCTTCATAGCACCAGGCCCATCCAAATAGAGATGGGAATTCATCTACCTTAGCTAATTCAAGAACCTCAAAATCCACCCTGAAGGGTACTCCAAGTATATCAACTATGGCATTCTTAAGGACACTTATTGGTTAAGCACGAATCTTGTTAGCTATGAACAACATGTGAGGTGATGGTTTTAATGTTGGACTAGCCATTTTTTCTAGGCATCTTTAGTGAGGACATTCACTTCTATGCCAGTGTCAACTAGTATGTCTTGGGTTACCCATCCATCAATGGTAACATTGACTAGTATCTCTTTATCTTCCAGGGGGAAGGGAATAGGAGTATACTACCTCCGATCATGATTCAGGAGATGATCCTCATTCTACTAAGTGAATTTGGGTTGATATACATGTGGTGCTTGTGCTTAATTCTTAATCCAAACACTCAGTTGTGGGACAATGTCCTCAACCAGCATGCACTTGCACTGTTCCTAGAAGTCATCATGTGCCACATTTTATGGTTTAGCTACCCTTTGTATTATAACACATTGTGTTGCTTCTTTGTATTTAAGGAATTGAATCTCTCCTTGGAGTTCTCATACCAATTCCATCGTATCTTAGAGGACATCCTTCTGTTACTAGGCATCAGGATACTTCCTTACTTTTGGTTCTTCACACTGAACTTTTTCAATTAAATTTGAGATAGATTGAGACTATCTTCCACTGGGCATGGTGATATTCACTTGTTGAATAGTTGGGGTTCCTAAACATGCATGCCAATGTGGTTTTTAAACTCGTATCATGCCATCACCCTTCTCATTTTTCTCCTTAGTGATAGCTGTGTATAAGTCAAGACACTCTTCCAACTGGTGGTCTTTTTTATAAAAAGCACATGTAGGGTAGTCTGGACAATCTCTTTGGTAGTAGTCTGGGGATCCATGTTTGTAACATTTTCTGGGTGGGAAATAACCACCTCCTCATCCTCATCCTTGACCCTAATATCCACCATTATCCTAGTTGTTGGCTACAGAAGTCTGGCATGTACCAAGTGCTCATGCTTCATGGATGTCACTAATCAATCGGAAGTCATTAGTGTCATGAGTATAGGCATCACATATCTTACAATAATTATACACCTTTGAGTGTGTTTCTCACTAAAAAATATGTCAAGAATTTACAACATGTTCTTCATGATGAATTTCACATGATTGCTTCAATATAGTGTGAATGCTCTTTCGTTGGTAGTTACTTCAGGTATGACCTTCAGATTCACAATCAATGTACTAGAGACCACTACAAGTATCATGTGCATTATTTGTAGTTAATTTTTCAAGTTATGATGCCATTGAATCTATATGAGCTTTCATTAATGGACTGACCCTGTATCGATACTTCCAACTGCTTCAGAATAGAGGGCAGCTTCCAAGGCTTCGCACAAGATAGTGAAAGTCTTCTGAGACAATGTTTATTATAAGGGTAGTTAAAAACCTTCCATGAACCATTGTGCATGTTGTGTAGCATTGATTTAAAAGGATAGCTTTGACAATATCATTTTAAACCTTGCATCATACTCTCACACACTTTTAGTAAGTTCCTATTTGATATCCTTCAGTGTTGCTATGTTTTATTGTTTAAATTCTGAAATGTCAAAATCTTGAAGGAATGTTGTTTTAAGTTGATCATAGTTGATGACATCTTATTGAGGGTCAAAATTTGTACACCATTTATGCACACACTCCAAAAGTGTAGTTGTGAACTGTGTGGCTTTACACTCAGAAGAGGTGATGCCTCGTGCCCTCTAAATAAGTTCACATTTGTAGATGTGCTCTTTTGCATTCTCCACACCTTGATATTCTGATAAGTGAAGCATCCTTTATTAATATACTATTGTTAGATGAGGTGATTAAACTAGTGGTTGTTGAGAAATTCTAGTCCCTATCCCTTGAGGGGAAAATCCACTACCTCTGCTTATGCCTCTACCTAGTCTACCTCTAGTTCCTCCTAACAATAGCATTCATGATATGGGGCATGGTAGTCTAGTGATTAACAAAAATTGGGCCTTTACTCTATCCACTTTGAGGTCCAGGCCTTCCAGGCATCCCAAATTACTCCATGAAATTCCCTTGAAGGGGTAAGGAAAGTGTTAAGTTTATATGTGTGTCAAATGAATCAATTCTAGTATCCCTTACTAGCTCAATCTTTGATTCCACACTGTCTATGTCCTAATTATGTATGTGTACTTCATCTAATTCAAGAGCATGAGCACGCACTATGGTTGAGAAGCCTAGTTGGTTTAGACTTGGTTCTTCTGTTCCCACCATCTAGCTAGTTTCTCCTTCATATGATATTAGTGGCACAGGGAATGGCTCAAAAGTGATGGGTCATCTTTATGTGTCTCTGTTTCCCTATGGATCCTAATATCACTTCATGAGTTTTCTTGATCCCTTCCCACACCATTGACTCCTATAGTCCTTTGTTGAGCTTCATCATACTTCTACTTTTGTAATGCCCACTAACTAGGTACCATTCTTAACCCACAATATTTTACCAACTCTTCTCTACTCCCCTCCTAAATGTGTAGCTCATGCACAGAAGGATTTAGCTCTTCATTGGCATAGTCTCAAGTCCCAAATCAACAAATAACTTCTTGATTTCTAAAAAAAAAATGTCTAATGCAATGGCCACGTGGTTCATGGAGGAAATAGAACTTGGCTTCTTCAAGGCATGAATAGGTGGTTACAACATAATCTAGAATGTACCTGTTCAAAACACCTTTCTACCAAATGTTAACAACTCTAGTCCATGGTGTTCCAAGTCATGTAAATCCATTTATCACTCTAGGGTCTAACTGTTAGGTTGTGGAGCTAAAAGCTTCACTGATGCAAACAGGGAAGGAGGTTGTTGACAGGTTGCTGAGTGGCAGAGCAACCGATGTCGGTCTGATCAACTGACGTCAGTCATATACAGTGAGAAGAGAAACTGACATCGGTCAGGGATCGGCCGACGTCGATCACCTCCAGGCAGACAGGGACCGACGTCGATCGCCTGTGCGGTTTTAGAATTGTCGGTTGCACGAACAGTTTGTTAACGAACCAAATGTTTGCATGTTAAGAGCTAATTTTAGACTTGAAGCTACGGATCTAATTATTGTAATTAGGTGTCTAATTATTGTTTGCATGAGATATATATAATAGACTCATGGGCTGTATTGTAATTAGTGCTAGAGAGTAAGAGAGCAAATATTAGCTCCTTCTGTGTGTGAAGAGAGCAAGGTGTGTTCCTCTTAGTGCCACAGTGCCAAGTATGGGTGTTGGTTTGGAGAATCAGAAGGATTCTTCATGTATGTAGGATCTTGGTCAGCAGGTGTGCAAGGCCACGTTTGGAGATCTACATGGTAAGTAAGATCATTGATCTACAGGTATTTGTGTGTGCAAGGTCTAGGTTTACAGGTGTGCAGAACCAGGTTGATCTGCAGGTGGCAGCAGGATCAAGGTGACAGCAACACAACAGGGAGCAAGATCAAGTGGGATCTACTTGGAGTACGGTGTGTACTCAGTTGGAGAGCAAAGAGGAAGGCAAGGTAGTTCCTTTCAAAGTAAGATCATTTGAGTTGCAGGTTGTTGCAAGTTCATGGGAGATCTCCTTGGAGTGCATTGTGTACTCGGTTAAGTATGTTTATATACTCAGTGTACTGGTAGTATTGTTACTAACTGGTTGACTAGCGGTGTTGTTACTGGCTGGTGGAGGTGAACACCAACTCTGTGTTTGAGTTGTGTGTTGGGACCGTAATTGAGAGAGTGAGCTCTTGAAGGTGAATTACTAAACACTTGGTGTGGGAAGCCTGTAAGGTGGGAAGAGTGTGGCGTCTCTTCATTTGTAATTCTTTTTTGGAAGAGTATTAATACAATTGGGTATTGTCTCTCATATTCTGTGTTATTTCTGAATTCTAGTTACTTGTGATTCTGGTTAATTTTCGCATTTAGTTGCTAATACAAAGGTAATCAATTGTGTGCTTCCGGGTCCTAACAGTTGGTATCAGAGCTAAGGTTGTAGGGAACAGGTTTGTGTTTGATTATAGGTCACTCTCAGGGGTTTCTGATTGAGTGGGAGTATAGCAATGGCAGAAGAAAGTACACTAAGAATGGAGGAATTGAAAAGCACGAATAGTCAATTACGGTGTGATGGAAAGAAAGAGTAGGTAAAAAAATATTGTTGGTTGGTAGAAGATCAGCATGAAGGAACTGAAGAAGCAGATGTTGCAAGTGTTGTTGCACAGGATGCTCTGGGATGTTCCTTGGATAAAGTAGAATCTTGTCTTATAGATTATGTTGCCTCTTTCCATGCAGTCCGAAATAGTGTAATTTTCCATGTTAAGGTCTTTAGAGACTTTGGAAAGATTTATTTAGGGGCTGGTGTGCCTTGCCAAAGAATTGGCAAAGGGGAAGTGAAGCTAAAATTGTAGGCGGTCAACACATGGGTGTTAAAGGAGGTCATGCAGGTCCCGGTCTTGAAGATGCGGCTAATTTCTTCAAGAAAGTTGGGTGATGAGAGATGCACAAGAACCCTCACAGTGGATACACTTGAATTAGCGTGTGGTAAGAAAGCAGGTACTCTTTATCTACTTGCTTGTATTACTGATTCTTCTTCTGTTGCAAAGACGTGGCTTTGTAGGCTTGGTCACATGAGCAAGAAGGAGATGCATGTTCTTAAGCGGAAGACAGATGTGTTTAACAGACTTAAGAATTGGAAAGCCTTGGTGTTTAGCCTTGGATACACTTGAATTAGCGTGTGGTAAGAAAGCAGGTACTCTTTATCTACTTGCTTGTATTACTGATTCTTCTTCTGTTGCAAAGACGTGGCTTTGTAGGCTTGGTCACATGAGCAAGAAGGAGATGCATGTTCTTAAGCGGAAGACAGATGTGTTTAACAGACTTAAGAATTGGAAAGCCTTGGTGTTTCTGGAGGAGATGATTGACAGAGATCAGTGGAGAAGGCTAGACATCTCTGAGCAGGGCAGTTTGGATAGGGTTTTGATCCATGGAGAGCTCATGGGTAAAAATTCATCACTCACAGGCGAACACAGTTACCGTCGTCGATCAAGGGGAACTGGCATCGAACAGACAGGTGCCGATGTCGGTCATGTACAGACCAGAGCTGGTGGTGTCAGACAAGGTGGTTGTCGGCGTCGGTCAGGGAACCGACTTCGGTAACCAGGTAAGACCGACGTCGGTCATAAAACCAGCGTCGGCAAAAATGACAGTCGCATGAAATCAACATTGGTCGGATGCAGATTGTGTTGTGACTGAGGTCGGTCACTGTAACGGATTTTGGGCAGACATCAAGCTGTCAAGGAGTCTCAAACGCCCATATGGAGGACTAAAAGGGGTAAGTAAGCTTCAAATTTGTTGTTCCTCTTCTTTATACTCGTTGCTCATTGTAGAGCAGGAAGGATCTAGGAAACAGTGGGAGCATGCCATGAACAGGATGCAGAACCAAATGGGAGATTTGGTAGGGTTGCCAGCTGGTATGAAAGCACTAAAAGACGAATGGATTCCTTGGTTAAAGAATAGAGAGAATGGACACGTGAGATGGAAGGCTAGGTCATATGGTCTTGTGGAAGCTCTAGGATAGTGGTACAGGTTTGACAGGTGGATGACAAAGCATGGTTTTAGTCAATGCCATTGTAACTACTGTGGTTTCTTTACCAGGTGGATGATGAGTCATGACATCATCCTGTTACTATATGTTGTGTGTTTGCTTGATGTAGGGTTACACATGCAGGGTTTTGTTGAACTAAAGGTAAAGTTAGTTTAGTGGTGTGTCGTGAAGAATTTGGAGGATCAAAATTCTTTGGCATAAGTGTGTTCTAGAGACATGGAAGATCACAGGTTGATTTTGTCTCTGGATGATTGTGTGATACCGGTTAGCATGCCGATGGTTGGAAAGTTTACAGAACAGGGTCCTGATTCACATGATGAGGTTAAGTACATGCGTACTAGACTTGAGGTTGCCCAAGCAGTGGGTGTTGTCAGAAAGTTTGGAGCCGATCTGGGAAAGAAGCATTGGAGGGTAGTTTAATGGATTCTCAGGTATCTGAGAGGGACCAACAACAGGTGCACATGCTGTGCAGGGTCAAGTTCTTTTCTACATGTGTTTGTAGATGCGGATGTGGCAGGTTACATGGATGACAGGAGGTTCACCACAGGGGTTGTGGTGGTTGGTCTTCAAGGTTGAGCTTGAAGAGGGATACAAGCCAGGAAAAAAATTAGACAGTGTACAAGTATAGGTACAGTGTAGCTATTTATCTCTAAGTGGGAGATTGTTAGGTTGTGGAGCTAAAAGCTTCACTGATGCAAACAGGGAAGGAGGTTGTTGAGAGGTTGTTGAGTGGTAGAGCAACCGACGTCGGTCTGATCAACCAACGTCGGTCATATACAGTGAGAAGAGAAACTGATGTCGATCAGGGATCGGCCGACGTCAGTCACCTCCAGGTAGACAGGGACCGACGTCGATCACCTGTGCGGTTTCAGAAATGTCGGTTGCACGAATAGTTTGTTAACGAACCGAGTATTTGCATGTTAAGAGCCAATTTTAGACTTGAAGTTGTGGATCTAATTATTGTAATTAGGTGTCTAATTATTGTTTGCATGAGATCTATATAATAGACTCATGGGCTGTATTGTAATTAGTGCTAGAGATTAAGAGAGCAAATATTAGCTCCTTCTGTGTGTGAAGAGAGCAAGGTGTGTTCCTCCTAGTGCCACAGCACCAAGTATGGGTGCTGGTTTGGAGAATCAAAAGGATTCTTTATGTATGTAGGATCTTGGTTAGCAAGTGTGTAAGGCCACATTTGGAGATCTACATGGTAAGTAAGATCATTGATCTACAGGTGTTTATGTGTGCAAGGTCTAGGTTTTCAGGTGTGCAGAACCAGGTTGATCTGCAGGTGGCAGCAGGATCAAGGTGACAGCAACACAACAGGGAGCAAGATCAGGTGGGATCTACTTGGAGTACGGTGTGTACTCAGTTGGAGAGCAAAGAGGAAGGCAAGGTAGTTCCTTCCAAAGTAAGATCATTTGAGTTGCAAGTTGTTGCAAATTCATGGGAGATCTACTTGGAGTGCGTTGTGTACTCGATTGAGTATGTTTGTATACTCGGTGTACTGGCAGTATTGTTACTGACTGGTTGACTGGCGGTGTTGTTACTGGCTGGTGGAGGTGAAAACCAACTCTGTGTTTGAGTTGTGTGTTGGGACCGTAATTGAGAGAGTGAGCTCTTGAAGGTGAATTACTGAACACTTGGTGTGGGAAGCCTGTAAGGTGGGAAGAGTGTGGCATCTCTTCATTTGTAATTCTTTTTTGGAAGAGTATTAATACAATTGGGTATTGTCTCTCATATTCTGTGTTATTTTTGAATTCTAGTTACTTGTGATTCTGGTTAATTTCTGCATATTAAGTTGCTTGTACATGATAATCAATGGTGCTTCCGGGTCCTAACACTAACACTGTCTTCTTCTAAGGTTTTGAGACCATCCTTGAGCATATGTAGAGAGCCAAGCATGCAAATGAACTAGGATCTTAGCAAAGAAAGTTTCATATAGAAAACTATAAATATTTGCTCTACCCATTTTCATGTGAAAACTCTTGGTTTAAGTTAGGGAATTGCAAAATTATCTTCAACTAAGGTAATCCATTGTTTTATATTCTCAAGAGTAATTTATTCAAACATTTTCCATGACTAAGCATCAAGCACTTTAGGTCCTGACAATGGAACCAAAATGTTGGGGTTTGTATTGTTAGTATAGCTTTGATGCTAGAGTCTAGCCCAACAAACTAGCATGCTATCCCTTTCATGTAAGACCATGGTCTTACGCACTCACCTAAAGCATGTAGCTGGAGACTAGTTCTCACAAGTTTTATTGCTCAAAGTTATTGCCTTAGTCATATTCTTCCTTTTATGTATTTAAATAAATACTACGTAAAATCACAAAATAAACTACTTCGATTCTAGTGTTTGCAAGCTTGGCCACCATGATTACACAGACTACTGCCATCACTAGTTAACAGTGTTACATTAGAAAAAAGGTAAGTTAGGTTTCATACTAATTTCTAGTTATTACTCTCAACTTAACACAACAAATTTAGCTATCATGAACACAAGAAAATTATGTAATGTTCATTACTCATATATTAAGTGTGAGCATCTAGAAATCAATCCCCATCCATCCATTACAATAGGGGTATTGTACTTGTTTATCCCTGACCAAGTGTTTATATCATTAATGGCAAGAATAAATAACCAACGAACTCTCCACAGACTAAGAGTCATGTCTCTTAATCGACTAGCTTTGCCTAAGGACCTGGGCCTTTGTGCCCCCTATATACTTGTACTATCCTAGATCCTTGATACCATGTGTTCATCTTCTCATGGCTGGTGTAAAACTTTTGATTATAAAGGCTAGGTGTCCCATATGAATTGTTCCTTAACTCCTCTTGTTTTCAATGTGTTCCCCAAGTCTTTCACTTTAGTTTGGAGTCCTATGTTCTCAGGTTCCTTATGACTAATTAATTCAGTTCTGAGTGTTATGTTCTAAAGTTCCTCATGATTAATTTTTCTTTGACTGGGTTTTCTCATACTAGGGCTTTTGCACCTTTGTCCTCTTGTACCCTGTAGGTTTCGTGCCACAGTGATTTTATGCCTATCAATTTCTATGCCATAGTCTTTTCGTGATATGTTCCTTCTATGTCATGTCAGTCCTATGCCAAAATAGACAATTCTTAGCCAAAATTTGGGGCCAAAAATAAGCTGAAGCCAAAAGTTTTCCAAATAATGTCCAAGAAACATAAAGCCATCTTGAAATATTTTTCTTTCTCTTCGAGATTAAAATGGTCATTAACAAGTTAAGAGGATATGTCAAGGAGAACAATGCCCTTGATGAGACCTCACTCAGATCTATGAGCCAAAATATATCCAATCGCTTTAGCAGACAAAACATATAAGGATATTGCAAGAGGATAATCTTGTTGAGTAGAGTGGAAGAGGCCAAAACTATCAAACTGGACCCTATTGATAGTTAAATAGGATGAGGTATCTAAGAAAAGAGTTTGGATAGCCTAAATAATAATTGCTCGGAGCCAAGATCTTGAAGCATGGTAAGAATATAAGGCCACTCGATCCTATCATAGGCCTTTTCAAAATCTAATATGAGAAAGATGGTTTACTTACAAGAGGCTCTCACCCACCCCATTCCTTCCCAAATACAAATAAGGTTATCTAAGACATATCTATTCTTAATTAAACTCATTTTATCTAGTCTGACAATGATAGGAGGGAGTTGGAGGTGGTTAGAAATATATTTAGCAAGGATTTTATATGACATATTGAGGAGTGTGATGGGGCACCAACTAGTCATTAGCTTAGGATCACCGACCTTCAAGATAATTTTTATGTTTTCTTGATTAATAAGTGAGCCTAATGATCTTTTTATATATATCTTCTTTGTATACTTGAAGTAAATCAGGGAAAACAAAGTACCAAGCAACTTTGTAAAATTCATAAGGAAATCCATCAATCCTCAAAACTATATCATTACTCATGCATTATAAAGTATGAAAGAGATTGTCAAGAGATAGAGGCACATCACATAACTTTTGGTTATCTATATTGAGCTTGCGAGGCAAAAATTATAAGTATTCTTGAAAAGCTTGATCTCTCTCCATGGTTTCCTCTTAGGCTTGGAACACTAATTTTTAATAGTCTAAAAAAGTAATGGGGATGTCAGGGAGATTAGTATGTCTTACTTGAACTAACTTGATGGCCTTGATCTAGTTTCAAGCTTACTTGGCTCTAAGAGATTTAAATAATTATTTAGAGGCCTTATCCAATTTTAATCCAATGGAGACGAGTGTGAATTTAATCCCATCTAACTATTGGCTAAATTTGGCCCACATACAAAGCTTTTACCTGGATAGATTAGCTGAGCAGAGTTCTCAATTAACCAAACAATCAAATGACTTGAGCAAGTGAATAAGATGGACCAGACCATCATCAAATGTCATGTAGAAATGGATAGGTCAGTCTAGTTACACACTTCATAAGTTCACTTAGGAGGAATCTCAGAGCCAAAGGATTGCACAGACATGAGGTTCTTCATGCCTTGAACATTCTCTAAAAATTTTGTGACTTGATGAATTATCTAACTCAAATTACAAGCATTTAAATTTAAACACGCAGAATGAGACATGCATGGGGGCATCAAATAAAAGTCATGATAAATAGTCATTTAAATTCAAAAAACCCTACAAGATCCTAAGGTTTAATGTGAAGCTGATAGATGTCAAGATCACAAAAGCTAAGATAGGATCTAATGACACGTGGGTGATTAATGAAGTCAGTGGCTTTAGATAAATCAATAGAGTCTATTAAATTATGCAATCAAAGATCAATGGCAAGAACAAGGTCATTTTGTGAGGATTAATAATGGTCATCTTGTAAGAATGAGGACATAGTAATGATGAGAAGCATGATCCAGAATGCAGATAGTGTGTTGATATCTTATGAAAATCAACAGGCTCATTTAGATCAATATTATGTTTCCTCTCCCCTCCAAGAGCCTCAAGCTCAGCCTTCAAGAGTTCTTAATCAGTCCCCTAGTCAACCTTGTCAAAGTCCATCCTTTCCAAAACTCAAAGAGGCAATACTAGACCAAGGCAGAACAATCATGAAAATCAATGAGGAGGTTAATCTTGGACAAGAACTCCCCATTAATTTCATGGAGGGGATAGGAATCTTATTGCAAGAGTTTTGGAATGTGTGGGCACTAATTGAGGAATCTGACTATCCACAGGTTGGGAAGCAAGAATTGAAAGTGTGGGTATTATCCATTCAAAAAGTGTTTGAGCATTGGGAGAAAGAGTATGTCAAACCTAAGCCAATCAATTTGACCCTTCCTACCCCTATGTCCATTCCCACCCAAGATCATGAAGCTATTCCATCATGGATCTTCTCCAACACATTCAACCCTGGCTATGCCATGCCCTCACTTATGAGGCCACCCTCTCTTATAAACATTCAAAAGGAAGAAAAAGTGTATGTTCCATACTCATTTCCATCATGGAAATTAGTTCAGAAGGCATAAAGAAGGAGGAGGTATTGGTTGTGGAGGTCCAAGCACCAGTTCAAGAGCCACCAAAGAAGCCATTCAAAGTCCCCAGCTAGAAGGAGACTCTCTTAAGCTGTAAGCAAGGTGAACTTCTTCACCCTCCCAACATCTCCCTCTTAGATAAAGAGCCTATTTTACAAAGGATAGAGAAGGATCTTGCAGTCATAGGTGAGCCTGAAGAGTACAATTCAAGTGTCTATGATGAGGAGATCATATTAGGTAGCCCAATTCATTTAGAAGGGGAAGAATTGGGTTTGAACCAACCTTCTTGGTATGGCTTTGACACTAATGAACTGGATCTTGATGAGGACAATCCTCAAGTTGAAAATAGAGTAGACTTTGAATTGACTATTGAAGGTCCATTCTACATAGATCAAGAAGAGGATTAGAACTAGGTGCCTGAGGTTGGTCCACTTCAAAATGAGGTGTTAGTTGAGGATAGCCTTGATATGTTGGAGCAAGAGGAAAACATATCAGAGCTTGAGCAAGATAGGTGTGACATTTCAAACCTTAGATGTTAAGTCAACCCTCATTTGTAGTTGAAGATCAAGATGAAATCTTGAGTGAGGTTGACGAAAGAGACATCTCAAATGCTCAAGAGATATAGTTTGATGAACATACCAGTGAAAATTTTGAAGGGTTTTGGCAACAGTTCAATGCCATAACCAAATATTTATAAAATATTATGGGACATGTCTTTCTTCCAAGGACCTATGAGCATGTTGCTCTTATCATGATCATTCCTAATTTTCACAAGTACAAGGGAGAAGGATATGGTCTTTTTGAACCACCAAGTGAACCAAGTGTAGTTGCTCCCAAGAGCCTAAATGAAGCCTTCATGCAAGGCTTTCTCAAGGGTGATGAACAACATCAAGCAAGTGCTCCTATAGTCCAACTTGGGCCAGTTTGTCTATGTTGGAGGCACGTTTGTTCCTTTTCATCCATTGGAGAGCACATCAAAAGGATTGGCCATTAAGCTTCCTAGTTCACCAATTTTGGTACCTCGAAAGCAGGGTATTTTTATCTTGGTTTGTTACAAGTGAATGATACTCAAAATTTTCCCTTCGACCCAGGGGGGAGGTGATTGTAAATTTTTATATAATATTGTATATATTAGATTATATTTCATGCCTTTCTCTAAGTGCCTATGTGCACATTTGTTTAGTAGGTTAGTTGACCTTGCTTTGTTTAGGTTAATTTCCTTTCCTATTGTTTGTTTCCTTTTCCTAAGTGCCTTGGGTACTTTGTTTTTTTTTGTTTCTTTTGGTCTTTGTTTCTTCAAGAGAGGGTTTTCAAGAAAGGGATATCCTTACTCAATTCAAATTAGCTTATGACTACATGCCTAATGGATCAGTTGAGGCAACTAGTTTGGGTTTTGAAGCATAGAAGGTATGTTTCCCTATGAGTCACCAAAGATGTTGGCCAAATTTGGCCCACATACAAAGCTTCTACCTAGATATATCAGCTAAGTAGATTTCTTGATTGACCAAATGATCAAATGACTTGAGTAAGTGAAGAATATGGACCAGACCATCATCAAACATCATGCAGTAATGGATAGGTTAGTCTAGTTTCACACTTCATAAGTTCACTTAGGATGCCTCTCAGATCCAAAGGATTGGATGCACATGAGGTTATTCATTCCTTGAACATTCTCTACAAATTTCATGACTTGATGAGTTGTCTATCTCAAGTTACAAGTTTTTAAAGTTAAACAAGCAAAATGAGACGTGTGTGGGGGCGTCAAATAAAAGTCACAATGAATATCCATTTGAATTTTAAAAACACAAAAGGATCTTGGGGTTTAACATGAAGCTAAAATATGTCAAGATCAAAGGAGCTAATATAGGATCTAATGACATATGGGTGATTAACAAAGTAAGTGGGTCCAGATAGATCAATAAATCATGTTAAATCATGCAAGTGAAGATCAATGATGAGCACAAGGTCAAAAGGTCAACATATCCTAGAATTAAATGTGTGGATGATAAGTGGAAAGATCTACCCATACAAATATATAATGGCATGCAATGATAGACAAAGCTAGTGGGTCCAAGCTAATCAACGATGTGTGATCCATCGTACCAAAGTAGATCAACAATGAGTCAACTAGTTAGTAGATCTCAGGAATGAATGAGAATCTTCTAAGTTTTATAACTATTGTAACTACTAGGTAAATAAATTTTACACATTCAAACCACACAAAATAATATTGACAGTATGCATAAGGTCAAAGGGTCAACCGAGCTCAAGATGAATGTGAGGCTGCCACATATCACAAGCATAAGACCAACCAAGACTAACTGTAGGGCCCATGGAATGAATGAAGAATTGATAGATGGAATAATTTTGAGAATCCCATATCAAGATCAATAGTTTATATTAAAATTCAAATCTAGGATTCTTCAAATGGAGGTCAAATATGGTTTAGATCAAACCAAGAGCAATGTTTCAAAGGGTTGTGTCACCATTAGAGCTTGGTCAAATACCATTAAGCAAATGAATCCATACAGTAAAGATTGTTCATGTGAAATCTCTTATCACCATTAAATTTTAGAGGCATGATAGGTTTGTTTAAACCTAATACAGTTCAGGAATGAGGCTATGTGATCTGTGGATCTTCATCGATATTATGACTATATGAAAACTAATAAATTGGATTGGTTTTTAATCTATAGTAAAGATCCATATTCAAGTTGGAGTAGATTTAGACATAAATGAGATATGGTGGAGTGTCTCATCCTTTGACATAGTCATAGCTTTCACAAACAAGTACCTATGGCTACCCAAATCAAACATAGTCATGGCTCCATCAGATACGTAGATATGAAGATTATGTCTTCACAAGTAAGTCAAGTGGGAGATGGCATAAAAATCCCAAAATGGAGATCTGGTGATTAGAGAAAGTAGCTGGAGCATTTAATATATTTTTAGGGCCTCTAAGGGTTTTTCTTCATAGCAGGATTATGACTCATTGCCCTAGGCAAACTCTTGTCTTTTAGTATGTTTTCTCAGCCAATGAGAAGATTCAGAGACTATTGGGACAAATGAAGGTTACTTTGTTTGTGATGTATTAACCCTAATTTGATCAAAATACAGTGGATCATTCATTGAAAGGTGACATCTAATTTATGGTTGGCGTGTTCCCTCTCTCTCACCCCTTTTTCTCCTATATCTCCTATTTTCTTCCACATTGTAGCTCTCTCTTGGATTCTAGACTCTCACAAGGACTCTTTGATCTTGAAGAGCAAGGGACTCTCTGAGATATCTTGGCAAGATATTCTCATCCTAATAAGGCTAAACCCTATCAATAATTTGTAATAACTACCTCTTGATGCAATAAAAGACTTTCTTTACCTATCTCTTGCCTTGGATCAGTGTTTAGTAAGTTGTGCATGATGGCCTTGTGAAGGAGATTATTCCATATCCATTGTCCACCTTCCTTGCCTCTTCTAAGGTATTTTCAATCTGTGTGTAGGTTTGGATTCATGTTCTTATTTCTTCTATTAATGTAGGCTTGGTGTGGGTGTTAGGATCCCTCGTTTCCATTCATTGCTTCATCAACCTGGTCTATGAAATACTTATGCAATCAGTTGGTTTATGACTTTATGTGAGCTATCATTGTCTTGTGATGATATAGTGTGGGTTCAATCTTATCGGATTATTACATTTTTATTTGGTGCATCACCTGGTTAACTTTATTAGGATCTCTTTCCCCCTTTCTAACCTGTTTCCCTGCAGTAAGATCCATCAAGAGGAAGTTGGCCTTCTCCAGAGGTTCAACCCCACCATAGGATACCCACATCCTGGGGTTGTTCCCATATAGTGACTTGGAATGGGGGAGCTTGAATAACTCCTCCATAAGGGTGAAATCTCATGTCGTATCACTAACTATGTGATTTTTTGCAGCTTTGATTTGGTGTTTGAAATAAGCGGCCAAGGACTGCTTTTCTTAGTCAAATGGATTGCACTCCAGGAGAGAATAAATACTCTAGTACTCTTTGTGCACGATGCAATAATCCCACTTATGAATACACACTATCTATTTACCATAATGGTAAAGAAAAGTGGTGGTGTCTAAGAAGGCCTCATTCTACTACTCAATTTACCATAGCTCTTTAACTCCCGATTGGTCATTGGGCACTCATGTATGTTAATATCCAACTTACCCATCTATATTTTATTTTGTTTCATCCACTTCCTCTTTCATTTTGTTCAACTCTTATTTTATTACTTCTTTTGGCCACCTATCCTCCTTCATGCCTTCTACTTTCTTTATGCATCCTAAGAGACATCGTAATTGTAGCTTCTATTAGGAAAGTACATTTTTCTACTAGGATTATCTCGTACAAAACTGACGCTTTAATATTCAAGGTACTTGTGATTAAACGTTAATGAATTCTCTCAAATTACTTCCAATTTCTTCTCATATCACTAGACCAAAATTCACGTCAATGGAGTACCACTAGAACTACTAGTAGCCCAAACATGACCCTGGTAGTCTTCCAATCCCACAAATCAACATCTCTGCACCTATTTTGAAGAGAGTACAAAAATATCCATCCTCCTTAGACTATCTTCATTATGCATGTGGCCCAATTGAGTTTATTGGTGAAATCAAGCTCTAAAACCTCTTACTATGAGACTATACCGAGTGGGTTACCCCTCAAACATTAAGCTTACATGCTTCTTTTCTTTTCAATATGAGAAGATCAATTTTTTTTTCTAGTTTTGACTTGCATCCTGATCTCTTTTCAAAAGATTTCTTTGATATCTTAAGATTTGGGTTGTAGTTTTCATCAAAATAATATCATCTACATATAGAATATTTTTTATCACATAAGTAACTATGTGGACTCTGCCACCCCCTAGTTTGTTTATCCATTCTTCCAATTTGTCAATATAGTGACCAAATAGAGTTGGTGATAAAGGACATCCTTGTTTAACCCCTATGTTTATACTAAAACTTTCTAATAAACATTTATGTAATATGATCTTGGATCTAATATGCTCATATAGTCGATGAATGACTACCCTATACTCTTTTGGAACTCCAATTTCCTCCATCTGGCCCCATAACTTATTTTTAGGAACCATGTCAAAAGCTTACCTAAAATCAATGAAGCAACATAAGACTTATTCACCTTTGTCATCCCACACTTCTTCAATTAAATACCTGAGAGTGATACACTGATCTATAGTTGAATGTTTTGGTTTGCTTGCCCTTTTTCTCTCTTTCCTTATTTTTTTATCCCATTCACTGATTTTGTGTTTAACCATGCTTCCAATCATTTTTTCCATGAGAGGATTAACCATAATAGTTCTATAGTTAGATGGGTTATTAACCTATCTGCTTTTGAAGAGAGGTATAATTAGCCTAGTAGTCCACTCCATGGGGAAATTTTCTTGAGTGATGTTGTTGAATATGTCTCTTATGTGGGGTGTCAAGATATTTATCCCCAATTTTAAATGTTCATCCTACAGACAATCAATATCTCGAGCCTTACCACTTGATAGACTATTGATTCTTTTTTTAACCTCATTTGTGCTAAGCAAATTCCCCTGTGTTTATTATTAAGGGACTATCCTTGTCTTCTTCATGTTCATATAACAGTCTCATGTACTCTATCCATTACACTAGTGTAATATTTTTCTTTGTTTGTGTTTTACTTGTTTGTAGCTTTTTTCAAAAATGTTTATGGTCACATTTCCCAATCCAAATAAATTATTGCCTTGTTTTCATGTATTCCTCCTTTTTTGTTTTCAATAAAATCATGTATGCTTTTATGTCTTCTTTCTTCCCTATTTCCTTGAGATTATTATTATTATTATTTTGCCTTACATTCTTTGTCGAACCAAATATTTTCCAGAAAACTAACTTTTCTCTCTTTCTTGGGTTTAGATCTTTTGCACTTGTTTAATACTTCTTAAATTATGCCCATTAACTTTTTATTGTTAATGTGACCCCTGTTATACCTATATTGTCTCCTTCCTACCCTTTGTAGGCTGAATTTCAAAGTTGTTCTAAATGTTTCTTGGTTTTATTGTGTCATGCTCATGCTTCCCTTCCCCTATTCTCCCTTTTGATTGTCATAGGTCTGTTCATGGTGATGTTTAGACCATGGTACTCTAATTTTTAAATATATTGGGTTGTGGTCAGACTTGAGATATATCGGCGATCTTTGATTTCCATCTCAACAATATTTTTTGTCAACTCCTGAGAGAAAATGATTTAATCTACCATGCTTTTCCCATTGTAAATTTTGTAAGTATGCCCCCTAATATTGGCCATGCCTTCATGCCATTACATATAAGAAGATTAAGTATGTTGTTTAAACCTAATATTTCCTCCCCAAAGTATGTTACATTATTTTTCCCATCTTATGATTTCCTTTCCCAACTATTATTTTCCTCTTCCTCTAGCCATAATGAGTTGTCATATGTGCCTTCGATGTCCCTTAAATTACTAGCTTGTTTATTTATTTCATTGGCATTGAAATCTCTTATTAACATTGCATCTCTTATTCGACTATAGGTTGAAATTTCCTTCCGTAATGTTGCATATGGTTCTTTAGAATTTATATTCAATTTCCTATATAATTTTGATGGTTGCAGTGTAAAGTAGCATGTGGCTATGTTGATTAAATTTTCATTTTTGGTGATTTGAATCCAAAGGTATTACTTATTTGGGTCCTTTTTCATTATTTTTGTAGATCTAAATTATCTTTATTTTATGAGTATCATCACTCCTCCATGTCCCCTCCCCTTTTTTTCTACTTCATTCCATATTGATGTTTTTTGGTATCCTACAAAGTCTGGTGTTTTGCACCCATCATGTTCATGTGTCTCTACTAGGATAATTATGTCTTTTCTTCCAGAGATGAGCCCTAAACTAGGGCCTCCACTACAAGGGTAACCTCTAAAATTTCATCTTACCATTATTATATACTCCCAATGGGCCTCGTCTCCCTGTTTGACATGTGGCATCCAACTTTCAATGCATGTTTTTCTATTTTTTAGCCATGCCCATTTGCCTTCTAACCTAGTTGTTTTTACTTTTTCCCATTCTTTGTTTTACTCTTCCTATTGTATCTATGTCAAATCTTAGTGTAGATAAAAAATACATAAATGAAAATGACATTTTTCATGGGTTTGGATATAGATAATCCAAAACATGAAATCACTATACAAAGGATATTTCTTTGACTTGTCTATGAAAGATATTTTTTTTAATTATTCTTACATTTTTCTTAGTGTTAGTCCAAGACTGAAAACATGGAATTAAAACCTGGTTATTTTCTAGCATCTATACTCTACTAACTTTACTATTGAAACACTTTAGTATAATTATTATTATGAAAAAAGAATAATGTACATGAGGTTACAAAGTAAAGTAGTCAATTTGTATTCATACCTCACACTCCTCGATAGAGGAACAAATCTGGGTTAAAACAAAGAAACATCAATAAAGCACAACAAATCACAAAGCACCAAACCAACTATATAAGGAACAAAAAAAATAGGCTCAGGTACCAAACCAAAAGGAAGAAGTGGTCGATCATCCTCTAATGATTGAGGATAATAATGTCCCACCTAAGATAAGGTTTCACCACACTACCAATAGATTCAAGACCTATAAATAGACCCCATCAAGAAGGCCATTGGAATAATTCCCATGAGGAAGTGAATGAGGAGGAGGGGTGTAGAAATGATTGTAGCTACATGAGTGGATTTACCAATGTCTGGGTGTCGATGGTAGAAAATCATGTGGAGAACAATCTTGGGGGCCATGACTCATGGAATAGAGATCACTCCCTTAATGGTCAAATAATGCCTAAGTTACATGCCCACCTTTTCCACTTTGTCTTGAAATTTCATAAACACCAAAGATATCACAAGTCCATCTTATTGTTAATAGAGAAACAATAATATGTTTCTTCATTTTTAAATGCAATAAAGTTTCTAGATTTCCATAATTCAAATAAAATAACATCTCTAAAAAAATCTATAAAAAACTATATATGCCAATCAATTAGCAAAATCCCCAAAGAGGATCAAATGCTAAGAAAAAGGCTCAGGATGAAAGGGTTGAAAGAGACTGTGAATCCATTGCCAAGAATATTTAGATTTGGGACCAAAATATATGCTTGAAGGATTTCAATCTAGAATAGGTCGGGCACTTGGGTTGAGCAAAGCCAACATGATAAATACACTCTCCAAGCAGAAGGCATTGATAAACTAGACACTAGAGAAAATGAGCAAGCTTGGGTTGAAGCTTATCAATCCATATTTTGTTGAGTCAGGCAAGCCAAGTCTTGGGTGAAGAATTAAGACTCAAATGCTTGTTAAAATTATCCAAAGTTGGAGAGAATAGGATCATTACTTTATATAGGAGGCCAGGGGAATAGTTCTTGAAATGAGTACCACATTTCCATCTCCAATCATTCCACCAATCACATGGGTAATGCACCCAATTTTTGAAGCATAACATAAGGCATTAACTATTGACTATGAAGAATAGCTGGTAAGTCTAAATTTTTTAAATTGAATATAGATTTTATCAAAGTCCAAGGATTACAATCACGAGTTGAGACCAAATCCTTCATAGTTTTAAAATTCCTTTCCTGAGAAGCCTCAAATTTTTCATGTCAGGTAACTCTACTAAAAGGAGACTCATATTTGTCATAATAGGAGACCACTCAAGGTTATGATCATTGAATAAAAGACCACTATGAAAGCCATCACCAACCCATTTTAAATAGGATTTGACATATTCAAAAGTTTTCTAAATACTTTTAACCACAAAATTTCCCCCAAATTTAATTGGACCAAGATTGACCAGTAAAGTATGGAAACCAATGTTTTTCCAACTAGACTTATCATAGGGAGACCTAGAAGAGATACAATGATATAGGATGTTTTTCCAATTTATTCATTACTTTAAAAACTTTTACAACCCATTTATCACAAAGGGAAATGCACTACTTGTAAATATCAATAATCCCCATACCCCTTTTATTGCGAAGAAAACATAAAACATCTAAAAAAACTCTATGGAGGGTGATGGGACACCAACTAGTGATAAGTTCAAGATCACCAACCTTGGGGATAAATTTGATGTTTCCTTATTAATAAGGGAGCCCAAGGATCTCTTTTTTAGAGCTTCTTTGTAGACTTGAAGTAAATCAGGCCCAACTAAGGCCTAAATAGTTTTATAAATTTCACAGGGGAATCCATCAATGCCCAGGGCTTTATCATTGTTCATGCCTCGTAAAGCATGAAATATCTCATCAAGAGATATAGGTACATCACATAACCTTTGGTTCGCTAGACTAATCTTGTGAGGTATAACATCTAAGAATTCTTGCAAAGCTTGAACTCTCTCTAATGTTTCCTCCTATGCTTGGAACAATAATTTATAGTGGTCTAAAAAAGTAATGGAGATATTAGAGAGATTGGTAAGTCTTACTTGATCTGACTAGATGAACTTGATCTAGTCTCTATCTTAATTTGCTATAAGATATTTAAAGAATTATTTGGAGGCCTTATATTCAATTTTAATCCAATAAAGGTGAGCATGAATTTGCACCCCACTAGTTATGTGATTGTTTGTAACTTTGATTTTGTGTTTGAAAGAGGTGGCCACAGACTACATTTAAGGGTCAAATGGATTACACTCAAGGAGAGAATATATTTTATTCTATTCTTTGGGCACAACACCATCATCCTACTTAGGAACATGTGTTAAATTTTTACCATAATGGCAGAGAAAGGCTGTGTAGTAGAGGATGGCCTCATTCCATCACTTAATCCATTTGATGGCATAAGGTAGATGTCATGCAAGATTCCAGCCCCTAGAAATGACATGGATGGTGCCCTCATAGATGAGGTGGTGTGGAGAAATGGTTATGACTATGCATGCAGCTTTATCAATGTCTAGGTGCCAATGTTGGAAAACATGTGGAGGATGATCTAGTGGTATATGGTTGATGGCACAAGGAGCACTCCCCCAATGATCGAGTAACTCCTATAAATTCCTGCATTCTATGGACACCTTTTTCTCTTGAGCTTGAATTTTCTTAAAGATCGAAGATATCATAGATATCTTGTTGTTAATAGAGAAATGGAAAAATATTTCTTTAAATAACTGTTAAATATAGTAGTGTAATTTTCCATAAGTAAAAAAGAATAACAACTCTGAAAAAATCCATAAAAAAGCTATGTATGTCGACCAATTACAGAATCCCCAAATAGTTCCAAATGCCAATAAAAGGGATTAGGATGAAAGGGATGAAAGAGACTATGAATTCATTGCCAAGCAGATTCAGCTTTGGGACCTATCCAAAAGATATGCTTAAAAGATTCTAATTTGGAATAGGTTGGGAACTTGGGTTGAACAAAGCCAAGATGATAAAAATTCTCTCCAAATGGAAGGCCTTGATAAACTAGACAATAGAGAAAATGATCAAGCTTGGATTCAATCTTAGTGATCCATATTTTGTTGAGTCAAGTAAGTTAAGTCCTGAGTGAGGAATTAAGACACCAATGCCTATTGAACTTACCTAGATCAGGAGATAATGGGATCATTGTTTGTTATAGGAGGCCTAGGGAGTCGTTCTTCAAATGAGTATCATAGTTCCATCTCTAATATTTCCACCAAGCACAAGGGGACTGCAAAAATAATTTGTGAAGCAAAACATCTGGCGTTAACTCTTGAATATGGAAAATCAACTAGTAAATATGAATTTTTTAAATTTAATTTAGCTTTTAATAAAGACCAAGGAGCCCAATCACTAGCTAAGACTAAATCCTTCATAGTTTGGATTCCTTTCCTAAAAAGCCTTAAAGATTTCATTCCAGGTAACTCTGCTATAAGAAGACTATTACTTTTCATAATAGGAGACCACTAGGGTTATGGTCATTGGAATAAATACCACTAAAAAACCCATGGCCAACCCATTTCAAATAGGATTTGACATATTCAAAAATATTCCAACTACTTTTAGCCACAAAATATCCCTCAATTTTAACTAGGGTAGGAGTGACCAACAAAGTATGAAAATCAATGTTTTTCCATCTAGACTTATCATAGGGAGACCCAAACTAAATAGAATTATATAGGAGAATTTTCCAAGATTCATTACCTTCAATAGCTCTGATGACCCATTTATCCCAAAGGGCAATGTTCTGCCTATAAATATCAATAATCCCCATACCTCATTTACCACAAGGAAGATAACAGATTTCCCAAGCAACTTTGTGGAATGCTTGAGCTTGTTTGGCTTTAGACTAGAGAAAGTCTCTAAGAATGTTTTCCATCTTGTCACATGAGGCTTTGGAGGGGGTCAAGATTGAAGAGTAGAAGACATGAGTAGCATCCAACATCTTAGTGCACACCTAGAATTTCCATGCTAAAGAGAGGGGCTTGGTGACCCAATACTAAACTTTTTTCTCTACTCTATTCATGACATATTTCTACAACACTGCATGGGAGTTATCAAAGGCAAAGGGAATGCCCAATAATTTGAATTTTTTCCCTCAAAGAATCCATTTGTATTGGAGTCACCAATCAAGCATGAGAATCATAGTTTGTCTTAAGCACTAGGTTTTATTCCACTGCAAGTTGGAGCCAAAGGCTTTGCAAAAAATTACAGCCAACATTGATCCTTTTTATTGCTTTTCAATAGTAATAAAAGTATCATTAGTAAAATGGCCACTAATGATTCGAGAGGATTTTTTAGGGAGAAAAATGACCCTAATAATACCTTGCTCAAATCTATGAACCAAAATATATCCAAGTGCTCTAGCAAACAAAACATATAAGGTTGCACAAGAGGACAACCTTGTTGAATATAGTGGAAGAGGCCAAAATTGTCAGACTTGACCCTATTGATAGTGAGACAGGTTGAGACATCCAATAAAAGAGTTTGCACAATGGAAATAAATAATTGGCTGAAGCCAAGAGCCTAAATCATGACAAGAATTAAAGGCCACTCCATCCTATCATAGACTTTTTAAAAATCTAATTTGAGAAAGATGGTTCACTGATGAGAGGCTCTTGCCCACTCCATTCCTTCTCAAACATAAATAAGGTTGTCTAAGATATATCTATTATTGATAAAAACTTGTTTTCTTTGGTCTGACAATGACATAAAGGAGTTGGAGGTTATGAACAAGAACTTTAAATCAAGGATTGTATATGATGCATTGAGGAGGGTGATGGGGCAACAACAAGTGATAAGCTTGAGATCATTGGCCTCAGGAATAAATTTGATGTTTTCTTAATTAATAATGAAGCCCAAGTATTTTTTTTGTAGAGCTTCTTTGTAGACTTGAAGCAAATAAAGCCCAACAAAGTCCCATGTAGCTTTTTAAAATTCATAGGGGAATCCATCAATGCCCATATCTTTAATAGTATTCATGCATTGCAGAGTATAAAAAATCTTGTCAAGAGATAGAGGTGCATCACATAACCTTTGGTCAGCTAAACTGAGCTTGCGAGGAACAACATCTAAGCATTTTTGCAAAGCTTCAGCTCTCTCCATTGTTTCTAGGCTTGGAACACTAATTTATAGTGGTTGAGAAAAGCAACAGAGGTGTCAAGGAGATTAGTAAGTCTTAGATGAGATGACTTGATGGCCTTGATCTAGTCTCGAGCTTTCTTGGCTCTAAGAGATTTAAATAATTATTTGGAGGCCTTGTCTCCAATTTTAATCCACTAGAGGCGAGCAAAAATTTTCACCCCTCTAGCCACATGATTGTTTGCGACTTTGATTTGGTGTTTGAGAGAGGCATCAAAGGACTCCATTTGTAAGTCAATTGGATTATGCTCAAGGAGAGAAGAGATTCTTTGGTATTATTTAAGCACAACATATTCATCTCGCTTTTAAACACACGCTATATGTTTACCATAATGGTAGAGAAAGGTGGTGGTGTGAAGGATGGCCTCTTTCCACCACTCAATCTAGCTAGCAACATAAGGCAGTCGTGGCACAAGATTCAAAACTTGAGATAATTTTTGAGTGCTTACTAGTATTGAACTATAAATAAAAATATTATATGAATGAGAGAGTATTTTTTAGTGTTTAAAGTAATACTGAGATGTCTCGAATAGGTATGTCCAACTTAAAATAGTAAGGTTTGTATATAGAAGTGTTTCATTTTTTTCATATTTTTTTAAATCAGGTTATAAAGTTATAGAGGCAGTTGTCATATGGCCTAGTGTTTGGACTTACTTACAGATGCCTTCCATCAACATCCAAGTATTAATATCTTGTCTAAATATTTGGATAGAGTTCCACGCCTCCCATCTTGGAACCTTGCATCTTCATGGATATTTCATAATGTACTCAACCTGTAAAAAGAGAAGATCATAATTATGATTTGGTTGTTAACATACTAATTATAAAGTGTCTATCTAAAAATCGTCAAGATGTATCGATTTCAAGACACCTATTTTGCATTTGCTAAATAATTTTTCTATTAAAAAATTCCATATTAGTTAATTACTCCAATATCTTCTTTCCCAAATTTTTTTTTTTTTTTAAAACACTTTCTTATAACAAATAAATGAACATCAAATTTAAAATATACTATTTTTGTTTTAACATACTCACTAATAGCCCCTCGGATCTCATTATCTATCAATGTAGGTGATGTCTGCATGCCCATATGCAAAATGAAGAAAATAATGACTAAACAAAAAAGAATGATTGGAATGTTTACCTCTGCTAGAAGTTGAGTTTTGTCTGTTAATTGTTAGTCTTCTTCAAGTGATTTTTGTAGATATCCAAAGGCGAATGCTTTTTAGAAACTCAACATACATCTTAATTGGCTTTCGTCTTCATTGGTAGCCCCAAGGTAGACAAATTGTCTGTTTTTATCTTTAAAGTTCTGAAATACATCTGTTCGATCCATGAAATCATGTTAGAAATAAAATGGGTAGGCATAAACATTGTATCCCCTTTTTATCTACTGTTACAACTGTGAAACACATCATTAAGGATAAAATAAAAAATAAATACCTGGAGACACAGGGTACCCATTGAGCCTGAGAGTTTGGAATCCCAAAGCAGTAGTGTTGAGATCAGCAATGGCATTTTCTCTTCCCCAAGAAATGCCCTTTCCATTCCAATATCTGCTAGTGTGGGGCACATACATATTTAGTTAGTTAAAACTTAACATTATATATATATGTACTTTCTCTTGCTATAGATGTCTTGCAAGAGTAGGAGATAACAATCTAAGCAGCTTTGCATTTGTATTTGTTGATTAAATATTTTTCCAGCCAATTGATTCATGTTAATGGTCATCAATTGGCTGCCTGCTATGCAAACGTGCGAGATAGTTGTTAGAACTAAGTGAAACTTAACTAGCAGGTGGGATTCAACATTAACCTAAAGGTTGTTTCTCAGTGTTTTTAATGCCATTCAACGTGAACACACTTGCAATTTATTTAAACTTTTAAAAAATAAAAAATAAAATAATGAATATAACTGACCCCATATGGCGATGAAAGACACTGGAATTTGAAGCTTTGACCTAGAACAACCAACCGTTATCCTCATCTCCCAATAAGTTAACTATAACAAGTATTAAACTAGAAAGAAGTAACACAATAGTGTCATAGAAAATTATGTGAATTGCTTTAAACATTAAGTGCCATGCAAAGCCACATAAAGCTCCTAATTCAGGAAAGACTTCCTTCCCCTTTGGGAACTGATAATAAATTGTTGATTAAAGGATACTTTCTCTAAGATTGAGAAGAGCCCATATTCATAATGTTTTGTAGAAGGTTCCAAAACAAATAGTTTTGACTGTCCCCTTGTTATTGATTTTGTTATATGCTCAAATCGCAGTGTCAGCAATTCTAAAATAAAAGAGGAAAATTTACAGAGTAAAGCATAGCCCGCAATTGGTTAAAATTTACACATGGCAACTTACCATTGGTTGAAGGGAAATTTATAATAAACTCTTTTATCATATACTCAGGATTCAATTGAAGCCTCCACCTAAAAGATCAGAAAGAATCTGAGCATGAGGATAGGCACGATTCTGCAAAAGTGAATTTGAAGTGTTGGTTCATGAAGTGCAAATGATTTGGCATGACCTAATGGATTTTACTCGGTAAATGTCATTTGTTTTGATGACAAGAAACATTGTGCAGCTGTATGAGCCATATCTATAATCCATCACCTTGATTTATTTTTGTATATTAAGTATTTATGCTCTGTTGTAAGGATGTTTTCCTTGGAATTTTAAATTAATCTTTTAGATATTTCATTGAGAATAACAATCTTGGCCATTATAATTTGAGTTTCATGTATATTATTTTAAACATTTAATGAAGATGACGTTGTTATTTCACTACTCTTCACCTGCATTTTGTGTGGATGGTATGATCTACCAATACTGATTGCAGTGTTAGATATATTACCTATTGCATGTTAAACAATAATTGTGATAATTTTGTGTTGTTTTTCTCCTTTGAATATGGTCGAAGAACATGCTATCTTAGTGCATTGCCCCTTTTGGTTTATAATACATTTATATTATTTTATCTCACTCATTTCCTCACAGAGTAGTTAGGTAGCGTTGGGAGATGGGAGTTGGTCTGATCTATAGATTATGTTAGTTAAAACACCAAATCTTTCCATTTTGACATTTCTCCTCCCTCCCGATTGCTTAGTGAGGTGATTGGAGTCTAATTGCTTGTGAATAAATAGCTGTTAGACCTTCTCAATGGGCTTCTCTTCTATCAAAGGTAGCGGGTGCTGGTGTGTAGGCTGCTCCTCTACCCAAATTATGATTTTTGGCTCTTTTTGCTCTTGGTCCAGATAAAATGGATAGGATGGTTGGGTGGTGGTAGATTTCTCTTTGGTGGAGCCCTTTTTTAAAAAGGATTCTCTTCTTCCTCTTTTTGGTGTGGTTGATAGTTAGTTTTTTTTTTTTTTTTTTTTTTGGGGGTTGATTCTATAAGTGTTATGATTGATTTTTACTTCATGGGTTGTGAATATTAATTTAACTCTTTTTCATTGTAAATTATTAATTATACTATTAACATTAATTTTTGTTAAATAGATGTGTAGATAGCTTTCCATTTGAAAAATTAAAACACAGATCAATTCAAATTTCAAATGATATATTATCATGTGAATAAAAAATTGAGCGTTTAAAATGAATACCACCCAAGTTGACTTCTAGTTGAAATCATTAGATATTATGTATGTATCCAAATGTATTAATGTGATGTCTAAATAAAAAACATGCGATAGACTTCTTTTTTTTTTTTTTTTTTTTAAATTGAAAAGAAACATCATGCATTTGAAATCTATGTAATAAAATTATTATTACTATTATTTGATATGTTGCAAAATAGGTATACATAAATGATCATATGAATTTATTGTCTTGTGATCCAGATCTTCTAAACACATTCTTCTGGCTAAAAAATCAGAATTGTGGCTGCAAAGCCCAAAAATTTGAAAGTAATAAAATATGAATTTTTTTTTAAAAAAACTCTCTTCCAATTTAGAGAGGTATTGGTTCAATAAGTATTTTCATGATGTCATCTTTAGTACCCTTGAGTGAATGTGAAAATCCATCTGTATCCCTCCAAATGAAAGCCACGGATCTGTACATAGAATCAAAATACAGTCTCTTGCAACAAGTTGGTATATCATGTTCGTAAAACAAACGCTCCTTGCTCAATTCTTCTATGTTTAACTCAATAAGCATGTTCATATGATCTAAAGCCTGATCCCTCGTTGTCCCAGGATTATCTCTTACATAACACTCTATCCATGAAGCAGTCTCTCCATGTTCTTGCTCATCCTTCAACAACAAAAATGAAAAAAAAAAGATATAATATAATTTATGATCAAACATATAATTCATATAGAAGGTATCAATTATTTGCATGACAACAATCTTATTAATAATAACTCAAAAGTTTTAATTGAATGTAGTAGATAGATACCTGAAAATCTTTGGAGTCATCGATTAATCGACACCCCCAAGCTACTCTGCTTTCAAACTTATTAACTCTTTTCAAAATGTCATCTGGAAGACAAGTGTCGATTAAAATCATGGGAAAAAATGTTACCACAGGTACAGTTGAAGATATTAAAGAATTCTTTAAATATTCAGGTAAAGTTGGATGATAGTCATTAGCAATCCATTCAGCATCTTGGAATTCTGCCCAAATAAGAGTCTTCCACTGCAATATGAGATATGAAATATAAATTAAAGTTTATAACAATATAAAATCAATTTAAATAAACCCGTAAAGCATTAATTTTTATTTTATAAATCTCTAAACATTAATGTGATTGAAAGCATGCCATTCATTTAAAACATAATGAAAATAAAAATCACGTCTGAAAAGAGATCACTCTCTTAGCAAAAGTCTTGAGAAAAATCCAAGGAGCCACCAAAATTCCAATCAATTGTAAAAATCTGATTGTCCATAAGCCGGTACTAAGCACAATAATAACAAATGTGAAGTCAAATCCAATCGCCTAACTTACATAATCTTGCATCCACTTCTGCACACGGGGACCATGTATCTTCTCCGCTTCAATAGCTATTTCCATATATGTTTTGTAGGCAAATCGGAGACTGATTTGCATATAGTCTGGAAGACAGTCCAGCATTGACATGTCCCAACTGAACATCAAAATCAAAACAAATAACTTCATTCACTAGATAAAATTGAAAAAAAAATAGAACAAATACATTACATAGCAATGAATTAGAATAAGTTCATAATAATAATGAATTTCAAATAGCTTACTTGATTAAAGCCTCCCTAAAGGGTATGAGCTCTTCAATGGTTCCATATGTGTCAAAAATATCATCAATAACAGTAATGACAGTACCAAGTTTGGCATAACAAAGTCTAGTTGCGGCATACTCAGGCTCATACAATCCACATGTATACCAAAAGTAATACTCCACATGTCGATGTCTAAAAAAACTAAGTTGCTTCACAATAGCCTCATCCCACCATCTGGTATCACCGCAAACATAACATTCCACAATATTAGCATTAGTAATACTAGGAACACAAATACTTTGATATGATTTTAATACATATGAAGAACTATAATAATTGTATTACTCTGATAAATGTTTCAGCTCTGTCTGATGTTGGGCCTGCATAATATTGAAGTCCAATATTGCTAGATTCAAAATCTTTTTGCAGCTTTCACTTGGTATCCTGAAAGAAGCAATTATTACCACATGTTAGGGTAGGATATTTTATTTCCACAACATAAGATTTGCACAAGACAATGTTTATTGGTAGTGAACTATAAATAAAAATATTATATGAATGAGTGAGGATTTTCGAGTCCTTAAAAAAACTGTGAGGTGTATTGAATAGATATGTCCAACTTAGAATAGTAAAGTATGTACTTAGAATTATTTCAAAAAAATCAGGGTATAAAGTTACAAAGGAGGCGTCTGATGTATGGTCTAGTGTTTAGACTTACTTATAGACACCTTCCATCAACATCCAAGTATTAATATCTTGTCTAAATATTTGGATAGAGTTCCACGCCTCCCATCTTGGAACCTTGCATCTCCATGGATATTTCATAACGTACTCAACCTGCAAAAAGAGAAGATTATGTTTATGATTTGGTTGTTAACATGCTAATTATAAAGTGTCTATCTAAAAATCATCAAGATGTTTAAGTCTCAAAACATCTATTTTGTATTTTCTACATAGTTTTTTCTATTGAAAAATTCCATATAAATTAATTACTTTAATATCTTTTTCTCAAATTTACTGATTACAAAAAAAAATTCTAAATTTTTGTTTTTGGATCTACTTCTTTCAATTAGAGAAGGGTAAAAAAACATTCTCTTATAATAGACATCAAATTTAAATCTACCATTTTTATTTTAAAATACTCACTAATAGCCCCTGATATCCCATTATCTATCAATGTAGTTGATGCCTGCATAACCATATGCAAAATGAAGAAAATAATGACCAAATAAAAAGAATGATTGGAATGTTTACCTCTGCTAAAAGTTGGGTTTTGTCTGTTAATTGCTGGCCTTCTTCAAGTGCTTTTTGTAGATATCCAGAGGCGAATGCTTTAGCCTCTCTTATGATATTCTCTCCGGGAAAAGAAATCTCCGCGGCTCGATATAAACTCAACATGCATCTTAATTGGCTCTCATCTTCATTGGTAGCCCCACGGTAGACGAATTGTCCATTTTTATCTTTAAAGTTCTGAAACACATCTGTTTAATCCATGAAATCATATTAGAAATAAAATGGCCAGGCATAAACACTGTATCCCCTATCTATCTACTGTTATAACTGAAGGATAAAATAGAAATTAAATAAATACCTGGAGACACAGGATACCCATTGAGCCTGAGAATTCGAAATCCCAAAGCAGTAGTGTTGAGATCAGCAATGGCATTTTCTCTTCCCCAAGAAATGCCCTTTTCATTCCAACATCTGGTAGTGTTGGGCACATAGATATTTAGTTAGTTAACATTATATATATACTCTCTTGCTATAGATGTTTATCAAGAGGAGGAGATAACAATCTAAGCAGCTTTGCATTTGTATTTGTTGATTAAATATTTTTTCAGCCAATTGATTCATGTTAATGGTTGTGAATTGGCTGCCGGCGATGCAAATGCGTGTGATAGTTATGTAAAATTAAAAGTAACAAAATAATGCAGACTAGAAATAACAGAACAAAATAAAAATATCATTATTATAATATACATACTTGTAACAATAATCCAAAACTGCTTTGATTTCTTTATCAAAATAGCGATCAATCCCCAGTCGTTGCACAACATCCACAATGGAAAACCTTTCAAGTAGGTCGTGTGGGGAAGGATTAATTTCGCCATCTCCAAGAAAGCCATTAAATACGTCAAATTTAATCTCCTTGATCAACATTTCCACCTTTTCACGATATGAAGATGCCTGCTATGCATCAGACCAAAAAAAATTTCTTTTAGCTTTGTTAAAAACTAAGCATATGCAACAGAAAGGAATTCAAAACCATGAGAGAAAAAAAAATGGCTATTTGGGTGTATAGTTGTTAGAACTAGGTGAAGCTTAACTAGCAGGTGGGCTTCAACATTAACCCAAATGTTGTTTACCAATTATTTTTTAAACACCATTCAATGTGAACACACCTGCAATTTACTTTTAATTTTTTTTAAAAGAATGAACATAACTGACCCCATATGGCGATGAAAGAGACTGTAAGAAATCTCTGTCCCAGACATTGGCATGATATTCTCCAATTCTTCTAACCACAGAATACTCTTCTTTTCCTTCTCCTTTGGGTATTATTGTTGCGGAAACATTTGGGGTTTCAAGCACCAAAACTTCAGCCATTACAATTGCAAATAAAAGACTGTTATCACTTACAATAAGGTAATGATAATATTGGAATGTGAAGAAGCAGTTCACCCGGTAGCCCTTAAATACAAGGGCGAAAAACGGAAGTCCTATCTCACTGGGTTTATTCCAACGTCTTTGAACGCCTACCAGAATGGAATTTGAAGTCCAAAAGGATTTTGAAGTCAAAAAGGATTTTAAACGTGGAAAAGACCCCAAGAAAAAGAAAAAGACTGACCAAATGGAGTGTTTTTGCTTTAAAAAAATAAACAAATGAAAAAACCCAAACTTTCACGGGTTTGGATACAGATAATCCAAAATATGGAATCACTCTACAAAGGAGAATTCTTTGACTGGTCTATGAAAGATATTGTTTTTCATTCTTACGTTTTTCTTGGTCTAAGTTCAAGGCTGACAACATGGAATTAAAACTCGGTTATTTTGTAGCATCTATGTTTTAGGAGAAAGGTTTCCTTAGTCGTGTATTTTAATTTTGGACAATGAATTAAGGTATCATAACATTACATTAGATTTTGAAATTTTTATTCATTTCAATATGTCGTTTTAATTATTTATAACTAAGGTTTTAAGGTCTAACACATTATACATTTTACGATATAATTGATTTTAACACGATAGATCATAAAATGCATTTTTTAAACCTATGACCAAAACTTAACCTTTGAAGTACCAATAATTGTGCATTAGAGTATCAATGCTTGAGTCTTACTTGTCAAGATATGATTGGTTACATTTAATTTTATAAAGTAAATGTTGAACAAGTATTAGATACTACATGATCAGTTTCCAATGCACTTTAATATTTCTACACACCAATATGTTCCACCAATGGAGCACATGTTAACAAAAGCCCAATTCGACAATTGAAACATGCACAACTATTGGCACCTTTCCCCTAGCGACTTTACTATTGAAATATTGCATTGTAAAAATTATTACTCTATATATTTATACATTTGTATCTATGTGTGTGTGTGTGTGTGTGTGTGTGTGTGTGTGTGTGTGTGTGTGTGTGTGTGTGTGAGGTTATAAAATAAAATAGTCGGTTGGTATTCGCAACTCACATTCTTTAATGGAGGACCAAATCCGGCTCAAAACAAAGAAATGTCGGTAAAGTACAACAAGTCACAAAACACCAAAACAACTATATAAAGAATAACAAAAAATTAGGTGCATGTTGTCATCCTAGAAGGAGGAGGTGGAGGATCGTCCTTCAGGGACTAAGCACTCCAAGATGAAGGCTCGATCGAGGGAGGATCAGGGGCCACTCATTCATCCAAACACCTTGTCATTAATAGAGAAATGACAAAATGTTTCTTCATTGTTAAGTACAACAGATTTTCTAGCTTTCCATAATTGAAACAAAATAACAACACTGGAAAAATTCATGCTGACCAATTAGTAGAATCCCCAAAGACGGCCAAATGCCAAGAAAAGGCCTCGGGATGAAAGGGTTCAAAGAGATTGTGAATCCATGACCAAATATATTGAGCTTTGGGACATGTCCAAAAGGTATGCTTGAAGTATTCTAATCTGGGATAGGTCATGCACTAAGGTTGAACAAACTAAGATGAGAAAGACGCTCTTCAAGTTTATCAGTCCATATTTTATTTAGTTGGGTAAGCCAAGTCCTGGATGAGGAATTAAGACTCCAACACCTATTGAGCTTACCCAGAGCTAGAGAGAATGGACTTATTAATTGATATAATAGGATGCCACCAGTGATTATGGTCATTGAAATAAAGACCACTATGAAATCCATTAACAACCCATTTTAAATAGGGTTTGACATAGTCAAAATCTTTCCAAATACTTTTAGCCACAAAATATCCCTCAATTTTAAGTGGGGCAAGAGTGACCAGCAAAGTATGGAAACTAATGTTTTTTCCAACTAGACTTATCGTAGGGAGACTCACAAGAGATACAATGTAGGAAAATTTCACAAGATTCATTACCTTCAACAACATTGACAACCCGTTTATCACAAAGGGCAATGGTCTGCCTATAAATATCATTAACCCCCATACCTCCTTTAGTACTAGGAAGATATCAAATATCCCAAACAACTCTTTGGAACCCTCTAGCTTTTTTGGCATTATACCAAAGATAGTATCTGAGAATATTTGCTAGCTTGTCATAGGAGGTTTTAAATGGGAGCCAGCATGAAGAGTATTAGACATGACGAAAAGCCAAAATATTAGTGCTCGCGTAGAATTTCCCTACTAAAGAAAAGGGCTTGGTGACCCAATACTCAACTTTTTTTTCTCTACTCTTTTCATGAAATATTGTCACAGCTCCACAAGGGAGCTATTGAATGCAAAGGGAATGCATAATAATTTGAATTTATCCCCTCGAAGAATCCATTTCCACTTGTATTCAAGTAACCAATCTAACATGGGCATCATATTTTGTATGAAGCATTGGGTTTTATTCCATTGCAAGTTGGAGCCAAAATCTTTGCAAAGAATGTTCCAGAAAGGTAAAGCCTCCATTAAAAAAAATTCTTAATCTTCGATAGTAAAATGGTCATTAATGAGTTAATAGGATCTGTCAAGGAGAACAATGCCCTTAATGAGACCTCACTCAAATCTATGAGCCAAAATATATCCAATCACTTTAGTAAATAAAACATATAAGGCTAACGCAAGAGGACAATCTTGCTAAGTAGAGTGCAATAGGCCAAAACTATCAAACTTGACCCCATTGATAGTTAGACAAGCTGAGGTGCCTTAGAAAAGAGTTTGGATATCCTAAATAAATGTTAGGTTGTGGAGCTAAAAGCTTCACTGATGCAAATAGGGAAGGAGGTTGCTGAGGTTGCAGAGGTTGCTGAGTTGCAGAACAAGTTGCAGGGCAACCGACGTCGGTCTAATCAACTGACATCGGTCATATTACAGTGCAGAAGCAACCGACGTCGGTTATGAGTCGGCCAACATTGATCAGGAAGGAGCCGATGTCGGCAACCTATGTGTGCATGCAGTTTGCATGCGGATTTCGGACTGGTCTATTTTTGGACAGGCAGTTTGCATGTAAAGACTATTTTTGGTCTTAGAGTTGCGAGTCTAATTATTGTAATTAAGAAAGTCTAATTATTGTATGCATGAGATCTATATAATAGACTCATGTGCTGTATTGTAAAAGTGTGCTAGAAAGCCATTGTGCTTGAAGAGAGAGCTAGAGTAGCTCCTCCTAGTTCCAAAGGGGTGCTGAGTATGTATGATCAGGGAGAGTTGCAGGTTGTGCAAGTTCTACCAGGAGATCCACCGGGGTACTGGTTGAAGAATCATGAGGACTTGGTGAGGCAAGGACAAGGGTTCTTCAGGGTGTAGAGACATCTACATGGTAAGTAAGGTCTGTTGATTTGCAGGTGTCAGCAAGGAAAGGGAGATCTACTTGGAGTACGGTTGTGTACTTGGTGTACTGGCAGCGTTGTTACTGACTGGTGGAGGTGAACAACAACTCTGTGTTTGAGTTGATTGTTGTGACCGTGATGAGAGAGTGAAGTGTTGAAGGAGAATTACAGGTGAACCCTAGAAGTGTGGGAGCTCTAGAGGTGTGGGAAGAAAAAGTGTGGCATCTTCTTTATTATATTTTCTTCTGAATGATTATTAATACAATTGGGTATTGTCTCTCATATCCTGTGTTGTTTCATATTTCTAGTTACTTATCATTCTGGTTAAATTCCGTGTTTAGTTGCTTATACAAGAGGTAATCATATATACTCTTATTGAGGAGTAGGATCCTGACAATAAATAATTGGCCGAAGCCAAGAGCTTGAAGCATGGCAATAAATTAAGGCTACTCGATCCTATCATAGGCCTTTTCAAAATATAATCTGAGAAAGATGGTTCACTGACATGAGGCTCTCACCCACCCCATTCCTTCCCAAATAGAAACAAGGTTGTCTAAAACATATCATTCTGATTTGGGCTATGCCTTGAAAGGAGAAGTCAAAATGATATTAGGTTTGGCCTCGGGAGGGCCTAAGTCAAAGTTTTTATTTTTCAACATTTTTTTGATGTCATCAGCCCTACCAATGCCACTTGAGCTCAACTGATAATCTTGGGATAAAATTGTATCTAATATCAACATCATCAGCCCAACTAATGATATCAAATTTTAACAAACTTCTATTTTTCCAACAGGATATTGTGGATCAATTGACATATTAGATATGCTTGGAAAAAAAATTAATTATTTCGAGTGTTCAAAAGAGAATATTTTGGTTGTGTAATCCAAATAAATGTATGCAATGATGTGTTTCATGCCTTGCATTTGGACCCCTTTTCTTCATTTGTATTGGAATTTATTGTAGTTTCAATCACATTAGCCACATTGATAGGATTAGGAGGGTTATGACTTTATTTTTGAGGAGCTTGATTTTAACTCTTGGAATAGCTTGGTTAGAGGTTGGTGTTAATTCCTAAGGGGGAATTGGATTGGTGAATGGCATCATGCTTGATTTTTTATTTAGAAATTTGGGCGGCATCAAGAGATTATTGGTATATTTCACAATTTATTACATCATGATCAAAGTTTTTATCAAGGAGAAATGAATAAGCTAGGTTCCTAACAGAGTGGCAGCTCTATGAGAATGGCCCTAATTGGTATGGAACTTACATAATATTTGAGTAGCATACCATTGATGGGTTAGCTTAAAGGATCAAACTCTTGAGGATGTGCCTTACATAATCTTTATCTAAGATCTTCTTTACTTAGAGGTTAATGATATTAGGTTTAATTCAAGGGTAAATAATTCACCATAGTTAAAATAAATGTTGGGATTAGTCAAATTACTTAGTAGTTAGTGTGTTAGTTCTATTATCTCCTAAATTTGACTATTGTTGATATTTTGTAACTCTTATATCTTACTTGAGAGGTTTTAGTTAAGATCATACTTCGTATTAATATTTTGGTGATGCTCTCCCTATTGTATAGCATCTATTATGAGTGTCCATCTTTGTAAAACCTTAATGTTGTAATAGTTTATTCTTTATCCAAATAAATTAATCATTCAATTTCATGTTGAATAGATGATGCCATTTTCCTACTTTAGGATGTATTTAAAAGGGATTTCACTAAGAAGTTCATAAATAGATAGGTATGGAGATGTATTAGGCATGATTTTGTGTGAATTTTTGTTTTAAAATCAAAGTTATGATAATAAGTATTGGATACACCATCTTCAGTGGCACACCAATTTTTGAGTTCGATAAGCAATCTACAAGAATTTTATTGAGACTAAGGAATCTCAAATTGTCTTATGAGATGATCCTAACTCTTAGCTTAACCAAAGAGTTCCTAAAAATTTGTACGAGAGAATGACTGAAATTTATATTACAATCTAGGTTCTAACACAGTGTTAAATAGATTGAAGACGCTTTCATCACTCATATTTTGATTAACTATATGAGCCAATGATTTCCATTGTTTGATGAAAGCATGGGTTGAATCATGATCTAGTCATTTAGCATTTACAAAGTTACTTGAATTGTCTTTATATAACTCATGATATTAAATTTCGTAAACTAGAGCATTTGTCAATCCTTGTAATTTGGCTTTAAAATTAGGCTTGAGTTTATTTTACCAATCTATAACATCCATAGTTAGGGTTTTTGTTAATAGTTTTGTAGCCATATATGGGTGTTTTTATTCGGCAAAAAAATTGTAGATATTTGTATAGGGAGGGATAGGACATTGATTAGGTAATCCACATCAAATTTGTTGAGGTTTAATGGACATTTGCATAATTTTTTTTTGCATTTGCATGAATTGATTGATGCTCAATGTCTGCATGTGATCCATTCAATTAATAATTGCATGATTATTTTAGTAGGGTTTGCTTGAGTATTTTTAGTATTAGTGTTGGTTTGAGGGGGCAAAGTGATAGTTGTAGCACCCACCATAATAGTGGTAATTTTTTGAAAATCATGAATAATGAGTCGTTATTTAAATTCATGTTATGGCTTGTTCACATGCGTGAGTAGAAATTTGAACTAGTATGGGGGATATGAAGATGACGAATTGTTAGAGATTGGATATCCTCAAGGGTTTTCCTTATATGTTTGTGGGTGTTGTTTTGAAATTGTTATATTTTAGGAGTAACTTAAACATATTCATATTTTTCTCCCTCATGGTCACCATCCTCAATTGGTTGAAGTTATTTTTTATTTGTTTTGGATCTAATGTTGTCCTTAGGAGGATTATTTATGTTTTTTTGGTATTCATGGAAGCAAAGTTGTAATTAGTGTTGTTTTGTGCTTGTGAAAGTGATACCATTGGTGTGGCCTATGCTTGGGTATCATGAATATATTACATTGTAATAATAGGAGAATATCCTATATGGTTCTAAAGAGAGATTTGTAAATCAATAAATGCTTGATAACCCAATGGTTAAAGTGATAGATTAAGCTTAAAAGCTATAAGAAATAAAAACATGAAAATGAGAAAACCAGTGGTGAGGTAAGATTCACATAAGGTTAACTAGAATGTATGTAGACTTAGAATAGGTATCAATTTTAAGGATCCTATAAATATAGAAAATATAGAAGACTGTTCTAGATCCAACACCTACAAGATGTCATTCCACAAAGCATTTTGGGGCTATTTATTAGGGTCATGTGCAAATGAAGTTGCAAAGGGTAGATAAGGGGGATCTACACACACAATATCTTAATTAGAGGGTGATGTACCTTAATATATATAAGGTGTCATTAGATTCTAATTAACTACTATGTAAACTACATGTAACAAATCAAGAGCTATAAATATTGAAATGGCATTAGGCAATGATAAATATCTATGAAAAATTAAATATGCCACTAGGTGGTAAGCAAGAGATATGAGTAACAATAATGTAAAATATATCAATAAATTAACAAACATGTGCTAAATTATACTATTTGATACATGAGAAAAAAAACATCTAAATCATTAACCAAAGTACAAAAGAAAGAAAGATTTGGGTTATCAAAACTTACCTTTGGTTATTCAGCACATTAATTTCCCCTTGGCTTTTAGAACTTTGTGAGAGAAAAAAATTAGGTGAAGTGAATATGGATAGAGAAAACATAAATAGACCAAAGTTGGGGAATCCAAAGACTTGGTAAATCTCATACATGTGGATCCTATTTTTGATATCTTCAAGGCGTTTATGTTAACTTGTATGAATTAGGGTATGGTCCTAATACCCTTGAATCATCTTCCTCTTCCTGAAGTGGGTTTACAAATGCAATCAAAGAAAATTATTCGTGTCTTTTTTGAAAAATGATAAGAGGTAACCATATTAACATGGAAAAAAATCCAAAAATCCAAAACTCATTTTTAGTTGCCATCATCACCTTGGCTAATGGAATACAAATAATTTTAAAGAAAAAAATACATCATTAACTTGGGTAATGATATCGGTAAAATAGGGGTTGATACAAGACATCATCAACATGGCTAATGACATTAGATATGTGCAATAAAAGGGGAAAAGAGGGTCTGAAGAAGGGAATGTAGTAGTAGGAAGGATGATGATTGACACATCTCTCAGAAATTGTTACAAACTAGCACACCTGATCCTCATATATGTATGAACATACATGCAATAATATTAATTCACCGATAATCCTTAGAATAGAAGAGTGTATGTAAGTGAATATAATGTGTATGCAAGTACCACTACTACCAACAATGTACATAGTTCCACCATGTGAAGGTTTGCACTATAATTCCCATTAATTTGTTGAATAGTGTCACTTCCCTTGTGTCTAGTTATATAAATTTATGCCTTGTAAATCTTCTCGTCTTTGTTTCTCTTCCCTTTTCATATAATGTTTTATATACTAGCACCCTATCTACCATTGTATCAACCATCTTCCATGTACATTCTAGTAAAACTCCTTTCCAATTTTCCATCTCTATCTCTTTGTGAATAAGTGGTTTTAACCATTTTATTGATATTAGAGCCATTCATTCACAATTTCCTCTACCTCCACCTTGACAACCCTTTCCAACATTGAGGTCACTATCATTTCTTCTCCCTCCATGGCCATGACTCATACTTGGCCATCCCCTACATTGTCTCACCTTAGTCTATTCTCTGTAGGTGTTCCCCTTTCCTATTTTACCTCTCAATTTTCCAAAATCATCCTCTTTATAGCTCCTATATCTTATCTATCATTCTCTAAATCTATCATAGTAATACGATTGACAAGCAATATCATGGGTTATTCCATGAACCTCATGCAATTTTTACAATAGGTTATTGTCAAGGTCATAGTAGTACTATCATAAGATGGATGTTAAAATGTCCTCCCAACTTGGTAATCATATAATATTAGTCAGTATGATCCTAATGCTCAACAATTTCATGTTGGGAAACTCATCCACGTCACTTTGAAGCTAAAAAATTAAATGACACCAATGAATTACTACACATTTTTTGTCTCCATTAGCTTCGAACAAGCACAACCTAGGAATATGGAATAGTTCCTCGATCTATTAAATTCTTGAACAAGTTCCAGGATAGTTGCAATACCTTAAGACAAGCATCCACATGCATGTAAAATATAATCAATGTTAAATATAATGAAAGCTTAAAAAATATAAGACATAAATTTACCGAGGTAACATTACCACCTTTTTATGTTTAAAACCTCTGATAGAATGTTAGTATTACAATAGTAACTCCCATCCATAAAATTTACCTTGCCCACTATTCATCTATGCTCTTATATAAATAAGAAAGAGGCTAGCACTAGGCTTAGAGAGTAGATTACTTATAAAACTAGTCTTGTTTAAAGCAAACTTGTAGAACAAGTATTTTTTAAAGAAATGTTTTCTTGTTTATAGGCAAAGTCAATAAAATCAATTTCTTTGTTGATACTTTTCTCTATTAATAGGATATTGATAAGTGTACACCAATTAGTGCCTATCAATATTCACAATTATTATTACAAGCGCATGTTTTACACCATACAAAAGTGTATGAGTATTCAAATACACTAACAATATCAAGGTATAAAATTGTCACTCATGACTACCTCAAGCTATATAAGAACATGAAGAACAAGAAGAACTTGGAAGAAACCCAAGAGACTCTAAAAAAGTAACATATTAAGACTAAAGCTTTGGAACTACATGTCTCTTCACTAAATCAATAGCTATAAGATATTGTGTCACATGCCTAACTTCAAATTGAGAAATCCGCCAATAATATCCTAAACGAGCATCTCATATTGAATTTCAACGCAGTGGAGAATTATATTATATGTATTAAATTTATTTTAAACAGTAAGTGAGCTGACCTAGAAAACTTACACCCAGATAATTTAAGCGAATCCACATTGTTCGCCACCTAATAAAATAACCAAACGCCAATTTATAAAACCAAAATATTCATGAATTAAAGACAAATAGCCACTAAAATTAAACATAACAAAATAATACATACTAAAATAATAGAGCACAACAAAAATATTATTATTATAATACATACATGTAACAATAACCCAAAATTGCTTTGATTTCTTTATCAAAATAGTGATCAAATCCCAATCGTTGCACAACATCAACAATGGAAAACCTTTCAAGTAGGTCATCTGGGGAAGGATTTATTTCACCATCTCCAAGAAAACTATTAAATACATCAAATTTAGTTTCCTTTGATGAACATTCTAACCTTTTCACGATATGAAGATGCCAGTTATGCATAAGATAGAAAAAAAATAGTTTTGTTAAAAACTAAGCATATGCAACAAAAAGGAATTCAAAACCATGAGAGTAAAAAATGCCTCAAGGTAAAAGGGTTGAAAGAGATTGTGAATCCATTACCAAATATATTGAGCTTTTGGACATGTCCAAAAGGTATGCTTGAAGGATTCTAATCTATGATAGGCCACATACTTGGGTTGAGAAAACTAAGATGAGAAAGATGTTTTTCAAGCTTAGTAGTCCATATTTTATTTAGTTGGATAAGCCATGTCCTGTATGAGGAATTAAGACTCCAACACCTATTGAGCTTACCTAGATCTAGAAAGAATGGGTTCAATAATTGATTTAGGAAGCCTAAGGAGTAGTTCTTAAAATGAGTATCATAGTTCCATATCCATTATTTTCACCAATTATGTGGGCAGTATAGGGACAATTTGTGAAGTATAACAACCAACATTAACTCCTGAATATGATGAAAAACTAGTATGGCTAAATTTTTTAAACTAAATTTAACTTTTAACAAAGACCAAGCAGCCTGATCATGAGTTGAGACCAAATCCTTCACTGTTTGAATTTCATCTCCTAAAAAGCCTCAAAGCTTTCATGTCAGGTAACTCTCTTTGAAGGAGACTAGTATTTTTCATAATAAGATACCACCAGTGGTTATGGTCATTGAAGGAAATACCACTATGAAATCCATTTCCAAACCATTTTAAATAGGGTTTGACATAGTCAAATGCTTTCCAAATATGTTTAACCACAAACTATCCCTCAATTTTAAGTGGGGTAGGAATGACCAGTGAAGTATGGAAACTAATGTTTTTCCATCTATACTTATCGTAGGGAGACTCACAAGAGAAACAATGATGTAAGAAAATTTTACAAGATTCATTACTTTCAACAACGTTGACAACCCATTTATCACAAAGGGAAATGGTCTGCATTTAAATATCAATAACCCCATACCTCTCTTATTGTGAGGAAGAAAGCAAATATGCCAAGCACTCTTTAGAACCCTCAAACTTTTTTGGCATTATACCAGAGAAAGTATATGAGAATATTTTCTATCTTGTCATATGAGGTTTAAAGGGGACCTAGCATGAAGAGTATTAGAGATGACTAGAAGCCAAAATATTAGTGCGCGCCTAGAATTCCCCAACTAAAGAGAGGGCCTTGATGACCCAATATTCAAATTTTCTCTACTATTTTCATGAAATATTTATACAACTCCACAAGGTAGATACTGAATATAGATAGAATTCATAATAATTTGAATTTCTTCCCTTGAATAATCCATGAATACTTGTATTCAAATAACCAATCAAACATGAGCATCATATTTTGTCCAAAGTATTGGGTTTTATTCCATTTCAAGATGGAACCAAAATCTTTGCAAAGAATGTCCAAGAAATGTAAAGCCTCCATGAAATATTTGTATTGATCTTCAAGATTAAAATGGTCATTTACGAGTTCAAATAATCTAGTGGGGATAACAATGTCCTTGATGAGACCTCACTTAGATCTATGAGCCAAAAGATATCCAATCACTTTAGCAAACAAAACATATAAGTCTAGTGCAAGAGGACAATCTTACTGAGTAGAGTGGAATAGGCCAAAACTATCAAACTTGATCCCATTCATACTTAGAAGACCGAGGTAACTTAGAAAAGAGTTTGGATAGCCTAAATAAAGAATTGGTTGAAGTCAAGAGGTTGAAGCATGGCAAGAATATAAGGCCACTTGATCCTATCATAGGAATTTTCAAAATCTAATCTGAGAAATATGGTTCACTAACAAGAGTCTCTCACCACCCCATTCCTTTCCAAATATAAATAGGGTTATCTAAGACATATCTATTATTATTTGGATTGTGCCTTGGGAAGAGAAGTCAAAATGATATTAGGTTTGGCCTCGGGAGGGCTTGAGTCAGAGTTTTTATTTTTCCACATTTTTTTGATGTCATCAGCCCTACCAATGCCACTTAAGCTCAATTGATAATTTTGGCATAATATTCTATATAATATCAACATCATTGGCCCGACTAATGATATTAAATTTTAATAGATTTATATTTTTACAATGGGATATTGTGGATCTTTTGATATGTTAGATATGCTTGGAAAATTTTGTAATTATATTGAGTGTTCTAAGGAGAATATTTTGGTTACGTAATACAAATAAATGTATGCAGTGATGTTTTTCATGCTTTGAATTTGGACCCATTTTATTTGTTTGTATTGGAATTTATTGTAGTTTCAATCACATTAGCCACATTCCTAGGATTAGGAGGGTTCTGACTTTATTTTTGAGGAGCTTGATTTTCACTCTTGGAATGACTTGGTTAGAGGTTGGTGTAAATTCCTAAGGGGGAATCGGATTGGTGAATGGCTTCATGCTTGATTTTTTATTTATAAACTATGGCGGCATCAAGACATTATTGGTATATTTCATAATTTACTATATCACGATCGAAGTTTTTGTCAAGGAGAAATGAATAAGCTAGGTTCCTAACATAGTGGCAGCTCTATGATAATGGTCGTAATTGGTATGAAACTTACATAATATTTGATTATCATACCATTTAGGGGTTAGCTTAAAAGGATTGAACTCTTGAGGATGTGCCTTACATAAGCTTTTTCTAAAATCTTCTTTACGTTTAGGTTAATTGCGTTAGGTTTAATCCAAGGGTGAATAATTCACCATAGTTAACATAAATGTTGAAATATTAGTCACATTACTTATTAGTTAGTGTGTTAGTTCTAGTATCTCCTAAATTTGACTACTATTGATATTTTGTAACTCTTGTATCTTCCTTGAGAGTTTTTAGTTAAGATCCTACTTTGTACGAATATTTTGGTGATGCTCTCCCTGTTGTATAGGGTCTATTATGAGTGTCCATCTTTGTAAAATCCCAATGTTGTAATAGTTTACTCTTTATCTAGACAAATTAATCATTTAATTTTATGTTGAATAGATGATGTCATTTCCCTACTTTAGGATGTATTTAAAAGGGATTTCCCATAAGAGGTTCATAAATAGTTGGGTTTGGAGATGCATTAAGCATGATTTTGTGTGAATTTTTATTTTAAAATCAAGGTGATGATAATAAGTATTGGATACATCATCTTCAATGGCATACCAATTTTTGAGTTCACTAAGCAATTTAGAGGAATTTTATTGATACTAAGGAATTTCAAATTGTCTTATGAGATGATCCTAACATTTAGCTTGACCAAAGGCTTCCTAAAAAATTGTAGGAGAGAATGATTGAAATTTATATTACAATCTAGGTTTTAGAGCAGTGTTAAATATATTGAAGAAGATTTCATCACTCATATTTTTATCGACTATATGAGCCAATGATTCCATTGTTTGATGAAATAATGGGTTGAATCATGATCTAGTCATTTAGCATTGATAAATTTATTTGAATTGTCTTTATATAACTCATGATATTAAATTTCTTAAACTAGAGCATTCGTCAAGCCTTCAAATTTGGCTATAAAACTAGGCTTGTGTTTATTGTACCATTCTATAACATTCATAGTTAGGGTTTTTATTAATGGTTTGGTAGCCACATATAGGTGTTTTTATTCAGAAAATATTTCTAATATATATTTGTATTGGGAGGGATAGGACATTGATTAGGTAATCCACATCAAATTTGTTGACGTTTAATGGACATTTACATAATTTGTTATTGCATTTGCATGAATTGGTTGATGCTCAATGTTTGCATTTGAGCTATTCAATTCAATAATTACATAATTATTTTAGTAGGGTTTTCTTGAGTATTTTTAGTATTAGTGTTTGTTTGAGGGGGCAAAGTATTAGTTGTATCACCCACCATAGCAGTGGTAATTTTGGGAATCATGAAAAATGAGTTCTTCTTTAAATTCATGTTATGGCTTGTTCCCATTCTTGAGTATAAATTTGACCTAGTAAGGGGGATATAAAGATGAGGAATCATTAGAGCTTGGATCTCCTTAAGGGTTTTTCCCATATGTTTGTGGGTGTTGTTTTGAAATTGTTACATTTCAAGAGTAACTTAAACATAATCATATTTTCCTCCCTCATGGTCACCATTCTCAATGGGTTGAAGTTGGTTTTTATTTGTTTTTGATCTAATGTTAACCTTAGGAGAATGAATTATGGTTTTTTGGTATTGATGGAAGCAATGTTGTAATTAGTTTTATTTTGTGCTTGTGAAATGGAAACCATTGGTGTGGCCTATACTAGGATAACATGAAGATATTCCATTGTAAGAATAGAAGAATATCCTCTATGGTTCTCAAGAGAGAGATTTGTAAATCAATAAATGCTTGACAACCCAATGGTAAATGTGATCTAGATTAAGCTTCAAAGTTGAAATAAATAAAAACATGAAAATGATAAATCTAGTGGTGAGATAAGATTCATGTAAGGTTAGATAGAATGTATATAGGCTTAAAATAGGTATCAAATTTAAGGATCCTATAAATATGAAAATATATAAGATTGTTCTAGATCCAATACCTACAAGATGTCATTCCACAAAGCAGTTCAAGGCTATATACTAGGGTCATGTGCAAATGAAGTTGTAACAGGTAGATAAGGGAGATCTACACATAATATTTTAAATAGAGGGTGATGTACCTTAATATATCTAAGGTGTCATTACATGGTAATCAATAATTATGTAAACTACATGTAATAAATCAAGAGCTATAAATATTGAAATGATATTATGTAGTAATAAATATCTATGAAAAGGTAAATATGCCAGTAGGTGGTAAGCAAGAGATTTGAGTAAAAATAATGTAAAAGATATCAACAAATTAACAAACATGTGCTAAATTATAATATTTGATACATGAGAAAAAAACATCCAAATCATTAACCAAAGTACAAAAGAAAGAGAGATTTGGGTTATCAATACTTACCTTTGGTTGATTTTTCAACACATTAGTCTCCCCTTGGATTATAGCACTTTGTGAGAGAAAAAAATAGACAAATTGAACATGGATAGAGAAAACCTAAACAAAGCCAGTTTGGGACTACAAAGACTTGGTAAACCTCATACATGTGGCTCCTATTCTTGATATCTTCAAGGCATTTATGTTAACTTGTATTCCTTAAGATATGGTCCTATTAACCTTAAATCTTCTTACTCGTGGGTTTACGAGTGCAAAAAAAGAGAATTATTCATGTCTTTCTTGAAAAATGACAAGAGGTAACCCTATTAACATGGATAAAAATCCAAAAATCCAAAACTCATTTTTAGTTGCCATCATCAGCTCAGCTAATGGAATACAAATAATTTTAAAGAAAAAAGTACATCATTAGCCCAATTTATGATATCAAAAAAATAGGAGCCAATACAAGACATCATCAACATGGCCGATGACATCAAATATGTGTAATAAAAGGGGAAAAGAGTGTTTAAAGAAGGGAATGTGAATAGAGGAAGATAAATATGCTAATGTTGTTGTGATATTAAGGTGGTAGTAGGAAGGATGATTATTGACACATCTTTCACAAATTGACAATGGAATATAAATAATTTTAAAGAAAAAAATGCATCATTAACCTTAGGAGGATGAATTATGATTTTTTGGTATTGATCGAAGCAATGTTGCAATTAGTGTTGTTTTATGCTTATGAAAGGGAGACCATTGGTGTGGCCTATGCTTGGGTATCATGAAGATATTCCACTGTTGGAATAGGATAATAACCTTTATGGTTCTAAAGAGAGAGATTTTTAAATCAATAAATGATTGAAAACCCAATGGTAAAAGTGATAGATTAAGCTTAAAAGCTGCAAGAAAGAAAAACATGAAAAAGAGAAAACTAGTGGTGAGGTAAGATTCACGTAAGGTTAACTAGAATGTATGTAGTATTAAAATGGGTATCAAATTTAAGGATCCTATAAATATGGAAAATATATAAGACTATTCTAGATCCAACACTTACAAGATGTTATTCCACAAAGCAGTTTGGGGATATAGACTAGGGCCATGTGCAAATGAAGTTGTAAAGGGTATATAAGAGGGATCTACACACACAATCTCTTAAATAGAGGGTGATGTACCTTAATATATCTAAGGTGTCATTAGATGGAAATAAATAGCTATGTAAACTACATGTAATAAATCAAGAGCTATAAATATTGAAATTACATTACACAGTAATAAATATACATGAAAAGGCAAATATGCCACTAGGTGGTAAGCAAGAGATATGAGTTAAATAATGTGAAAAATATCAATAAATTAACAAGCATGTACTAAACTATACTATTTGATACATGAGAAAAAAATTTAAATCATTAACCAAAGTACAAAAGAAAGAGATATTTGGGTTATCAATACTTACCTTTGGTTGATTTTTTAGCACATTAATCTCCCCTTGGCTTATAGCACTTTGTGAGAGAAAATAATTAGGTGAAGTCAATATGAATAGATAAAACCTAAATAGAGCAAAGTTGGGGACTCCAAAGACTTGGTAAACCTCATATATGTGGCTCCTATTCTTGATATCTTCAAGGCATTTATGTTAACTTGTATTCCTTAGGGTATGGTCCTATTAACCTTAAATCCTCTTCATCTTCCTAGAGTGGGTTTATGAGTACAAAAAAAGAAAATTATTCATGTCTTTTTTGAAAAATGAAAAGAGGTAACCCTATTAACATGAATAAAAATCCAAAAATACAAAACTCATTTTTAGTTTCCATCATCAGCTTGGCTAATGGGACATAAATAATTTTAAATAAAATAATACATCATTAACCCGGTTAATGGTATTGGAAAAATAAGAGTTGTTGACATCATTAACATGGTTGATAACATTATATATGTGCAATAGAAGGGGAAAAGAGGGCCTGAAGAGGGAAATGTGAATAGAAGAAGATAAATATTCTAATGTTGTTGTGATATGAAGGTGGAAATAATAAGGATGATGATTGACACATCTCTCATAAATTGCTATGAAATGGCACACCCTAATCCTCATAGATGTATGAACATACATGCAGTAAGATTAATATGTTGATTATCCTTAGAATATAAAAGTGTATGTACGTGAATATAATGTATATGCAAGTACTATTACTACCAATAATTTACATAGTTGCACCATGTGAAGGTTTGCACTATAATGGCTATTAATTTTATGTGTAGTATCACTTCCCTTATGTCTAGTTATATAAATATGTGCCTTATAAATATCATCATCTTTGTTTCTCTTCCCTTTTCATATAATGTTTTATAGTCTAACACCCTATCTACCATTGTATCAACCATATTCCATGCACATTCTAGTACAACTCCTTTCTAAATTTCCATCTCTATCTCTTTGTGAATAAGTGGTTTCAACCCTTCTACTGATACTGGAGCCATTCATTTGAAATTTCCTCTACCTCCACCTTGAAAACCCTTTCCAAGCTTGAGGTCACTATCATTTATTCTCCCATCATGGCCATGACTCATACTTGGCCATCCCCTACCTTATCTCACCTTAGTCTACTATTTGTAGGTGTTCCCCTTTCCTATTTACCTCTCAGTTTTCCAACATCATCCTCTTTATAACTCCCTTATCTCATCTATCATTCTCTAAATATATCATAGTAATAAGATTGACATGCAATATCATGTGTTATTTTGTGAACCTCATGCAATATTTACAATAAGTTATTCTCAAGGTCCTAGCAGTACTATCATAAAATGGATGCTAAAATGTCCTCCCAACCTATTAATCATAGAATAATTAGTCAGTATGATCCTAATGCACAACAATTTCATGTTGGTCAATTTATCCACATCACTTTGAAACTAAAAAATCAAACAACACCAGCTAATTACTACACTTTTTGTCTATATTAGCTTCAAACAAGCACAACCTAGGAATATGGCATGGTTCCTAGATATATTAAATTCTAGGATAGTGGCAATATCTTAATATAAACATCCACATGCATGTAAAATATAAAAAACAAATTTACCCAGGTAACATACCACCTTTTTATATTTAAAACCTCTAATAAAATGTTAGAATTACAATAATAACTCTCATCTACAAAAGTTACCTTACTAGTCTTCTTTAAAGCAGACTTGTAGAACAAGTATTTTTTAAAGAAATGTTTTACTATTTATAGGTGAAGTCAATTAAGTCAATTTATTAGTTGATGTTTTTATCTATTAATAGGATCTGGATAAGTGTACACTAATTAGTGCCTATCTATATTCATAACTAATATTACAAGTGCATATATTACACATACAAAAGTGTATGAGTATTCAAATACACTAACAAGATCAAGATACAAAATGGTCACTCATGACTATCTCAAGCTATATAAGAAGAACACAAAGACCAAGAATAAGTTGGAAGAAACCCAAGAGACTCTGAAAAATTAACATATTAGGAATAAATCCTTGTAACTACATGTCTCTTCACTAAATCACTAGCTTTAAGATACTATGTCACAAGGCCAACTTTAAATTGATAAACCCACACATAATATCCTAAACAAGCATCTTCAAAAGTATAATAATAAAATAAAATTACTAGAAGGAAAAGTTGTGTCATTAGATATGATCAAAGGGGTATACAGATCATATTTTAAAAATATCACCAAGTTTGTATCAATGCCTTTATAGGCCCTTAAAATTATTAATGTTGTTGTATCCCAAATCCAAACAGTTGAGATTGAAGTAGACAATTTATTGAAAGACTTTTGAAGCCTTGATATACAACCACCAAGTGTTATCCTCATCTCCCAATAATTTAACTACAAAAAGTATTAAATATAAATTTGATGTCACTCAAAAGGCCATAGATATACTTGTATAAGCAAGAAGTGACACAATAGTGTCATATAAAATTGGGTGAATTGGTTTAAACATTAAGTGACATGCAAAGCCACATAAAGCACCTAATTTACAAAGGATTTCCTTCTCATTGGTGAACCGATAAAAAATTGTTTCTTAAAGGATACTTTCTCTAAGACAAGAAGAGTCCATAATCATAATGTTTTGTAGAAGGTTGTAAATCAAATAGTTTTGAGTGTCCCCTTACCATTGATTTTGTTAAATGCTCAAATCGTTTTCCATTAGTTCTAAAATAAAAGAGGGAAAATTTACAAAGAGTAAAGCATAGCACAAAATTGGTTAAAATATACACATGGCAACTTTCCATTGGTTGAAGGTAAATTTATAATAGACTCTTCTATGATATCCTCTCAAGATTCAGTTGAGGCCCCCACCTAAAATGAGATCAAAAATAATTTGAGCATGATAAGCAATATTCTGCAAAACTGAATATGAAGTGTTGGTTCATGAAGTGCAAATTATTTGGCATGCCCTAATTAGATTTTAATTGGTAAATTTTTCTTTTTTTTATGACAAGAAACATTGTGCAGCTATATGAGCCATATCTATAGTCCACCAGATTGATTTATTTTTGTATATTGAGTAGTTATTTTTGAATTTTAAAATAATCTCTCTAGAGATTTCATTGAGAGTAATAATCTTGGCCATTATAATTTGAATTTCATGTATATCATTTGAAACATTTAATGAAGGTGTTTTCATTATTTCACTACTCTTCACCTATAGTTTTTGTGGATGGTATGATCTATCAATATTAATTATAATGTTAGTTATGTTACCTACTAAATTTTAAACCACAATTATGCTTATAGATGTTGAATCAAGATTGTGATAGTTTTGTGTTGTTTTACTCCTTTGAATATGGTTGCAATGTTAGATATGTTACCTAGTTCATGTTAAACAATAGTTGTCTTTATAGATGTTAAATCAAGATTGTGATTGTTTTGTTTTATTTTTCTCCTTTGAATATGGTTGAACAACATTGGGATATGGGAGTTGGTTTGATCTGTAGATTGTGTTATCTAAAACTCCAAGTCTTTCCATTTTGACATGTCTCCTCTCTCCTAGCTGCTTAGTGGGTTGATTGGAGTCTAATTATTTTTGAATAAATTGTTTTTGGACCTTCTCAATGGGTTTATCCTCTATCAAATGTAGCGGGTGTTGGTGTGTAGGTTCCTCCTCTATCTAGTTAGGATTTTTGGTTCCTTTTGCTCTTGGGAGATAAGATGGAAAGGTTGGTTGGGTGGTGGTAGATCTCTTGTTGGTGGATCCCTTTTCTTAAGAATCTTTCCCTCCAAAGGATAATCCACTTACTCCTCTATTTGGTGTACTTGATAGTTTTTTGTTGATACTATAATTTAGATTGTTTCAAGTGTTGTGAGACTCTTACTTTGTGGGTCGTGAATACCAAATTAACACCTTTTCATTGTAAACCCTAATTATACTCTTAACATTATTTTTTGATTAATAGATGTGTAAATGGATTTCCAGTTAAAAAATCAAAACAAAGATGAATTCAAATTTCAAATAATATATTATCATGTGAATAAAATAATGAGAGTGTAAAATGAATAGAATTCAAGCTGACTTGTATTTGAAATCACTAAATATTGTGTATATATCTAAGTATATCAATGTGATGTCCAAACAAAAAACATGCTATAGACTATTTTTTAAAATTGAAAAAAGACCATATAAATTTGAAAACTATGTAGTAAAATTATTATTACTATTATTTGATATATTATGAAATAGGTACACATAAATGATCATATGAATCATTTGTCTTGTGATATAGTTCTTCTAAACACGTTCTTCTACCTCAAAAAATTGCATTGTGGGTGCACAACACAAAAAATTGAAAGGAATAACATATGAAAAAAAAACTCTCTTCCAATCTAGAGAGGTAATGGTTCAATAAGAATTTTCATTATGTCATATTTGGTACCCTTGAGTGAATTTAAAAATCCATCTGTATCCCTCCAAATGAAAGCCATGGATCTATACATGGAATCAAAATACAACCTCTTGCAACAAGTTGGCATATCATGTTCATAAAATAAATGTTCCTTGCTCAATTCTTCTATGTTTAACTCAATAAGCATGTTCATATGATATAAAGCCTATTCCCTCGTTGTTTCAGGATTGTCTCTTACATAACACTCTATCCATGAAGTAGTCTCTCCATGTTCTTGCTCATCCTTCAACAACAAAAATGATAAAAAAAGATATAATATTTAGTTAAACATATAATTCATATAGAAGGTATAAATTTTTTACATGATAGGATTCTTATTGATAATAACTCAAAAAATTTAATTGAATGTAGTAGATAGATACCTGAAAATCTTTGGATTCATCGATTAATAGACACCCCCCGGATGCACTACTTTCAAACTTATTAACTCTTTTCAAAATGTTATCTGGAAGATAGGTATCAATTAAAATCATGGGAAAAAATTTTACCACAGGAACAATTGAATATATTAAATAGTTCTTTAAATATTTAGGCAAAGTTGGATGATAGTCATTGGCAATCCATTCAGCATCTTGAAATTCTACTCAAATAAGAGTCTTCCACTGTAATATAAAATATAAGTTAAGATTTAAACCAAACCCATATAAAATTAACTTTTATTTTATAAATATTTAAACATTATTGTGATTGAAATCATGCCATTAAATTAAAACATAATGAAAAAAAATGACATTTGGAAAGAGATCATTCTCTTAGCAAAAGTCTTGTGAAAAATCTGAGATAACTATAAATAAGTAGTGACCATTTCAAAATTGTGTGAATTCAAATCCAATCCTATAACTTACATAGTTATTTTCATCCAGGAACCATTTATCTTCTCTACTTCAATAGCTATTTCCATATGTGTTTTGTAGGCAAATTGGTGACTAATTTGCATATGTCTATTATTGACATATCCCAACTAAACATCAAAATCAAAACAAATAACTTCATTCATTACATATAAATGAATTAGAATTACATTGTCAATTAAAGTCATGATAATAATAAATTCCAAATAGCTTACTTGATCAAAGCCTCCCTAACAATCCACATGTCAACGTCACAAACATCCCACCATTTGGTATCATCGTAAACATAACATTCCATGATATTAGAATTAGTAATATTAGGAACGCAATTATTTTGATATGATTGTAATACATATGAAGAACTATAATAGTTGTATTATTATGATAAATGTTAAAATCCAATATTTCTAGATTTAAAATCTTTTTCCAACTATCACTTGGCATCCTGATAGAAGCAATTATTACCACATGTTAGGGTAGGATATTGTATTTCCAAAATATAATATTTGCATAAGACAATGCTTACTAGTATAGAACTCTAAATAAAAAATATTATATGAATGAGCAGGGATTTTTGAATTCTTAAAGTAATTCTGAGATGTATTGAAGAGGCATGTCAAATTTGGAATAGTAATGTATGTATTTAGAATTATTTCAATTAAAAAAATAAAAATCAGGTTATAAAGTTATAAAGGAGATCGCTAGTGTATGGCATAGTTTTTGGACTTACTTATAGATGCCTTCAATCAACATCCAAGTATTAATATCTTGTCTAAATATTTGGATAGAGTTCCATACCTCCCATATTTGAACCTTGCATCTCCATGGATATTTCATAATGTATTCAGCCTATAAAAAGAGAAGATTATGACTATGATTTGATTGTTAGCATACTAATTATGAGGTATCTATCTAAAAATGGTCAAGATGTATCGATCTCATGACACCTATTTTACATTCACTAAATAGTTTTTTCGATTGAATAATTCTATATTAATTAATTGATCCAATATCTTCTTACAAAATTTGCAAAGAAAAAAGAAAAACACTTTCAATAATAAATAAATGGACATCAAATTTAAAATATATCATTTTTGTTTTAACATACTCACTAATATCCCCTAGGATCTCATTAGCTATCAATGTAGTCGATGCCACTAATCCATCCATGGGGTCCAGAGGAGCCAAATAAATAGTAATGCCCCACCCAAGTGGAGGTTTCACCACACTACCAACAAGGCTAGGACCAGCAAGGGAACCCCCACCGAGATGGACTAGCCAGGTAGACTTCCCATGAGGAGGTAGCAGACTCCCCCTTCATTAAGGAAGAGGGGTGGAAAAATAGTTGCAGTTGCATGAGTGACTCTGTAGTGTTTGGGTGTCGATGGTTGATAACCCTATAGAGGGTGATCTAGGGGATTGTGACTCATGACATAGGGAACACTTCCCCAATTGTTGAATAACTCCTATAAATGCATGAGTTCCATGGCCACCTTTTTTACTTGGGATTGAATTTGCATATGGATCAAAGATATCACAAACACCTTATTATTAATTAAAAAAATGAAAAAATGTTTCATCATTGTTAATTACAGTAGATTTTCTATCTTTCTATAATTGAAACAAAATAACATCTCTTAAAAAAGTCATGTTGATCAATTAGCATAATCCCCAAAATGGGTCAAATTCTAAGAAATGGGCTTAAGATGAAAGGGTTGAAAGATACTATGAATCTATTACCAAATATATTAAGCTTTAGGACATATCCAAAAGGTATGCTTGAAGGAGTCTAATCTAGGATAGGCCACACATTTGGGTTGAGCAAATTAAGATGAGAAAAATGCTCTCCAAGGGGAAGGCCTTGATAAACTAGACACCAAAGTAAATGAGCAATCTTGGGTTCAAGCTTAGTGGTCCATTTTTTGTTTAGTTGGGAAAGCCAAGTCTTGGGTGAGGAATTAAGACTCCAACACCTTTTGATCTTACCCAAACTTGGAGGGAATATACTCATTACTTGATATAGGAGGCCTAAGGAGTAGTTCTTAAAATGAGTATCATAATTCCATATCCATTATTTTCACCAAGCATGTGGGGACTATAAGCACAATTTTTGAAGCTTAACATCCAACATTAACTCCTGAATATGAATAACAACTGGTTTTAGAGTAGGATTGTGAAACAAGTTAGTTCATGCATTTAAGACATAACACAAATGATAAAGCATAAATAACTAGAATGTTAGGCCTACTCCCTCGAGGGGCATGGATCAATGGAGTTAAGAAACTTAGACAAGAAAAGATGGACAATGCCTTCCCCAAGTGGCCCTCCTCCAAGATCAGTTAGTTAATCATGTTTGTGCCTAGATTTGGTGTTCTAAGTCTTTGTTAATGCAGTAGCACAAGCATTTCCATACATATCTCCTTGCACCAATGGATTTGGCCCTTGATTTGATTAATTTGGATGGATGAGTGAATCTCATTAGAGATATTTTTACATAGTTTTTCTATACTAAAAATAATTTAATGGTTATGGTCATGGCCCATGTATTTATAGTTTTTTTCAAAATGAAGAAACTAATTTGTGTCCATCCATCTCAAGATCAAGATGGAGGGACACAAATCCATTAAACTTTGGAGGGACAACAAATAAATGTGGTAATTAATATTTGGAAGAATAGAGCATTAATAAGGCATGGGTAGCCTTAAGTTTGATATTTATCTCTATTAATGCTTTATGGATAACACCCATGTGATGATATCATGGCTGATGTCATGGATTAGATATTTTGAATTATGAATTTCTAATAATAGATATTCAATAAATTTACATGGATTTCTCACTTAAGCTCTTAATCTAATTTGCTTTGCTTAATAATTTTACTTAGTCTTTTTATAATTGTTAGAAATTGGTCACTTGTTTAATCAGAATGGTTGAAAATGTCAATTTGCTTAGTCATAATCTGATTGGAGTTGAATTAGAGGAAGGTATCAATTATGTACAAGGTAATACCCCAATTAGGTATTATAGACATGAATTGGCACATGCATGTGATGTGTGAAGATGAATTGAGGATTTCAGTGGTCCAAAATGTCATTTTACTTGGTCATAATTTGACTTAAAGTGAATTAGGATAAGATAATGATTTCATAAAATACATTGCCGCAATCAGGGATACATGGATGTGAATCGACACATGCACATGATGTGTGCGACCAAATTATAGTGTTTTCATGATTTTGCTCTAATTTGTGTGTTATTGTAGAAAGTCATTTAGACTTGTAATCTCAACATGATAGTAATAGGAAATAGATGTCTATATTTTGCCCCTGTTTGAGAAGGCATGGAAAAAAATTGGTCGAAGCAATGACTTTTTAAATAATAAAATGGTCACTCAAAATGATCATAATTAGAATAAAATTTTTTCCTACCTTATATTAAATTCTACATGAGTTATAGAAAAATGGGGTTATTAAAATGCCCCAAACAACTTTTGGGTGACCCATGATGCCCTCTCAAGAGAAAACAGTAAAATTTTAATTTTTATGGGTTGGCCCTCGATCAGAATAAAAGAACATGTAATTCAGCAAAAGAGGACAAAAATGGAATAATTACAAGAAACTAGCTGGAAAATAGATAAATGAGGCTAAAAAGAGCCGCATGTGAAGAACTAGGGTAATAATAAGTCTAGGGGGAGATTAGATCATAATATGGAGATGGATGTGTATTTGTTTGCCATGATTTTGTTATCTTCCATCTTTATCATTTATAGTTTGTATTGTTATTAATGATAATGTATGTTAACATTAGGAGATACGTGTCCTTAATTAGCATATGAATTATTGATTTACCCCTATTTATGATTGAAGTATGACTAGCTACTAGAGATTAATTTAGGATATACACATCTTAAATCAATATAGAAGTAGCCATAGATGTTGGGTAAAGGAATAGAGAATGACTAGATGTGTAAGCTAGGAGATGCACATCCTAAAGTAACAAAGAGAATCATGCTTGTTTCTAATGTTTGGCTCATGATTGGAGGTTGCTACCCTGGTTAGGTAGCAGATATGCAGAATGATATTTTCATAGATGTATGTTTGGTGCCACATTATTTATAATACTGGAGCACTCTGTGTTTAATATGGAAAATGAAATTATGCATCATAACTATGAAAAACTTATAATAACATTAGATTTTGAATTGTAAATGGACTAGTTCAAACATGAATATTTACAACTCAAAATAATGATATAAATATCAAAACCTAGGTTCAAAATATTTACATTTGAATAAAAAAACATAAATAAAGAACCAAAATTAAATACAAAATGTAACCAACTTAAGAACAAGATATGAATTATTAATACTTAAGTGGAAATAAGAATATACAAAACATAAACAAGCAATAAAACAATTTAAATACAAAACTAAACAACTCAAGCCCAAGTTAAGGAAAGACTCAAGCAATTTTCAAAATGTATTCAAACATGACACTCAAAATAAACAAGCGAACAAATCAATGAACAAAACACATAGAACACAATGCAATGAAGATAAAGAGACTCAATGTAAGCAATCAACAATTATGCATGTGTAATGAATAAGGTGATACACTTGGAGCATGAACATGGTTCTGAATTAGGGGGAATGGAAGAATAGGGAAGGGGTGGTCGAGTTTCCCCCAAGTGCCCTTGAAAATAGGCATTGCCTACATAGTCCAAAGGGATCTCAAGCAGATGTGGTTCTCTTGAGAACCAGGATAGAATAAATATGATGATAAGTAGAGAATAAATGATTAATAAAGGAAAAATATAGATGTGCTCACAAAATGGTGAAATCGTATATGTCCATAATTACTCACAAAATGATGAGAGTGTAAAGGTTCAAAATTACTCACAAAATGATGAGAGTATAAAGGCATAGAATTAACCACAAAATAGTGAGATAATAAAGGTATAGGGTACATTAACATGAAAATAAGAGTGGCCAAGATGACTTGAGATGCCCCATGCATCCATGTGTTGCCTACACAATCCATGTGGACCTTAGGCTGATGTATTTCTCCTAGAAATGGGAGCAGAATGAAAGAATGATAGTGATGAATAGAATAATTAGGAAACCCACCCAGAAGATGACATGGCTTTATAACTCTCGTGGATATTTTAAGCCCACCTTCTCTAAGAATAATGTTTTTGGTATTTTGTCTAGCACTTTCGAATGTTTTTGGGTTTTTTGGAATAAGGAAAGTAATGTAATATGTTCAAATGTATAACAAACCATCTAGCAAAGGACCCTAGACCTTAGGTAAAGGTTCAAACAATAGCTAAACTAGTTGCAATGGTAATCTTACAACCAATAGCAGAATCTTAGGCCAAGGGGAATACCACAAAACAACAAATAGGAATGAAATGACACACAATGGGGAATAATAAGAGAAGGAACAATTAGAATAAGTCTCAAAGAATAACCAAATAGGTTAACCATATGTCGACAAGCCCTAAGATAGTATCTCAAAAAAGATGTTACTAATGTTGATGTTGATGTTGATGTTGATGTTGATGTTGATGTCGATGTTGATGTTGATGTTGATGTTGATGTTGATGTTGATGTTGATCACTCAGAACTGGGTCTGAAATATTCACAAAAAATGTCTGCATACTTGTTGATTTGTAATCAAGAGCATGACTGGTAATAGGATTTAGAACGGCCCAAAAGAACAGGTAATAGAAAGCAGAAACAGTCCAAGGGAATAAAATTCTTGTTATAATAAAAGTAGAATAGTTTAGGTAACAATATAATGGTCCAAGTAACAATATAATGGTCTAGGTGACAATGTAATGGTCTAAATAACAATAGAAATGGTCCAAGCAGTACAATATAAATGGTCCAAGTAATAATATGATATATAATAGGTGCCCCCCAATCATGGGCTCTCATATATAATGAAATAGAATAAAATTCAAGCATGGAAACACTTGATATGCAATATGTTCATGGGTTCCCTGAGCTCTTATCCATCTGGAGTAGCCAACTTGTATGCCCTGGAACCAAAATTTATAGTGACCACAAATGGACCCAACCAATTGGCTTCAAAATTGTCTTTCTTTTTACTCTCAGCATTGGGAGTTTTCTAATTTTATTTGAAGCCCAAGTCACCAACTTCAAATTATTTATGGAGAATACATTTGGTATAGTTATGGCATAGCCTATTTGATAAGCTTACAAATGATCCAAGGTGGCCCAATGCTTTTCATCTAAAAGCTCCAAATCTTATAATCTGTAAATTTTGTATTCTTCATCATCAATGATGTCCTATAACAAGATGTGCAATGAAGGCAACTCGATCTAGATTGGAAAAATTGTCATTGAGCCAAAGATTAAGGAGTATGGTGCAGCTCTTGTAGGGGTTTGGTGACTAGTTTGGTAAGTCCAGAAGGCAAGGAACAGATGCAAGTGCCAATCATGACCAGCATCATTGACAATCTTCTTAAGGATTACAACAATGGTCTTATTAGATGCCTCAGCTTGACCATTGCCTTGTGGGTTATATGGTGTGGAACATTTATGGTTGATCTTGAACTAGGTATAGAGGGATTTGACATCCTTGTTCTTTAAATAACCACCATTATCAGAGATGATTTTAGAGGGGATGTCATAGTGGCATATAATATGGAAGTAAATAAACTTGGTTTATCTACTTGTCAGTTATATAAGTGAGGAGTATGGCCTCTATCCACTTAGTGAAATACTATGTAGTAGTAAGGATGTGTGTGTGGCCATCAGAGGAAGTAAGGTTTATTTTTATAACAATATTAAGTCCCTGAGTTGAAAATGGTCATGGCGTAGTAATCAGTTGGAGCAGTAGTGAAGGTGCATGTATCAATTGTTTTTGCTTCTGACAAGCAATGCACTTTTTAACATAGTTACAAGCATCTATCTCCATTTTGAAATAATAATTTCTCATGCGAAGGATTTTCTTAGCCACGACCATGCCACTAGTGTGGGGCCCACAATTTATTCATTGATCTCTTTAAGCACCAACTAGATTTTCCTGAAGATAGACAATGAAGCAATGTTCCATCATAGCCTCTACAATAGAGTGTGTTTCCAAGTATGGTATAACAGGATGCTTGATGAAGGAACAATTTTGTGTGGTTCTTTGAAAGGTTCAGTGGAAGGGTTTGATCTTGGAGATAAGTATACAGGGTTTGGTACCAAGGGGGATTGGGACCAAAAATATTATATACTCTCTCTAAATCTAGCGTACATGAGTTAGCTAAAAAATATTCTTGATGAGGAATTGATACTCTCTAGCATCACTGGCAACTTTTATCATGGTCATAATGGTAGCCATGGCATTTGTCACTCAATTATTAACATGTGGTATTTGTTTAAACTAAAGAAACTAAAAGTGTTATTTAAGATTGTTCACTATATGATTGTAAGGTACAAACTTATGTCTCTTGTTTGGTACTGGTTTATGGCCTAATTGATGATTACTTGAGAATATCCATATACCATCAATTACATGATATCCCATTGTATTACAAGACAAAGTCCTAGAACAAGAGCTTCATATTCAACCATATTGTTAGTACAATGGAATCTTATGTGAAATGCCTTGGTAATTAGATACCCTTACAGTGTGACCAGTAAAATTCTAGCTCTAGGTCCATGAGATGTGAATGAGTCATCAAATTATAATGTCCATTATTTGGAATCAATAGTTACTTCATCTAGGATCATGACTGATTGATTTAGAAAATCAAATGAAAGAGGCTTGGTGTCGATCAAAGGAGCTTCAACAAGCCGATTTGCCAGGACTTGCCCCTTGATGGCCTTATAATTCTAGTATTCCACATTGAATTCACTCAACAATATAACCCATTTGGCCATGTAACCTATGAGAGTGGTCTTCGACAATAGGCACTTAAGCATATCAATCTTGGCGATCACAATGGTTTTGTTTTTTAGCATGTAGTGTCATTGCTTTTGGTAAGCGAACACCATTATGAGACAAGCCTTTTATATAGGTTTATATTTATGCTCATAGGTTAGTAATGTTTGGATAGGATAGTAAACTACATGCTCTTTTTTGTGTTCATCATGTTGGTCTAAAAGTGCCCCTAATGCATGTTATGTTGCTGAAATGTATAAAAGCAATGGTTTGTTTGGTGTAGGCGGAGTCAATACTAAAAGATTAGCCAAGTAGGTCTTCAATTCGATAAATGCTTGTTCACAATTTATATCTCATTTAAATGAGACACCTCTATTTAAAAGGTGTGCAAATGGATGCCACTTATTGTCCAACTATGATATGAAATGGTGTATAGACTAAATTTTGCCCTGTAAGCTACAGAGTTATTTCAAATTGGATGGAGGAGGCATTTCAACAATAACTTTGACCTTAGGCGGATCTACCTCAATACCTCTTTTTGACATAATGAACCTTATCATTTCTCTTCAAGTAACACTAAAGACGCCTTCTTAGGATTTAGACGCACCTTGTATTTATGAAGCTTCTCAAAGATTCTCTGTAGAACATCAAGGTGGCCTAAATGTGTTCTTGATTTAGTTAATATATATCAACATAGTCTGCAATGATGTTGTGTATCATGTCATGGAAGATGAAAGTCATGGCACGCTGATAGGTTTCACCTATATTATTCAATCCAAAGGGCATGACTTGATAAAAATGTTCCTCATGGAGTGGTAATCTTGGTCTTGTGTTGGTCCTTTGGTAAAATCTTAATCTAGTTATACCTTGAAAATCCATCTATAAGGGACAACATTTCATACCCTATCATTTAATTGACTATCACGTCGATGTTAGGTAATGGGAAATCATTTTAGATCATGCCTTGTTAATGTATCTAAAATTAGTACATAGGTGAATGCCCTATGGCATTTTGATAACTGGGATGATGTTAGAGATCCACTCAAATTAGTCAAGTGTTCAAATGAACCCTACATCCAATAAATTTTCTAACTTCTTTTTAACTAGGATGGCTATGTGCAAATGAATTTTCTATAATTTTTGTTTGACTAGTTTGGCATCTGGATGGACGACTAGGTGATATACCACCAATGAAGGGTCAAGACTAGGCATGTCTAAGTAGGACCATGCAAATATATCAATGAAGTATTTATAAATGGTAACAATTAATTCATGATCCTCATTAGTGAGGTATGCACCTAGATAAAAAAATCTTGGGATAATCATATGTATCAATTTTGACATCCATATTATCCTCAACCCATAATGTTGAGCCATCCTCAATAATAGTAGGCATGGAAGAGAATGAATCTTCTTTAACTACTTGGTGATCACAATCTTCACTCATATAGGAGGATTCTAAATCAGCTATGTTAGGCAATGGCCAGTTGGTAAATACTTCAATAAAATCTTGAACAAAGTGTTCAAAAGCATGATTTTATTTAGAACTAATGCCAAAACCAATGGTAATGTTTGAACTAGGTGGACACTTCACTCCCTGAAGAGAGAGGTGAACTTTTTTGTCTAAGATCCCCTAAAATAGGTTTTCACTCATGGACTTGTCTTTATCTTTATTCTTTCCCTGACCCAAGGGTGCCTAAAAGAGGTTTCCACCTAAGGATCTTGATGTTTTACTTTTATCATGACCAAGGAAGTTTGCCTACTCTCCAAAATAGGTAGTAAGGTCCAAATGGAAATCAAAGCCTTGTTTGTGATCACCAACTAGAAATCCATCTCGAAGGCCCATGAACTCGAGAATAGATTCCTCATTCTGAAATTTATCCAATGATATAATAGAATTTTATTGGTCCCAATCAATTTGGTTAGGATGATGAAGGGTAAGTGGATAATGGGTTGTAATGGTCATGATGGCATTGGAATCAAATAAATCAATATATGCTAACTCACCATAGGCACTATAATTGGACGCTACATCATTGTTGGGAGTTTTGTTATCGATTATGAAGTAGAATAACTCTCAAAATTAATGGGATCAGCCCCAAGTAGTATAAATCCAAGACCTTGACTCCCCATAGGTTTAGTAGCTAAAATAGGTTCAAGAATTCCTTATACATTTAGTGCAAATCCTCTTCCTGTATAGTCCAAGATATCCATGATTTTGTTTGGTATAGGGTACTTGGCACTCTGGAAGCAATTAGCAAAACTATCACCATACAACCAACTTCCCTCAATGTTGGTGGCTCAATCTTAATTGGGTGGCGTATCAAGTACAAAGATGAGTGGATCATATAGAGCAGATTTGGATTTCTTTTGCCAAATCATGTTGGACCTTCTAGTATTTTTAGAAGGTTTAGGATGGCCATAGGACTTAAGAGACCTAGGTAATTTGCCAATGTGGAATTCATCATGAATGCTATATGTGGCAATACCATCGTCTTTAATAGTGAAATGGATGGACATGGTAGTAGGGAATGGATCAGTATAAGTGGAAGCAAGGTCACTATGATCAATATAATTGGACTTGGTAGGTTCAGAAACCACCCCTTATCTTTTTTGCTTGCTAATTCAGTGTTAGGACAATAGGTAAAGTTTTCATACTCAACTTTTATATGTTTGCAATTTTGGTATAGATGTAAGTCATCATAAACAGTGACCTATAGACCAGAATGGTGAAAGAAGAAAACAAGTTTCACACAAAAAATAATATATTTCACACTATATTTCATCAAGCATATTGTTACAAATATATATGAGAGTGTTTCCTATAAATTAGGAAACCAACTTTGTCCCATAACAAAACCATACATGAATATGGTTCAACCAATTCACCCATATAATAATAAAATAACCTTTGTTATTTTATTATCTTAACCATATAACAACCTATTTTACAAATTATATAATATATCACTCATATTAATAATTTACAATACGTAAATTATTAATCACCATGTGAGTACTAACCATAGATTTCCTAACATTCCTCCCTTAGTGCGAACATGGTAGAAAAACATTCACACACTTATCTGTAGTATACTCACCCCCTGTAGCATGTCCTATTTGGTTCATGACCTTGATACAAAGAGAGCCTCACTCCCATGGTTTTATAGCTTTACCACAAATCTTGATGTTAACAGGTCCCATCAACTATCCACTTCGTGTGATTTTTCGGATCCTCCCACAAAGCCTTTCAAGATCCATGAACTAACTTACATTGATGCTTTTGTTTGTCACTATGCTTGTACATCAGGGAAGTATATAGGAAAAAACTTACAAATCACAAATTTGAAGAATAAAACTCACACTAGAAAAGATATCACATTACATCTATGAAAACACAATGTTCTCAATTGTAGTCACTGTTGTCGATCATTGCCACTCGATCTTGAACAACAAAAGAAACTGCCACTGCCACTGCTACTGGAAGCTACCCTTGACTTTAGTCGACTTAGCATGGAATGGAAATTGAACATTGAAGACATAATCCCCCCATAATGTGAAATTTCTTAGGAACATTGAAAAGCAAATTATATCATATTACATATTATTGATCAGATCTTGTTGTCTTGGATCTTGCTGCACATGGTCACCAATGCTAGTGAACATATTCACCTCACTGACCATCTCCCATTGAAGTATGGCAGTGAGATGATTACCACAGTTAGAAGATCTCTGTAGTCATCTGCTCTCTAATATAATTATTCTCCAGTTTTCACAAACCACACATTGTTGAAAGTAAACACACAAAAAAAAATTAAAAGCACACTACATATGTACATATGTCGCCAAATCAATGGTGTAGCCCCGTTGTTGATGACTGACGAGAGGTCATGAAAATACCTCCAACCTTCATGTATCCTCCATCATCTATTTAGATGTTGCTAACTCAGTTTGATCTGAGTTTCAAGAATTTTGAACAATCCACCCCCACAAGATGGACGTTGTGTACAAGCAAAAATGTGTCCAAAACAATTTTTTATTTTTGGCATTGATGACTTACTAAGGCTCAAATGGGTTGCAAAAAACTTCAAAAGTATACATGAGCCCATAACAAGGAGATGCCCACAGTATGGTCCCAAAAAAAAAGTATTTTACAAACTTGATATTTTTCAAAAAACATAGAACCAATGTGATGGGGATGGAAAAACAAGCACTTTTGTTAAAAACGGTACTCGATTTTGAGTTATCGTACAAAAGTTATTAAAGTTTAAATTTCCCGTAAAAAGACCCAATTTAATTAAAATTGGCTCAACGATTTGAAAAAAAAATCAAGATGGAGAGCAAATCTATCGTGTGACCACTCATTGAAATCGGAAGGGAATGATAATTCCAAAAACATTAATGGCCCAAAAAACTAATGCCAAAAAAATATTAATTTGGCCAAAAAAGTATTAATTGTCCTCAAATTGCAATTAATTAAGCAAAAACTATAGAAAAATAAAAAAATTAAAACTATAGTTTTGAAAAAAAATAATAATAATCAGCGAACCAGAAATGGTTGTGGGAAGGCAAGTAAGTCACCGCTGATTTTGAGTTGAAGTGACCAACAATGATTTGTTGATAACTTGAGAATCAGAGCTCCGATTTGCAAACCGTTAAATGCATTAGAAAGCTTGTTTTTAGAGCTTTGCAATGATACTAATTTTATTTGATTTCATTACATGATCTGAAAGCTGTTCTTGACTGAATTTGACGCCCAAATCGGCTAAAAAATAATGCTTTATTTTCTCTGACAAATGCAAGAATTTATACGTGACCAAATCCTTCTCTTGAGGAGATATGAATGCACGACACTAAATACATGGTCAAGATAGAGGAGACAAAGTGTAGGAAACAAAACTATTCCAAACTCATTTAATAGAAAATGCATACACAGGGGCGAGTACAACATTGCTCTCTTGGTTACATTCAAAATTCCAACATGATAAGATGATTAGAATGCTCTGATAAAGACACCCGCTCTTGTACCAAATGAAAGAGCAAAACAAGTTTCACACAATAAATAATGTATTTCACATATATTTCATCAAGCATATTGTCACAAATATATATGAGAGTGTTTCCTATAAATTAGGAAACCTACTTTGTCCCATAGCAAAACTATAAGTGAATATGGTTTCAACTAATTCACTCATATAATAATAAAACAACCTTTGTTGTTTTATTATCTTAATCATTTAACAACTTATTTTACTAATTACACAATACATTATTTACATTAATAATTTACTATACATAAATTATATATCACCATGTGAGTACTAACTATAGATTTCCTAACAAATGGGGAATTTGGTGCATTGATGTAAGGTGGAAGGGAATGCTTGTATTTCATGGATCCAAGGATGACAAAGAATTATATTATAAGGTAGTTCTATATCAATGACATGGCATAGGGTATCATGGGTAACAGGGCCAACAATGATTGGTAAAAAAATGGTTCCTACAAATTCTCTTTTTATGTTGTCATAAGCCTTGATGGTCATGGTATCTGGTCACATATCTATCATTGTATACCCCAATGTTTGGACCAATTTCAATAATGATATGTTCAATCCATAGCCATTGTCTATAATAGCCCATTTGATTTTATGATGGGAAATAATGACTTCAATGTACAGGGGATTGTTATGCAAGTGAGTAAGGGATGACATATCTCACTAGTCGAAGGTAAGCTGTTATCCTAGATAAAAATGTCCCATAAGCATTTGGAATTGGTCAGGATTAATGTCATTAGGCATAGTGGATTGTTGAAGAAAATCATTCAATATGGTCCTATGAACTTCATATGTACGCAAGAGATCTAAAATAGATATTTGCATGGATGTTTTACTTAGTTGTTCACTAGTACTATATGGATTCTCAATAATGGGATGAGTAGGTTTAGTCTTAATTGGTACAGTGTTTGATTTAGGATTAGTCTTAATCAGTACAGTGTTCAGTGCAAAATCAGTTTTGGAAGAAGATAAAGGGCCACGGAGGATAAATTTTGGTAATCTAGTTACGACTGTGTAATTTTGAGTCGAGAGGGAGTTATTGTGATTAGAGGAATGAGGAGGTCCAGGGATGGTAATCCACAAAAAATTGAGGTGTAAGTGAACTGCCAAAACCCAACGTAGAGATACCTAAAGTAGAAGATGGTGATCCTAAAATAGAGGTACCAACATTTTGAGAAACATTAGACATTACACAATGCTTAATCTTAATGGTAGTGACATGATTACTAGTAATACGCCCTACTATGTTATTGTAATCATATGGTAAAGCACGGTACTTGATTTTATAGGTTAGGGTGTCATGATCTTGACTACGGTTATTGTTTAGATTTTGATTTTGATTTTAATTGTAGCTTTGATTCTACTATTGATTGCACTCTTGTCCTTGGCCCTGATTCCTCCTCTATTGTTGGTTGTTATGCTTGGGAAAGGGATATTTGTAAATACCCATATCCTGATTGGTGTTAGGAGTTCTATTATCCATCTCAATCTCTCCATTTTATATCAAGTTTTCAATAATGTGACTTAATTTCATGTATTTGTAAACTACATGGCCAACAACACGATGAAAATCACAAAATTCATCTTCATGATACCAATCAAGTTTAGGCTGATCCTTAGGAAAGGGTTTCAGTAGAGGCCAAACAATATGTTAGTAGCAACTAATTTCTTGAATAATGACTCAAAGGGCTCCCATGGATCGTTGAATAGCCTACATCTAGCATATCCTCTACATGGAAGAGTTCTTTGTAGTGTTTGTGGTGGATTCAGTGGTGTATTTTGAATAGGTGGTGCTTGCACTGTTTGGACATGTCATGATTCAGTAACCCCATTACCTACCATGTTATTATTATTTTTAAAGGTCATAGGCTTCTTATCAGTATTGGTCTAAATAGGTGCTTGGGTTTGATATGATGTTTGAGCTTGAGAATAGATTTTTACTAATCTTTTAGCAATAAGTGCCTTCTCAATCTATACGCCCTTGTCAATGATTTCTTTGAATGTGTTGGCTCAATTGAGTCTTAGATTATGAGCAACCTCAAGGTGTAGGTTATGTGCGAATATATGAGCTAGCTATCTATCTGGTAGATTGAGTTGAAAGTGACTAATTAGTGCTTTCCATCATTATAGATAGGTTGTGAAGCTTTCTTCATCCCTTTGTTTGGATTTACATAAGTCAGCCACTATCAGCTCATGTTCTATGTTGTAAGAAAACTAGTTAATAAATTTTTCTGATAAATCATTGCAAGTAGTTACCTATCCTTTAAGCAATTTAAGAAGCCACTCTAAGGCTTGTCCACCCAAGCTACATGGAAAAAAGCATAAAAATACACATATTGTAGGCTACCTCTTGTCATATAATAAATAAAGCTTGTATATGCTCTCTAAGATCACCCTTCCCTTTATATTTATTGAATTTGGGTACCTCAAAGTGAGATTGGAAGGGTACTTGAAGGATGCTGACGTCAAATAGATAAGTTCATATCTCATCAAACTTGTAATTTTTAATTTGGTTACCTATTTGAAGCCTTGAGACTACCTCCTTCATTGTGTTCCACTCTTTGATATTTGGAACAGTTTGTGGTGGAAGGAGATAGTTTTGTTTATTATTCATAGATTGATAGGTTTGGTCAGGGTTGGCATGGGTAGGAATGGATCCTCCTTATGTGGTCATGTTGGGGATGTGCACCCTATGTCCTAAGTTTTGTACTTGGTTAAGTGTCTGTTACTGGTTTTGATGTGCATAGGAATAGGTATGACTTTTTTGATTCTAAGGGTTTTGTTGCTAATCCCTAGGCATCTATTTTTCATTTCATGGAATCTATTGTTGTGAGCTATAGGGAATATTTTTTTTTTGGGGAACCTGGTGTGGATTTAGAATAAGACATTATTGTTGTTGGTTCACAAGCAGAACTTATTATTGTCATGAATTAGAGTAAGTTGTATTATGTTTTATGAATTATCCACCACTTTTTTGGGTGATGAATTATTAATGGTTTCTTATTGGGAGTGATCCAACACTTATTTAGAAGTATCAAGTGCACGTCGTGCATTGAAAATGATTTCTTGATGGTTGAAGAATGTATGTTGCATATCAAGTGGAACTTAGTGTGAAGCATTCATTGACATAGCTTATTCAAGAGGAGCTAAAGGATCTACCACATGGGTAGGGTTAGCTTAGTCTTATTGTGGTTGTTTAGGTAGATAAATTTGTTCTATAGACACAGTATTTTTAAATGAGGTTGTAACCAAAGAAGTTTTTAATTCAGTGACAAGTTGATATGCATAGCATTGACTAACTTGTTGTATAGTAGATGCAATAATATGACCTATTTCGGAGGAATCCACTAATGGATCAATTCATTTTCTATAATAAGCAATGGTTAGTTTGGGCACTTGAGTCTGAGGTTGTTCTTGTTCAATAACGGGTTCGGATTGTTACTCTTTCATTAGAATGAGGGTATGCAATTGTTCTCTTAGAAAATTTGAGGGGAGTCTAGTTCCTGATTCTATCAATCTTAAGAGAGCCTCATCTTGGTCTTCAATTAGTTGATTGTCAATGTATTGACCTTGGTTTGATCCCACAATGGGATGGATTTATTCATACACAATCGAATGTTATTCTTCATCATGAAAGATTTCCTCATTGTAACTAGGGCCATAAGAGACCCCATTATGAGTGTATCTCTACATGGTTGGAATAGTACCCAGTCTTTAATTCATGTTTCAAATGTAGCTTTGGTTCAATTTGGAATTTAAAAACACTATAAAATGGTCCTTGGAAACTTTAGAATCAGCTTGGAAAATGTAACATCATAGAATGAGGAGAAGCAAAGTCTTTGGAATGTTTGACCTTGGTTGGTCAAAATCAGCAAATTAAAAGAAGGTAGGACAATCTTGGAACTTAGAGTGTAGGCCAACACAAGAAAACCTAAGTCCAAAATATTTTGGTACTGTATAAAAGGATAATGATACTATGGTTGGTCTCGATCATCAAATCAGAAGAAGGTCAAATGGTGTAGGAAGTCGGAGCATATGGTGAATGCAAGGAAATCAAAGTTTGAATTTTTAGAATAAAATGGGTAGTGTAACTGCACACAATATAAAAGAAAATTGAACGATCCAAGAAATAAGGGCGTAAGTTAACATAAGAAATGTTGGGAGGATATAAACCGGAAGCACACAATTTGATTACCAAACCAAACAACTTAATATGCGGAAATTAACCAGATTCACCAAGTAACTAAAATTCAGAATAACACATGATATGAGAGACAATACACAAATTGTATTAACACTTTATACAGAAAAGAATACAATAAAGAAGATGCCACTTCTTCTCCACCACCTTACAGAGGTTTCCCACACCTCAAGTAAACAGTAATTCTCCTCCCCAAAGCTCTCCCTCTCACAGGTCCCAACACCCAACTCAAATACAGAGTTGGTGTTCACCTCCCGTGCTCCACGCACACCACAAGTGCTCCACGCACTCCACAAGCACTCCACGTGCTCCACAAGTACTCAAGGTACTTCAAGTAGATCTCCCATGAATCTGCAACAACCTGCAATTCAACAGACCATACTTATGGAAGGAACTCCCTTGCCTTCCTCTTGCTCTATCCGAGTACACACCTGTACTCCAAGTAGATCCTGCCTGATACTGCTCCCTGTTGTGTTGCTGTCTATATGACCTTGCACACCTGCAAATCAAACAACGGTTCTGCTCACCTATGAACCTCGACCTCGCACACACATACACCTGCAGATCAACGATCTTACTTACCATGTAGATCTCCTATATAGGCCATGCAACTGTGACCAAAATCCTACACTCTTGAAGAACCCAGCTGGCTCTCCAATCCAGCACCAACACACCTGGTACTGAGGCACTAAGAGGAACGCACCATTGCTCTACCTCACACACAGAAGGAGCTTATAATTATGCTCTCTTACTCCCTAGCACACTTTTCCAATACAACCATGAGTCTATTATATAGATCTCATCCAAACAATGATTAGACATCTAATTACCATAATTAGATCCGCAGCTATGAGTCTAAAATTAGCGCTCATCATGCAAACACTTGGTTCGTCAACCCACTGCCCGTAATTAACTCGCAGTCGAACCACACAGGCGACCGACGTCGGTCCCTGTCCGCCTGGGGGTCACCGACGCCGGCCGATATATGACCGACGTCGGTTGCCTTCCTGTCTTACCCTGCCGACGCCGGTTGGCCAGACCAATGCCAAACACTTCTGACACTTCTGCAACTTTCCTGCAACCTCCTCCATGTCTGCATCAGTGAAGCTTTTAGCTCCACAATCCTAACAATCTCCCACTTGGAGATAAACAGCTGCACTGTACCTGTACCTGTACTCCGTCTAATCTGTTTCCTGGTTTGTATCCCTCTTCAAGCTCCCACCTGAAGACAACCCACCACACATCCCGTGGTGTACCACCTGTCATCCGAGTAACCTGCCACATCCGAACCTACAAACACATGTAGTGAAGTCCTGACCCTGCATAGCATGAATCCCTGCTGCCGGTCCCTCTCAAGTACCTGAGAACCCACTTCCCCGAATTGGCTCCTAACTCTCTGACAGCTCCCACTGAATGGGAATACTCAGGTCTATACCAGACCTCATGTGATTTCGGACACTGTACCTGTCCAGCCCTTAGTGTGCTCCGGCTCTGCAACCTGAACCTCGCCAACACCTGATTCACATCAGCTCCCACTCGAGACAAAATCAACCTGTGATCTCCATGTCTCCCATGTCAAAGAATTCCGCTGCTCCAAACTCCCCATGACATGATACTGAACTAATCTTACCCTTAGCTCAGCAAAACCCTGTATGTACACCCCTGCTAGCTATCATACTATCCACATACAGCAACAGAATGATGTCATGACTCATCATCCACCTGGTAAGACAAAACCACAGTAGTTACCCTGACATTGACTGAAGCCATGCTTCGTCCTCCACCTGTCAAAACCTGTACCACTGTCCTACAGCTCCACAAGACCATATACCTGGTCTTCCGTCTCACGTATCCGTTCTCTCTATTCTTCTACTAAGGTATTCGTTCGTCTCTGTGCTTTCATACCTGCTGGCAACCCTACCAAAACACACCTGTCTGGTTCTCCTCCAAGGAATCACATCCTCATCCATGCCAAGCTCACACCTGTTTCCTGGATCCTTCCTGCTCTACAATCAGCAACATGTATAAAGAAGAGGAACAACGAATTTGAGGGCCTACTTATGCCTTCAGTCCTCCGTATGGGTGTTTGAGACTCCTTGACAGCTTGTTGTCCACCCAAAATTCGTTACAGTGACTGACCTCGGTCACTCCACAGTCTGCATCCGACCGACGTCGGTTCCATGCGTCTGTACATGACTACCAACCTGCCAGCGCTGGTGTCCCTGCTGCCAACGTCGGTCCTCCTAACCGACATCGGTCTTACATACTGCCGACGTCGGTCCCATGACCGACATCGGTCTTATCCTGCCCGACATCGCCGGCTTCGATCTGCACATGACCGACATCGGCACCTATCTGTTCGACGCCGGTTCCTCCTGACCGACATCGGTACCTGTGTTCGCCTGTGAGTGATGACTTTTTACCCGCGAGCTTCTTTGAATCAAAATCCATGTCCAAACTGCCCTGCTCAGAAGTATCCAGCCACATCCACTGGGTTCTGTCCGCCATCTCCTCCATAAACACCAAGGCTTTCCAGTTCTTAAACCTGTCAAATATATCTGTCTTCCGCTTAAGAACATGCATCTCCTTCCTGCTCATGTGACCAAGCCTACGAAGCCACGTCTCCGCAACAAAAGAAGAATCAGTAATATAAACAAGTAGATAAAGGATACCTGTTTTCTTACCACCAGCTAATTCAAGTGCATCCGCTGTGAGAGTTCTTGTGCATCTCTCATCACCCAATCTTTCTGAAGAAATTAGCCATATCTCCAAACCTGGGACCTGCATGACCTTCATCAACACCTGTGTGTTGGCCGCCTGCAATTTCAGCTTCACTTCCCCTTTGCCAATTCTTTGGCAAGGCTCACCAGCTCCTCTACCTGGAACTGCATGGAAAGAGGCAACCGAATCTTTTATCCAAGATTCAACTTTATCCAAGAAACCTCCAAGAACATCCTGTGCAATAACACCTACAACATCTGCTTCTTCAGTTTCTTCATGCTGATCTGCTACCAACCAACAATAATCTTTTACCTGCTCTTTCTTTCCATAGGACCGTGAGTGACCATCTGTGCTTTTCAACTCCTCCATTCTTAGCTTACTTTGATCTGTTGTTGCTCTACTCCCACTCGATCAGAAACCCCTGAGAGTGCCCTGTAACCAAACACAAACCCTGCTTCCTCCAACCTTAGCTCTGATACCACTTGTTGGGAGGATATAAACCGGAAGCACACAATTTGATTACCAAACCAAGCAACTTAATATGCGGAAATTAACCAGATTCACCAAGTAACTAAAATTCAGAATAACACATGATATGAGAGACAATACACAAATTGTATTAACACTTTATACAGAAAAGAATACAATAAAGAAGATGCCACTTCTTCTCCACCACCTTACAGAGGTTTCCCACACCTCAAGTGAACAGTAATTCTCCTCCCCAAAGCTCTCCCTCTCACAGGTCCCAACACCCAACTCAAATACAGAGTTGGTGTTCACCTCCCGTGCTCCACGCACACCACAAGTGCTCCACGCACTCCACAAGCACTCCACGTGCTCCACAAGTACTCAAGGTACTTCAAGTAGATCTCCCATGAATCTGCAACAACCTGCGATTCAACAGACCATACTTATGGAAGGAACTCCCTTGCCTTCCTCTTGCTCTATCCGAGTACACACCTGTACTCCAAGTAGATCCTGCCTGATACTGCTCCCTGTTGTGTTGCTGTCTATATGACCTTGCACACCTGCAAATCAAACAACGGTTCTGCTCACCTGTGAACCTCGACCTCGCACACACATACACCTGCAGATCAACGATCTTACTTACCATGTAGATCTCCTATATAGGCCATGCAACTGTGACCAAGATCCTACACTCTTGAAGAACCCAGCTGGCTCTCCAATCCAGCACCAACACACCTGGTACTGAGGCACTAGGAGGAACGCACCATTGCTCTACCTCACACACAGAAGGAGCTTATAATTATGCTCTCTTACTCCCTAGCACACTTTTCCAATACAACCATGAGTCTATTATATAGATCTCATCCAAACAATGATTAGACATCTAATTACCATAATTAGATCCGCAGCTATGAGTCTAAAATTAGCGCTCATCATGCAAACACTTGGTTCGTCAACCCACTGCCCGTAATTAACTCGCAGTCGAACCACACAGGCGACCGACGTCGGTCCCTGTCCGCCTGGGGGTCACCGACGCCGGCCGATATATGACCGACGTCGGTTGCCTTCCTGTCTTACCCTGCCGACGCCGGTTGGCCAGACCAACGCCAAACACTTCTGACACTTCTGCAACTTTCCTGCAACCTCCTCCATGTCTGCATCAGTGAAGCTTTTAGCTCCACAATCCTAACAAGAAAACCTAAGTTCAAAATCAAAAATAAAATGGGTAGGTTAACAATACTAAGTGAGACAAAGGCTATTGTTTCAAATGATTATATAACATTGCGAAAAATGGCCAAGTTTCAAATGGTAATGTGAATAATGTAACACCTCAATGTCTAAATAGATGACAATGTGTAAAATATAGGAACAAGAATCACACTTAGATAAGGCTCTAAAATCAAATCAAAATCCAATCCAAGTGACGCAACCTGAACATAAAGAGTAAAACAATCAATCCCAAGTGATAGGCAATACTCAAGTGCAAACTAATATTCCTTAGATTGAATACTTGAAAATGGACTTTGAATTTGGTTTGAGAGGCTTTAGGACCTATTTTATTTATGTGACATGATTTTTTTGAACTCAATAAATCACATGTGCATATCTTAATAACTGACATAAGGTTTGCATAGTATCTGCGAAACTTATACTGATATACCAGTTCTTGAGAGGAATTAATTTTTTAATCCAATAAGTAAAGAGCGCATGTAGGTAGAGTTTTTTGAGCCCCCCTCTATCTCTCAATAACTTATACATGGAATGGAACATAGATTATTGAAGCAACTCGATATTACAAAGACAATCCACAACAAGTGAGGTCAATTAATCTAAAAATTTTGATTCATTTTTCTAGATGGTCCACAAGTACCTAGAAACACTTGGACACAATAAATATCCATCAATGGATTCAAACCACCTAGCTTGTTATGAAAGGGTCTTGTCCCTTTCACAATGACTTCAATTATGTATTTCTTAATGAAGTTTGATGTTTAGACTGTAGCACGACCTGAGTCCCCTTCCAGTTGGTCGGGTTAATTACTCAACCACTATCCCAATGTATAGTACACTCTTTTATATACTCCACTGGATAAGTGGGGTTGGAAAAATGTTGGGAGATGAAACCCTAGGTCAAAGTCCACCTAAATAACTTGAAGAAAACACTCATAATTCAAAAATAAAATAAAAATAACTAGGTAGTTTTTGAGTCATCCAAGTCTCTAAGAATAAGGAGAGAGTATACACAATATTTCTTCAGAGAAACTCAATCAAACAAGTAAAACAATTCATTTTTGGTCACCGAAGTTCCCTAAAGAGGACAAGGGGAAGGCATAGTCACAAGATTTTAGTAAAATGAAACTAATCTAGTGCTTTGAAAAAATAAAGAACAAGAAAGAAAGCTCTCTTAAGAGCTCTTAATCTAAATGTGAATGTTCTTTTTAAGCACCTACGGAAATGTGATTGAATTTGGCTTTTGTTTGGAACTTTGAATTAACAAAAAAAAAAGTTTCTTGCAAAAGTTTTTTAAAGCACCAAAAGACAATGTGAAATGGCTTTGTTAATGTGTTAGATTCCTTCTCTTTTGGTCAATACCCTAAAATAAGCATTAGAGGATTGATTCTTGCTTGATTAGATTTCATAAACAAAGTAAATTTTAAATTTTTGAAGTCTCAATTTTATGTCTCAGAGCAAATTCACCATTTATAAAAATGATTTCATTATTTTAAGAACCTGCATAGAAAATAAATAGCAAAAAAATAGACAGAGATGATTTCACCGATTACAAGGATGATTTTGATGATTAGAAAAAAATTCCTTGCTATTAATGACAAATTCACTAAATAAAGTGGCAATTTCACTGAAAATAAAACAAATTCGCCAATAGCAAGAAAATCAAACCTAGAATGATTTCATTGAGAGATTAGCACTTTCATCAAAAGTCAGGAAAAACAACTCTGTCTAGTAGATAATAAATTTGTTGATGGGCAAAAACTTACATAGAAACTAGGGAAGAATAGAGACAATTTTGCCACTTACAGATATGAATTCATTGATTATCAGAATAGCAAAGACATTTTTGTCGATGATCAAAAAAATAGAGACAAATTTGCCATTTATTAGAACAGCATGGTCATATTCATCAATGATCAAAACAGCAAAGGAGATGAATTCACAATTTATCAAAATAACATGGATAGATTTGTTGATGATTAGAACAGCATAGAAGATGAATTCATTGTTTATCAGAACAACATGGACAGATTCATCAATGATCAAAATAGCAGATGAGATAAATTTGCCGATACATAGTCAAAATTTGTGAATAATCTTTTTTCTTTTTTTAGCTAATTCCATAAAAAGTTAGCAACAAAAAATAATAAAAGAAGATGATAAGAATTAATTAGAGGAAAATTTGGGTTGTAGTCCCATTCGGTGATCCAAAATGTAGAGTAGGATCACAAAACAAGTTAGTTCATGCATTTAAGACATTAAAAAATGACAAATCATAAATAACTATCATGTTAAGCTTGCTCCCTCGAGGGGCGTGGATCAATGGAGTCAAGAAACTTAGACAAAAAAATATGGATAATGCCTTCCTCAAGTGGTCCTCCTCCAAGATCAGTGTATTAATCATGTTTGTGATCAGATTTGGTGTTCTAAGTCTTTGTAAATACGGTAGCACAAGTGTCTCCATACATCTCTCCTTCCACCAATGGCTTTGGATCTTGCTTTGATCAATTTGCATGGATGAGTGAAGCTTTCTAGAGATATTTCAGCATAGTTTTTCTACACTAAAAAGAGCTTAATGGTTATGGTCATGGCCCATGTATTTATTATTTTTCAAAGTGAAGAAATTGATTTGTGTCCCTCCATCTCAAGATAAAGATGTAGGGCCACAAATCCATTCAACTTTGGAGGGACAAGAAATAAATGTGGCAATTAATATTTGGATGAATGGAGCATTAATAAGACATGGGTATCCTTAATTTTAATAATTATCTCCATTAATACTTTGTGGATGACATCCTTGTGATGATGTCATGGGTGATATCATTGCCCAAATATTTTGAATTATAAATTTTCAATAATATATATTCAGTAAATTTCTATGGATTTCTCACTTAAGCTCTTAATCTGATTTAATTTGCTTAATGATTTTACTTAGTATTTTTGCAATTCTTTGAAATTGGTCACTTGTTTAATCAGAATGGCCAAAAATGTCAATTTGCTTAGTCATATTTTGACTAGAGTTGAATTAGAAGGTGTTAATTATTTACAAAGTAAAACCCTAGTTAGGGTAGTATATACATTTATTAGCACATGCACATGATGTGTGTTGATAATTTAGAGGATTTCAGTGGTCTAGAATGTCATTTTGCTTGGTCAAAATTTGACTTGAAGTGAATTAGGAGAAGATAATGATTCCATAAAATGCATTACCCCAATCAGGGATACATGGATGCGAATCAACACATGCATGTGACATGTGTGACTAAATTATAGCATTTTTATGATTTTTATGATTTTGGTCCAATTGTGTGTTATTACAGAAAGTCATTCAGACTTGTAATCTTGACATGACAGCGATAGGAAATGGATGTATACATTGGTAAGGTTAAATTCTTTAAACTAAATTTAGATTTTAACAAAGGCCAAGGAGCTCAATCAAAAGTTGATACCAAATCCTTCACATTTTGGATTTCCTCTCCTAAAAAGCCTCAAAGCTTTCATGCCAGGTAGCTCTCCTTGAAGGAGACTAGTATTTTTCATAATAGGATACAACCAAAGGTTATTGTCATTTAAGTAAATACCACTATGAAATCCATTGCCAACCCATTTCAAATAGGACTTGACATAGTCAAAAGCTTTCCAAATATTTTTAGCCACAAAAGATCCCTAATTTAAAGTGGGGCAGGAGTGACCATCAAAGTATGGAAACTAATGTTTTTCCAACTAGACTTATCATAAAGAGACTCACAAGAGATATAATGATGTAGGATAATTTTACAAGATTCATTACCTTTAAGAGCACTGACAACCCATTTATCACAAAGGGCAATGGTCTACCAATAAATATCAATAAACACCATACCTTCTTTATAGCGAACAAGATAGCAAATATCCCAAGCAACTCTATGGAACCCTCAAGCTTGTTTGGCATTATACCAAATAAACTCTATGAGAATACTTGATAGCTTGTCATAAAAGATTTTGAAGGGGATTCAGCAAGAAAAATAGTAGACATGAATAGTAGCCAAAATATTAGTGCCCACCTAGAATTTCCCTACTAAAGAGAGGGGCTTGGTGACCCAATACTCAAACTTTTTTCTCTACTCTTTTCATGAAATATTGCCACAACTCCACAAGTGAGATATTGAATGCAAATAAAATGCATAATAATTTGAATTTCTCCCCTTGAAAAATCCATTTCCACTTGCATCCAAGTAACTAATCAAACATGGGCATCATATTTTGTTTGAAGCATTTGGTGTTACTCCATTAGAAGTTGGAGCCAAAAGTTTTGTAAATAATGTCCAAGAAGCGTGAATCCTCCAAGAAATATATTTCTTTCTCTTCGAGAGTAAAATGGTCATTAATGAGTTTAGAGGATCTATCAAGGAGAATAATGCCCTTAATGAAACCTCACTCAGATTATATGAGCTAAAATATATCTAATCACTTTAACAGACAAAACATATAAGGCTAGTGTATACACATAATATTTTCAAACTTTTATCAATTATTGACTCTTTGTATCTTACAAGAACCCATTGAGTCTCAATCTCTCTGAGTGCACACCTTAAAGGGTACACCGAGAAAGGGGTGGGCAGACCATTGGTGCTTCCTAAGATTGTTGTCCCTTTTTTCAATTTCCATCTACACACTTGTCTCCTAAAACCATATACCATAAGCTTATTCTTCTCAGTTGTACCCATTCTAAACATTTGTCACATCTTTATTCTCATTGTTCTTGCCTTGACCCCCTTTCACTAGTTGACTGTGTTAGGTTGATTGGGTCGACCCTGTATAATTTTTAGCCTCTGATTACTATATAGGGTCGATAGTGTTGACCCTATACTGTTTAGGGATATCTTTCACTTGGAGTTTTGTTAGCCCTTTGACTGACCTAACTCAAGACCTAGTGATTTACCTCTTAAAAACATGTAGGTTTGACTGGGTCGACCTTGTATAGCTAACATATTTTGAAGGATTTATGGAAAAAACAACCTATATATATAAGTTTATTTCTAACTATTTGAGAATAGATAAATGAAGAAGAATAAGTGTGAACGAACATCTACTTATTGACCATTCTACTTGAGGAATAAATCTTAGGGTTCCATACTTTTTTTGGAGATGTGGATCTTGTTTGTGGAGAAGTCTTTTGGATGCATAGATAGGTTGTGTATCCTAGAGCTGATTTTTCTATGTTATCCTTACATACCAAAACAATCTCTTGTGAAGCACCTTGGCCAAGGGAGAGATTGAGGCTCGGCAGGTTCGTCTTCAAGGTAAGTATTCCTAACTTTATTTCTCCTTTGTAAGAGTAGATAGATAATGTAGTTGTGCTTCTTTCATATGCATTAATATTCTGTATACATTGACGTGAGTATATATATATTATATGCATGTTTAGTTTAGTTTGTTTTGTTTCTAACCCCCCACTTTGTGCCACAAGCTTTGGTATGCACTAGATTAGATTTACTTTCTTGTTTATTAGATATAGAGTGAACATTAAACCTAGGACTCTTTTAGAGTTGTGCATGATTATGTTAGACTATAGGCTTTGGAACCCTTCTTATCATGGTGTATATGACAAGTGATCCCTTATTCGGGGCTAGCAGATCCCTATATTGGTCATGCTCTCACTTAACAAATGTATTCCCAATCAGAAGTGTAGGTATGATCTATCTTCTCTGAGGCATGATTGATTTATAGACATGATGCATTTTTGATTGCATACATTCTAGTAAACTCAACATAAACTAACCTTTGTAGGTCTTATTTATTTGTTTCATTTTTTCATCATATATTTTCCATACTGGGTCGACTGCATCAACTCAACTCTGACTTCTGTACACAATTTTTTAGGTACAGGCTACTAGATCGACCCTATCAACCCAATATAGGTTTTTAGGCTTTCAGCTATCTATTCTAGACTACCAAGTCAACTAATTCAACCCTATACATTTTTACGAAATCAATAATAGGTTTTTGTATAACTTGATCGACCCAATTGACCCAGTTAACAGAATTTGCAAACATATATCAAGATTCCTGAACAATCTTCATTCTCTACATCTCTGATCCACCAAGGTTCCTTTCTATCTCTCTATCTCTTTCTTTACAATATTTCCTTTTACATGCCCCTGCATAGTCAATTGGATCGACCCTTTCAACCCAATTCTATGTTATGTGTGATGTCTGGATAACTGGGTCGACTCTACTAACCCTGTTCATTTTTAAACCTTACTTCTGTAGTACAGTTTTAACCCTGTCAACCCTATTCTATATTATGTACATACATTATTGACTATATCAACATTTTAGCTTGTTTCAAATCTGGAATTAACCTTATATGCCAGTAATTAACTCATACTTTTATTTATTATTGATTGCATGCTTAGAATAGATCACATAGATTAATTAGGTGGTTTTCAATTAATCATTTAGGTTCATTATTTTCTAATTTATGCACACATGATAAAATCACAAAATTAAACAAGCATTTTAACATTTGTCTACCCAAGGCCAAGCTACATGGATTTCATCACCAAGGATGAAACCAACTTGATGTTTTGGTCAAGTATAAATCTTGGTTAATGGTATATTTTAGATAAGCACCTTACACCCTTATCTCTATGGTGTGTGAAGTGAGGGGGTAGGCCCCAATACCAAGCCTTTATCATTACCACTACAGATCCCTTTTAGCCCAAACTAACTAAAACCATCATTAGATTGCCTTCTAGTTCCTTGCTTACAACCAACTTCCGATCACATTTAAAAACATATTCTAATAATCTATTAAACATTCAAGTTTCTCAATTAGTTAGCTCTTTACTTTCCAAGTTGATTACTTATTCTTTATTCAATTATATTTTGTATAGAAAAAACTTGCATTAGCCAACATTGGTTTAAGGTTTTTTGCTATGTGATTCAATTCGATTGGCCAGTGATGATCCAATTGATTGTTTGTTTCCCTTCAGTTCTCAATTTTCTAAATTATTATTGGGATTCTAGATTGCACCATAGTTGAGAAAGGGGATTATTCAAGTCCTCTACTTAAATCTAGACCAACATGGGACTGATCCTAAGTTGTGGGTATCCTAATGATGGATCAGACCTCTGAAGAAGACCAGTTTTCTTATGGATATATCACCTACACTAAACCCAAACTAGCACTTGCTTGGAAAAGGGAGAGATAATTGACAAAACTTATAAAATCATGTAAAAGTGGTGATGCACCAATGATTTGATCACTCCAACTCACACAAAACACACTATGATACTTTTAGACCAGAGAACATAAATATTTCAAAACAAGGCATTATTCAATTATCAAATTAGCAAGAGAGGGAAAATATCCACTTTTAGACTAGGCAATAAATTGTAAATTACACTTGTAATTCCCTGTGAGACTATTAAGCATTTATTTAATGTGATAAAAACTCTAGACATAAGCAAGGAACATATATTCACTTAATTATAGTACATAAATTCATAGAACACACTTCAATCTGGCTTAGAAAATGATGGAATTTAGTCTTTATTGTATCAAAGAGGTATCATAGCAAAAAATTTGGCAAAGTCTAGTATACCAAAAGAGAGGGATACATTGATCAATATCAAGGCTTAGAAGCCTGTATTTATAACAAAGAGAAAGAGAGAGATATCCATGCATTGGAAAAGTCCCAACCGCATTTGATGGATTAGCACCAATTTGAGGATGCTACTGAGTTAGGATCTTATCAACAAAGAACCAACTTTTTAAAATAATAAAATGTCCATTACCCTTATCCAATTGCCAGATATTTTTTTGGAATTATGTCATCATTTACTTGATCTGCTAACAAGGATCATCTCTTGAAACTGGCTGAAAAGTGCCACATCTGCATTAGATGGCCATCTAAACCTAAAAATATGAACCATGATGAGACGAGACATAGGTCCACTATATGCAAAAACCAATCTTAGACCATTGGTTTTTGCACAGTCACTAGTATATCTTTGACTTTTGTATTAGACCCAAAGGATCTATTTCACCTATATGAAGCTTTATTGATGATGCTTGGTTTCTAAAATATGCCCTGGTCTACCTCCGAGCTCAGCTCCTTGATATTTGCTTTGTCTAGGTCCCAAATAACCTTTTCAACTTTCATTGAAAATATCTTGAGCTTTCCTTTGCTTATAGGCTATCAAAAACCAACTAAGCTCATCTTTCTCATGTCCAACTATCTTTATGCTCATTGGATTCATAGATATTCTAACTTATTTACTCTGCCTCATGCCATTGATTTGTCTATACATGGATGCCCATGAGTCATTGATCTTTAATCGACTAAATGTGCTTATGCCACTTGCCCTTGACTCATTTGCTCTTTGGATTCAATGACCAATTTGACTCACGCATGCCATCTCATCAAGATGTATGAGTTCATGTGTACCATTGATATTTTTGGTCCCATTTTCCTATCAGTTCCTATGCTCCATCATATCATTGGTATGATTGAGCGTGAGCCCTTGATTTGCTTTGGACCCATATTTTTGTTAGTGATTTTGCTCTGTTTGATCAAGACTTGATCATTTCTCATCATTGTATCATTTCCAACTTGTAGATCTTTAATGAATTTAACCTAGGGACCTTTTGACTTAGTTGACTCAGTACGGATCATTAGATATTATGTGTCAGTATGAGAGCTCCTACAAATCGTTAGATCTCGACCATCTTCAAACCTTTTAAGGACCTTTTGAACTCAAATGGCTACTTGAATTGATTAAAATTGACGTTCACACGAGCATCAATTGATGTCCATGCAAACATATTTGACATCCCATAAACTATCAATTTTAAGCATAGATAGATTTCCACAGTGTCTTTATTTTTACCCTTGCACGACTATCATTCATTATTTGATCAATTTTAACAAATTATCTCTTGAAATGCAAGAATTTTGGAGGGGCCAAATTTGTTAGAGATGTTCTTGAAGTCAAAAAGAATAAACCCTTTTGATTCACTAGTCTCAGGACTCTTCTGAGTGAAGTTACTAAAAGCATAAGTTGGTTATTCCACTTGCTCTTACACAACATCTTGCTGACAGTCTAGCTCCTAGACTTGTTCTTTTGAGATTTTTCTTGATCTTTGGAAGCTTGAATGAACTTTTGAAGCATAAGAAAACTTTTCCATGACTTGTATTACAAAATTACGTGTGCCGACTTATCTAGATCCTCCATTTACTCTATGGGCCTATTTCTCTAAGATCAAAAGAATTATATTTTAAACAATATGATCTTTTTATTTTATCATTGGATCCTTCTCTCAATCAAGAACATTGCTCAGTCTTTGAAAGCTCTGTATGTAATTCCAAAATGGCCAACATCTTTGGTGACTTAGTTGGGCAGCATGCCTACTATTCTCAAAATCAAACCATATACATAACTCTTTGACTCATAATAGATAATACATGGATCATTACATGACTGTAAGACAACCTCTTGACTTGCAAAGACATAAAAATCCCAACAATAGGGAAAGAAAACAAACTGAAATGGAAACTATCCTAAAAACAAAGGCAACTAAACAACATAACAATTATGCAAGAAAGAAGCACTTATTTAGAACAAAATATAAAAGAAACTAACAAAGTGTGTTAGAAAACACTTGGAGAAAAATAATAAAAACTAAATATGTACAGGGGACTTAGCATTCCTTAATAGTAATATTTGAGATGTATCCCATTGACTGGGATAGGAAGTTCTTCACCATACATCCTTGTGAGATGGAAAGCATTGTGGGATTTTCAAATGGAAACTATATATGGTCCACTCCAGAGAGAATCAAATTTTATGTGTTTTCTTGGTTTGGCTCTATCCTCATCCCACTTAAGGACCAAATCTCCTTCTTGGAAACTTCTTGAAGAAATTGATTTATCAAAAAATCTATGTCATTGCTTGATGGGCCTCCATAGCCAACATGGCTTGATGCCTTGTCTCCTCTAGCTCTATGAGCTTAGAATATATTATTTCCATTCACTCAATATCCAAAAGATCAAGTTGATGCATTAATTCCAAAGTAGGTAATTCAAGAGAAATAGGCATTCTTGTTTCCTTACCGTATACTAGTTTGTATGGAGAATTGGCAATTTATCTTTTTTAGGTGATCTTGTCAGCCCACAAAACTAACTTCAAATTAAGATGCCATGATATTTGATTATATTATACATTCCTCCTAACGATCTTCAACAAATTCTTATTGGTAGACTTAGCAAGGCCATTGCCTTGTGGATAATAGTTTGATGAGGTACTGAGAAAAATACTATGTTGAATTGCCCACTCATTGATCTTAGATCCTATGAAAGCTATAACATTATCAAAAATTATAGTTGAAGTAACCCCAAATATTATAAGTAAACCTTCATAGAAGTCTAAAACACTGGTTTCATTGGCTTCTTTTAATGCTATTGCCATTTTCCATCTTGTAAAATAATCTATGGCAATCTAGATCCACTTGTGTCCTAAGCTTGATGGGGGTTTGATAACACCAATAAAGTCTAATTCCCATTGGAAAAAAGGATAATTAAATAAAATTAGTTGGAGAGGTAAGGCTGTAAGTTTCATTTTTCCAACAAACATGGCACACTGTCTACATTTCTTGATCCATGCATGGAAATCAGCAAATAAACTTTGCTAGTAATACCCACCTCTCATGATCTTATGAGCTGTAATCTAGGCTGAGTAATGTCCTCCACCATGTCCATCATGGACTTGCTCAATTAAATTCTATGTTTGACCTGGTTCTATGCATCTTAGCATTTTACCATTGATATCCTTTTTAAATAATAGATTATCAACAAGGAGAAAAGGGATTGATTGTAATCTAAAATATCTCTTTTTTGAAGGAGTGAGATGAGAAGCATAAATACCATCTTGTAGATATATTACCATATCTTGGAACCAACTAGAATTTGAGGCCTAATTACTTGTAAGTCCCTAATCATTAGATACCATAGCCTATTCATTAGACTCCTACAAGTCTTGGGCTAGATGTTCACAGAGTCCTTTGCCTCTAACCAACTTTGTGACTTTGATCTCAATGTCATATTCCATGACCTTGGTTATCCAACCATCTCTTTTTTCACTTATATCTTTTTTTAGAAGAAAGTCTTTGACAGTTGGATGTGCAACCATCAAATGTATCTTATTATTGGACAGCAAGTACCTAAACTTTTTAAGAGACTTTATAACTGAAAGAATGTGTTTCTATACAAAATAATACCTTATTTCATATTCTTCTAATCCTTGATTGAAAAATTTATTGGTTGATCTACTAAAGTATTTTTATTCTGATGCATGAGAATACCTGATATTGTATCAAGGTTATCATATCGATATAAGAAGAAATATTTTGTAAAATTAGGGTTCAAGAGTGTAAGACCACTGGCTATAGCTTTCTTGATTTCTTCAAAACTTTTCACTCCTTTTTTAGACCAATTGAAACTCTGACCTTTCTTCAACATGGATATAAGTGTCCTAGCTAAAGTAGCAAAATTTAAAATGTATCTCCTTATGAATTTAATCTTGCCTAAAAAACTTTACAAGTCTTTCTCATGCTTAGGCAATGATAGTGCAAGAATCAATTCTATCCAATTAGGGTTTATGCTTGTAACTTTCTTTGAAATGACATGTCCAAGAAGCCTACCTTCATGAATAGAGAAAACACACTATTTTGTGTTCAAGACGCTCCAAATTCCATACACCTTTCAAACACTTATCTAAGATGAATCATATGCTCATTTGTGTTGTTAGAGAATATTTTTATGTCATCTAGATAAACAAGAATAAACTTATTGAGGAGACCCTGAAATGCCATGTCCATAGCCTTCTAAAAAGTGGCTCCAGCATTATATAAACCAAAAGGCATCTTTTTGTATGAAAATTTCCTCCACTTTGTGGTGAAGGCTATTTTATACTAGTCTTTTTCTTTGACCAAAATTTGGTTATATCCACTGTAACCATCCAACAAAGAGAACCTTTCTAAACCTAAAACTAGCTATAAAGTATGTTCCATTGATGGCAATGGATAATGATTTTTGAGAGAGGCCTTCAAGTCACAGAAGTCAACACATAGCCTTATTTCACCATTCTTTTTCCATACTAGGACAAGGTTTTCTACCCAAATTGAGTACATAATTGAAAATATTATGGTTGACTCAATGAGCTTATGCAATTCAGCGCTTATCAGGGGTTCAAGCTTTGGATTGATTGGCCTTTATGTTTGTTTAACTGGCCTAGCCTCATCTTATAACTCAATGGTATGTTGAGCTAGACTTGGATCAAAACCTTTAAGGTCACTAGACTGCCATGCAAAGATATCTGCAAAATTTGAACATAACTTAATAAAATCTTCTTTCTTTGAAGATGTGCAAATTTTACCTAGTTTTAGATTTTTGCCAATTGCAATCTCTACATTTATGTAGTGTTCTTCCTTGGTTAATAAAGTAATTTTTTATTTTCTTAATTCATCATCTCTATTAAATATATTTTCCAGGGTGACCAGTCCTTTAGGCAACTTGTTTGTCTTTAATTTCAAAATCCGATCATCATACTATTGTAAATGTTTGTCTTGGTTCCTTGAGCAGAATTCAACTTCCTCTTGTAAGAATCTAACAATCTAGTTATCATCTTCAAATACTTGCCAATTATCATGGTTGTCTTCAACAGAAGGTCTCACAACTACCTTGATGTGTGATTGGACTTTGTCCCTTTTTATATTATCTGGGATATTAAATTGTGATCCAATAACAACTATCATATATGCATGCTTGTTCTGATTTCTTGGTATGGCTTGAATACTGAAGGCTTGAAATTATTCAACTAGGTCCCATACTTTATGATTATAAAACCTAAGTACTGATTTCTTGTATATATTAAGTCCTCTTACTTGGTGAACTACTAGTTCACTATCTCCAAAGACTTGTAAGGAATTAACCTTCATCTTTCTTGCCCATTGTAAACCATGCACTAGTGCTTCATATTCAGTGACATTATTAGAACAACCAAATTGAAACATGAGAGAAGAGAAATAACTTTGATTATCTAGAGAAATTAACAGTATTCCAGCTCTAATGCTATATTTGTTCCTGGATCCATCAAAATATATCCATTGTCCATCACTAGGGTACTCATCTTTCATCAATGTTGGAATTCATGCATCATTTTCATGAAGACAATAGACACCAAGTCATTTTTATTTAATTAACTTTTTGGAATCATGCTCATATAAATTAGAGGCACATTCATTAAGGAAAAGATCTGGGACTCCATCTAGAGGTGATTTGGATTCAACCTCACTATCTTCTAACACCTTATCTAAGATAACACAATTAGTGTTCACCATGCTTGGCATATATGGATCCAAATGAAATCTTATAATAGGTTCAGAAATTATTGTCACTTTAGTGCCATAACTAGTTCTAAACATTAGATAGGTCCAGTTAAATGACAAATATCCTCCAGTTTTTGAGGTAAAATCTCTTGACAGACACATGGAAAAATAGGGAGGTAGGTCCACTACAACTACATCTTGTTGAATAATAACATTGGGGAGAGCATGTAATGTCAGCTTTAGGTCTTTTATCATGCCTACTATTTTTTTTGGTGATCCATCTAATTGTAATACTTCTTTTGTATTTGGCTCATAGACAAGACCAAGCTTGTCTGCAATTTGTTTGGGCATGACAGTGCTACTAGCTCCATTATCTACAATACAATTATGGACTAAACAGTCACCTATTATCAAAGAGAGATAAAAGAGAGGGGTCTTGCTTGACTTGACATTGGATTTATCCACCTTTTTCATATTATGTATCTACTGATTAGGTTTTTTGATTTGTTGGTCTAAATTGGCTAATACACCTTGTTTCTTAACTAGTTCTTTAGATATTTTGAGATTCGAAAGTTGTTGAATCAGCATGTCCTTTTGCCCTACTATGGAAATGGAATCCCGGATGATAATACTAACATTTGATTTCTTTATTTGATCAATAATGTTAAAATATGTTCCACTAACCTTTGGCTACAACTTCTAAGCCATTGGCTATTCTCTAGTTAGGGGCATTTGGGGAACCTTCACTATTTTTATGTTTTGAATCTTTTATGTTATAGGAATAACAAATTGATCTTTGACATTATTAGACACAAAATTAGGAACACTAGAAGTATTACTCACATCTTGAGCTTATTCAACTGCTCTTCTTTTAGTTCTAGTTAGAGTTTACACTTGACCATTTGTGTTGCTAGTTTCACCAACTTGGTTGAATGTAATGTGATCATCCAAATGCGAATTAACATTGATAGCATTAGGTTGCCATGAAACTTGTTGATCTTCTCCTTGGATTTCCATATTTGTGCCTTGATATTGACCACTGTGAAGAGGAAATCCTTCTTGTGTCATCTATGGCACGGTAAACTCTTATGATACCAAAGCTTGATTATGAATATCATTTAGATTAAAGGGCTACCAACCTGGATCTTGCATTAAGCTATTTTGGGGAACAATATATTTTGAGTTGTAAGTAACATTGGGATCAAGCATTTCATATGGCTTAGTTTGGTTTATAACTCCTTGATTTTGATAAGGTTACCTATTGTCCTTGAAACCTTGATAAGCTGGTCTTTGGTAATTAAAGACTGATAGGTACTCTAGTTTTGTTGTTGATAAGGTATATGTTGATGAAGTGGATTGCACCCTTGACAGGAGGCTGAGCTCCTACCTTCCACACGCAACAATGGAAACTCCCCTCTTGCCTGTGGGTATGGTAAAACTGGGGGGAGAGTCTCTAGATAAGGGCTAGCTCCCTCTAATGTATCTTTTAGGTCCTGGATTTCCTACTGCTAACAAATAAATGAAAAAGGTGGGGGGTTGAAAAGGGAGAAGGATGCTGAAAATAGAACCTAAACCTAAACTAAAAGGCGATACACCAAAAAAGTTGATCCACTCAGCCCAAACATACACTTTTCACCAAGAACAAGCTCCCATACACTTCATTTAACATGAGAAATGCTTCTGCATCAATGAGCTAGGGGTCCATGGATATACAGGGAGGAAGAACTACCAGAGGCATCCTCAGACACACTATGGCAGCCTATTCGCAGGCACCTACACTCCTCTAGGGACACTTCTGGCAAACCTACAAAAGAAAAGCTCACAATGCACTAGACATGCTGAAATCATCCTGTGAAAGCATAAAGGAAAATGACTTAACACAGAACAAAGGCATAGACACATACGAAGGTGCAAACTCAGAATGGAGGTAAAAATTGCTATGTCTTGATTCAAGGTAAAATCTGGCAGAGTTCTACCTTACAAACCCAGAGATTTTTTTGGGCAGAGCTTTGCCTTAAGGGCTCAGAAGATTTTTTATCAAAATGAGAAGTTTACAATATATAGAGAGAGAAGGAAACTTGGCACTTTCTGGAAAAGACTTTGGCACTCTTCTTATAAGTGGCCCATGTGCGTCACGAGCCTTGGGAAGAGGAAGCCGCTTGATAGATAATGCTATGTCGGCTCCTACTTTGACTTTGGCATTCAAACATTAATGTGAAAGCATGGGCCGCACCTCTTTTTTGTAAATAGACTGCTCCCTTCAAGGCATTTACGCAGCTTGTCTACTCATCAATGCAAAGTGAAGAAAAATGGGTCTCGTCATTCACTATTCATGCCTCTTGATGACCAATTTGCAGACACTGTGTCAACCACTGGAGTAACTCCTTGAGTCGACACCTTCCTTTGCCACTTGGACTTTTTTGTCTATTTTTGCACTTGGCTCTTTTGGCTCATTCATCCTTCGGGGGCTATCTTATGCTAATTCTTTGTGTCTTTCTTGCTTGCTTTGGCCACTTTCTATTGATCTTGACGAGTGACATGTGGCGTGTTTCACTGTGAAACAAGTGAGGATACACGATAGCATTCACTTAACTTATAGAATCTTTAGACACCTTTTGAGAGTCTTGTAGAAGTTGACACGTGGTGACTTCCACTAAGCTTTAGAAACAATAGAAAAGCATTCGAGACTCATTCGGATTCACCACGGGTAATGACACTTGGTAGCTTTCGCTCTCTTTAGCAGTTTATCTGGGCCCGCCCCAGTCTTTACTAGATAAAAGGGAGAGACCATGGATGTTGACACTTGTCAGCTTCTACCAAGCTTTACAAGGGACACGTGGCATGTTCCATTGCTTTTAGAGACTAACTATCATGTGTCCCGGCAGGCGACACTTGGCAGCTTCCACTCTCAAGCATTTTCTAGTGTAAAATTGACTTTCATGGGCCCATCACCATTTGAAAACCAACGACTAGTCTATTTCCCTAAAATTGACGGCCTCGAAGATGTCACTGTCCTTGGCAAATCTTTTGGTTCTTTTCCTTTGTTCAATTCCCAGAGGGAAAGTGTCCCTTCAGCTTTGGAGAAATGTCCCTTCATTTTGGCTGAGAGTCCCCCATAAGGGCACTTGCCCTTTGAGATCCTTCAGCGGCCTTTTCCCTTTGGCTACTTTTCCCACAGACAAAAAGTCTGCAAGAATTGTCTTGCACGTTCCTTTCCCTCATAGTTTTTTCTCAAGTTTTTTTGTCTCTCGATTTCTCCCAAATTTATTTGAACTTTTTATATGAAGGAATTCCTTCAGACAAAAGTCTGAAAGAAATCCATTTATGCCTTGTCCTTCCATCTTAGAGGATTTTTCTTTCAAAGAATTTCTTCAGATAAAATGTCCGAAAGAATTCCTTCAGACATTTTGTCCGAAGAAATTCTACGAAAGAAAAATCCCGCGAGATGGAAGGACAAGGCATAAATTCATTTCTTTCAGACTTTTGTCTGAAGGAATTCCTTCAGACAAAAAGTCCAAAGAAATTTGGGAGAAGTTGTGAGACAAAAAACCCTGAGAAAAAACTTTGAGGGAAAGGAACACGCAAGACAGTTCTTGCAGACTTTTTGTCTGCGGGAAAAGTTGTCTGAAGAAATTCACTTCTTTACCTTAAATAAATTTTTGAAGGAAACTTACCTTTTTGACTTTCTCTTTGGTCCCTTTGAAAATGTTCCCTACCCTTTGCAAGGGCACTTGAGTCCAGAAACTATCTTCCGCAGGGCAACCGAATGGTCCATTTTGTGCCTAAGTGCTGGGAACTTGTCTCTACCTGTAGAGTCCATAGAAAACTTCCCTACATAGTTCATAGAGAAACACCTACAGAGTCTGTAGAAATGCGTACAGAGTTCATAGAAACTTCCAAGACTTGTGTGCAAAAAATCAAAATTGCACTGGCTCAGAATAGCAGGGGAAAAAGAGGCGACTGATTTTGGCCTATAGGACCAAAATGGTCAACAAATTGGCGACTCCCAGGGGAAGCATGCCCACTATGCTTAGAAGCCAGTTGTCTTAAATTCCATTGGGCACAGAGTCAAAATGCAACTTTGAAGAAAGGTTAACAACAGCCTTGAGAGATCCCAGAATCAATCATGAAGCTTTTACCCCAAACACAAGGAAAGCACACACAAGGCTAAAAAAAGCTACTTGTGCAAACTGCACTTAGGCAAAACAAGAAAAGAAATTGAAAGCAAACTACTATGTACAGCTAACTAGGTATATTTTCCTCCCTCTTGGATCAAAGGGAAAATTTCTTAAGTCCTTTCCCTGGCTAGGAAACTTATGGTGCCAAACAAGTGGCTGAATGGAATGGAGACTTGGTGACCTACTCCTCTTGCTGTCACCTCAATTGGCCTACATCTAAGTGGATCAGAATCGAACATGCTTCCAATATATACGTACTTTTTTTGTTCTTGGAATATTTTTGAATGCTGGCTCTTCATGCTGGTGCATTTTATCTAGAAATTAATGGTTGTTGGCTCATCACCATAAGCCCTTTGATGTGCATAGTCCCTTTGCAATGCATCATGAATTGGCTCATCTCCTTCATGGATTTCCTCAAGATGGACCAGCCTCTCCTTTTCTTGTTCAAGGATCAAAGTTTCTAGTTGTTCAAAGACATCCATCTAATCCTCCTCCAACTCAGGCTCCTCGGCATAGTCATCCTCCTCATCGAAGCAACAAGGAAGTTCATCAAACAAAGAGGGAGAGAGCTCACCATGCTTACGTTCCTCCTCATATTGCTGGAACATCTACATGTATGCATGCCCTGTGTCTTCTCCATTGCTGATGATGTCTTCAAAAAGAGCATCGATGATGATTTCCTCTTCATTGTCACTCATGATAGCCTCCTAGAGAGCTGCAAATTGGATCTTCTCTTCCTCACTCGCCTCCTACAAAATAGGTTCCTCCTTGAGAAGGGGTGAAGTCAAAAAAAAAATGTGGAAGAGGAGGCAGTCCTTGAGCTAGAATCAAATGATTCTCTTCTTTCCATTTGGCCAGCACTTCATCTATATTAGGTGTGGCCTAATAGCTCTCTTGGAGGTGTGTAGATGGGGTGTGTTCAGACATGTCCATCACACGTTGGCTGAGGAATCTCGCTTTGGATTCCAACTCTACAATTCTCCTGGCTAGATCTTCTTGGAAGAGTCTTTCTTGGAGGTCACCAGCATCATCATGATGAGTAGGAGTAGCTTCAAGAGAGATGTATTGGTTCATGATGTTCCCTCCAAAGGAAGATGCACAATTTAAGCAATTTAGAAGGTTCATCTCCATGGGAGGTTGCTCTAGTTCCCTTTGATGTTTGAAGGCTAGGCCCACGGGGTTAAGAGCAGGATTGCTTGATGCATCAGATGAGCTATAATGAGCAAGTGTTATCTGATAGAAAGGATTTGGTGCATAAGAGGGGGCTTTCTTTAGAATAGGAGGGGGCACACAAGACTGACTGCCTTGAATGAATGGACTCTTCCATTTTGCTACCTCCTCTTCCATGGATTACAAGGCCTGCGCTTGGATGAATAAGCACTCCTCTTTGTACATCAGCTCTTGCTGATATCTATGTTTCTCATCTGATCTATCTATCTCCATTACCTGCTTCTCAAATTCCAGTGCTACCTCCCTTATCATTGAATGGCAACTAGGAGAGTTGTTTGAGGTGATTAAATAAAGAATCTGAGCTTGATTAAATCCATATGAAGGAATACAAGGCCCATGATTTTTTGTAAATGGATCATACATACAAAAAATAAGATTTCTTGATGGCACCAGAACTACTTAACCAGTTGATTCAACTCGGAGTCACCATTGGTGTTGATAAAAAAAGACTCCAAAGGCTGGTTGGTTGAAGAACACACCAAAAATTCCTCAACTCTTTGGACACAACTTGTCCTTCTTGGTCCCACCGGGTGTGCCAAAAATTGTTGGCATAGTGGATTGCACCCTTGACAAGAGGCTGAGCTCCTGACTTCCACACGCAATAATGGAAACTCCTCTCTTGCCTATGGGTATGACAAAATTGGGAGGAGAGTCTCTAGATAAGGGCTAGCTCCCTCTGATGTATCTTTTAGGTCTTGGATTTCCTATTGCTAACAAATAAATGAAAAAGATGGGGGGGTTGAAAAGGGAGAAGGATGTTGAAAATAGAACCTAAACCTAAACTAAAATGGGATACACCAAAAAAGTTGATCCACTTAGCCCGAACATACACTTCATTTGACATGAGAAATGCTTCTGCATTAGTGAGCTAGGGGTCCATGGATATATATAAAGGAAGAACTACTAGAGGCATCCTTAGACACACTATGGCAGCCTATTCATAGGCACCTACACTCCTCTAGGGACACTTCTGGCAAACTTGCAAAAGAAAAGCTCACAATGCACTAGACATGCTGAAATCATCCTGTGAAAGCATAAAGGAAAATGACTTAACACAGAACAAAGGCATAGATACATACAAAAGTGCAAACTCAGAATGGAGGTAAAAACTGCTATGTCTTGATTCAAGGTAAAATTTGGCAGAGTTTTGCCTTACAAACCCAAAGATTTTCTTAGGTAGAGCTTTGCCTTATGGGCTCAGAAGATTTTTTCTCAAAATGAGAAGTTTACAATATATAGAGAGAGAAGGAAACTTGGCACTTTTTGGAAAAGACTTTGGCACTCTTCTTATAAGTGGATCATGTGCGTCACAAGCCTTGGGAAGAGGAAGTTGCTTGATAGATAATGTTGTGTTAACTCCTGCTTTGACTTTGGCATTCAAACATTAATGTGAAAGCATGGGCCGCACCTCTTTTCTGCAAATAGACTGCTCCCTTCAAGGCATTCACGTGGCTTGTCTACTCATCAATGCAAAGTGAAGAAAAATGGGTCACACCGTTCACTATTTGTGCCTCTTGATGACCAATTTGCAGACACTATGTCAACCACTGGAGTAACTCCTTGAGTCGACACCTTCCTTTGCCACTTGGACTATTTTGTCTATTTCTGCACTTGGCTCTTTTGGCTCTTTCATCTTTTGGGGGCTATCTTCTGCTAATTCTTTGTGTCTTTCTCGCTAGCTTTGGCCACTTTTCACTGATCTCAATGAGTGACACGTGGCATGTTCCACTGTGAAATAGGCAAAGACACACAGCAGAATCTGCTTAACTTATAGAAGCTTTAGACACCTTTTGACATGTGGCAGATGTGGCAGCTTCCGCTAAGCTTTAGAAACAATATAGAAGCATTCAGGACTCATTCATATTCACCATGGGTGATGACACTTGGTAGCTTCTACTCTTTTTATCAGTTTGTCTAGGGCCCACCACAGTCTTTACTGGACAAAAGGGAGAGACCACAGATGTTGACACTTGTTAGCTTCTGTCAAGCTTTACAAGGGATGCGTGACACGTTTCACTACTTTTAGAGACAAATTATCATGTGTCATCGCAGGTGACACTTGGCGGCTTTCACTCTTAGGCTTTTTTTGGTGTAAAATTGATGTTCGCTGGCCCGTCACCATTTGAAAACAAATGGCTAGTCTATTTCCCTGAAATTGATAGCCTCGAAGATGTCACTGTCCTTGGCAAATCCTTTAGTTCTTTTCCTTTGTTCAATTCCCAGAGGGAAAGTGTCCCTTCGGCTTTGGAGAAATGTCCCTTCATTTTGGTTGAGAGTCCCCTACAAGGGCACCTGCCCTTCGAGATCCTTCGGCGGCCTTTTCCCTTCGGCTACATTTCTCGCAGATAAAAAGTCTGCAAAAATTGTCTCTCGCATTCCTTTCCCTCAGAGTTTTTTCTCGGGTTCTTTTGTCTCCCAGCTTCTCTCGAATTTCTTTGGACTTTTTGTCCAAAGGAATTCCTTCAAACAAAAGTCTGAAAGAAATCAATTTATGCCTTGTCCTTCCATCTCGTGGGATTTTTCTTTCGAAGAATTTCTTCAGACAAAATGTCTGAAAGAATTCCTTCGGACACTTTGTTCGAAGAAATTCTCTTCTTTGCCTTAAACAAATTTTTGAAGGAAACTTACCTTTTCAACTTTCTCTTTGGTCCCTTTGAAAATGTTCCCTGCCCTTTGTAAGGGCACTTGAGTCCGAAAAATGTCCTCCGCAAGGGCAATCGAATGGTCCATTTTGCGCCTAAGTGCTGGGAACTTGTCTCTGCCTGATGAGTCTGTAGAAAACTTCCCTGTAAAGTTCATAGAGAAACACCTGCAGAGTCTGTAGAAATGCCTATAGAGTCTATAGAAACTTCCAAGACTTGTGCAAAAAATCAAAATTGTACTGGCTCAGAACAGCAGTGGAAAAAGGGGGGACCGATTTTGGCCTGCAGGACCAAAATGGTCAATAGTATACATTGGTACTCTTGTCTCTTGAGTGAAATAATTTTATTTCCAAAAGATTGTAGCATTCTTTTCAAATCACCAATCACATTGGATTGATTAGGAGGGGATACAACTTAGACTTTTGGATATAGAATAGGGGCTATAGAAGGAACTCGAGGAACTTGAGGGGGAGGAACAGGTTGAATTTCCATAAAAAAGGCATTAGAGGCCTTGGATTAAGTTTACCAACTTGAATCAAGTTGTTCTCTACTCTGATAGCAATTTCATAGGCACTTGGAAAGTAATTACCACCCATGGACTGTATCATGACACTTATATCATAATTAAGGGCCTTAAAGAAGTACAAAAATGCATATTCTATGGATGGTCTAACCAATGCAAGGATCATAATCCATGTTTTTTGAAATATGAGGTTAAAGTCTAACATGAATTCATGGGGATACCTTTGTATTGTAGTTAATTGTTCAGCCAAAGACATATGATCTTACTTTTATTCAAATTGATTAACTAAAGCTACACCTAATTCATCCCAAGTAGAAATGGAGGTCAAAGGAAGATTCATATACCATTGCAATGCTTTTCCCTTAAAAGAGGCAACAAGTAATCTTATAGCCACATTATCTTGAGTAACATTATGAATAAAACATAGATTGGAAATATCTTAAATATGCTTAATAATTGTAGTTTTATCCCATTCTCCAGAGAATAAAGAGATACTTTTTAGGGTAGACATAGGAATGTCGTCATACTGGGCCAAATTCAAGGGATTGCCCCTATTAAATGGGATAAACACTTGATTCATGATAACCATTTGGAAAAGGATTTGGCTTATGGGGATAATGGATTGGAATAAAACAATAGATTGACTATAATATAAATACTACTTTGGAAGATAAGGCCTTGTATTATTGAATCTTGATCTTTTATAAAAAGTAAGATGTAATTCAATATGTTCAAAATAAGTACCTTTACTTGATGCTCTTGTTGTAACCTTTGGCTTCAAAGCTTTATATTTAAGATGCTATAAACTCTACAACCTAAAGGATCTTCAGCTTTTGATGATGATATATCTCTCTTACTACTGTGAATCTTTCTTCTCAATCTTCAAACTTCAATTATACCAAAGAAACTCGGTGTCCTATAGGGCGTGCCAAAATTGTTGGGGTTCGAGATTGCACCCTAGCTGAGCAAGGGGATTGTTCAAGTCCTCTGCTCAAATATAGACCAACATGGGACTGATCCTAGGTTGTGGGTATCCTAATAATGGTTTAGACCTCTGGAGAAGGCCAACTTCCTTATGAATCTATCACCTACACTAAACCTAAACTAGCACTTATTTGGAAAAGGGAAAGAGAATTGATAAAACTTATAAAAGCACGTAAAATTGGTGATGTACCAATGATTTGATCACTCCAACTCACACAAAACACACTATGAGACACTTTTAGACTAGAGAACATCAATCTCACATAATATTTTAGAACAAGGCATTAATCAGTTATCAGATTAGCAAGAAAGGGAAAATATCCACTTTCAAACTAGGCAATAAGTTATAAATTATGCTTATAATGACCTATGAGACTATTAAGAATTTATTGAAGGTGAGAAAAAATCTATACATAAGCAAGGAACATACATTTGCTTAACTATAGTGCATGAATTCATATTCCATACTTTAATTTGGCTTAGAAAGTGATGTAATTTAGTATTTATTGTATCAAAGAGGTGTCATAGTACAATTTTTGGCAAATTCTGGTCATACCAGAAGAGAGGAATAGATTGATCAATATCAAGGCTTAGAAGCCTATATTTATAACAAAGATAAAGAGAGAGAGCCATGTATTGGAAAAGGCCCAACCTCTTTCAATGGATTAGCACCAATTCGAGGATGTTGCTGAGTCAGGATCTTATCAACAAAGAACCAACTCTATAAAAGAATTAAATGTCCATTGCCCTTATCCAACTATCAAATATTTTCTTGCATTCATGTCATCATTTACTTGATCTAATGACAAGGATCATGTCTTGGAACTAGCTAAAAAGAGCCACATCTAAATTAGGTGTCCATCTGAACCTAAAAATTTGAACCATGATGAGGCAAGACATAGGTTCATTATATGCAAAAACCAATCTTAGACCATTATTTTTCACATAGTCACTGATCTATCCTTGACTTATGTATTAGACCCAAAGGATATATTTTACCTATATGAAGATTTGTTGATGATGCTTGGTTTCTAAACTATGACCCTGGTTTAACCTTGGTCCACCTTCGAGCTCAGCGTCTTGATATTTGCTTTGTCTAGGTCCCCAATAACCCTTTTGACTTTGTCAAAAATGTCTCGAGCTTGCCTTTGTTTATTGGATGTCAAAAAAAAACTAGGCTCATCTTCCTCATGACCAAATGTCTTTATGTTCATTGGATTCATAGATACACTAAATTATTGACTATGCCCCATGTTGTTGATCTATCTGTGCACAGATGTCCATGAGACATTGATCTTTTGCCAACTAAATGCACTTGTGCTACTTATCCTGAACTCATTTTCTCCTTGGATTTGTTGACCAGTTTAGCTCACACGTACCATCCAATCAAGATGTATGATTTCACATGCACCATTGATCTTCCTGGTCCCACTTTCCTATTAGTTTTTGTACTCCATCAAATCATTAGTATGATTGAGCACGAGCCCTAGATTTGCCTGGGACCCATCCCTTTATCAATGATTTCACTTCATATGATTAATACTTGATCATTTTCTCATCATTAGATCATTTCCAAGTTGTATATATTTAATGGCTCTAACCTAGGGACCTTTTGACTTAGTTGACTCAGTGTGGATCGTTAGATCTTATGTGTCAATTTGAGAGCTCCCACAAATGATTAGATCTTGACCAACTTCAAACCTTTTAAGGACCTTTTGAACTCAAATGACTACTTGACTTGATTAAAATTAACATTCATGTGAACATCAATTGACATCTGCGTGGATGTATTTGATGTCCCATAAACCATCAATTTTAATCAGAGATAGATTTTTGCAGTGTCTTTATTTTAACCCTTATGTGATTCTCATTCATTATTTGATTTATTTTGACAAATTATATCTTGAAACGTAGGAATTGTGGAGGGGCCGAATTTGTTGGAGATGTTCTTGAGGTCAAAAGGAACAAACCCTTTTGATCTACTAGTCCCAGAACTCTTTTGAGTGAAAATACTAAATGCATAAGTTGATTGTTCTACTTGTTCTTACACGATGTCCTGGTGATGGTCTATCTCCTAGACTTGTTCTTTTGAGCTTTTGTTTGATCTTTGGAAGCTCAAATGAACTTCTAAAGCATAAACAAACTTGTCCATTACCTATAATGCAATATTACATGTGCAAACTTATATGGATCTTCCATTTACTCTGTAGACCTGTTTCTCTAAGATCAAAAGAATTATACTTTAAGTAATATGATCTTATTTTATCATTGGATCCTTCTCTCAATTAGGAAAATTGATCGATCTTTGAAAGCTCTATATGTAGCCCAAAAATAGCCAACAATTACTTGCAAAAATTTATCTTATTCCATTTCGCAATCTATTATAGGCTTCTTAATTTTCCCTATCTGTTGTACTAGGTTGAGCCAATCAAACCTGTACTATTTCTATCATTTCTTATTTCCTTGCTTTTTCATCTATCTTCATCTCCCTTCATCATGGACTTTTGGCTTGATGACAATACTGAGTTACAGTCAATTGACATGATAAATTTTACCAACCTTTATAGGGTCTCCCATAGATAGAGTAAGGATCCTCTTTTGGATGATATTAATGTTCATATTGTCACTTGCACAATGAACTATGGGACCCCTCCTAATACCTCTGTAGAGTAAAATACTCTACATTTTATTTTGAGTTTCAGTTGTGTGCTCCAAGTTTTGTCCCTGTGCATTTCAGTTTCAAGGCAGTGAAGTTTTTGACACAGAGCGCAGGCGCGAGTTTTCATTTTTGCCTAAATTTTGTCTAAGTATCAAAGTTGCGTGTAACATGCCAAGTGTCATCAGTTGAGACACATTATAATTTCTATAAGTTGCGTGGAACATGCCACGTGTCTTGTTATATAACTCAGTGGAGCACGACAAGTGTTGGCATCCGCATTTCAAGTTTCTTATGAGTTTCAAAAGCTTCTTTCGATAAGCTTTTCTCAGTGCACGTGGAAGGCACCAAGTAGCAACTATGGAAATTTTTGATGTGTTTCTATAAATGTAGCATAAAGTGTCGCGTGTCCCTAGCTAAACCTTGGCAGAGATCGCCAAGTGTTAACATCCACAGTTTCTTTATTTTGTTTCACTATTGAGTAAAGACTGTGGTGGGCCCCAGGTTTTGTTTCTAAAGTAAGTAGAAGCCACCAAGTGTCATCATCCATGTGAATCTGAAATGAGTCTCGAATGTTTCTATAGTGTAGCTAAAGCTTAGTGGAGACCGCCACGTGTCACCTTTTGCAAGATTTTCAAAAATTATCTAAAGCTTCTATAGATGAGCAAAAGCCGCCACGTGTCACTTGTTAAAGATCAGCGAAAAGCGCCACCTATCCCCATTCCCATTTTTGAAGCTACTCAGGCAAGAAGTGTTGTGGGTCCCATTTTCTATAAGTTGATTAAGTTTCAAAGCAGTAGACTGTGACAAATGTCAAAGATGGAGCACTCCCAATACAAAGACATGGTAAAGAGTATAAGTTACGTATAAAGTGTCGTGTATCTTCTACAAGTGCCGCGGAAGCTACCAAGTGTTATTTTCTGGTGCCTCTTGAATAATGAGATGATTTTCAAGTGAGGCAATCAGAAGCCACCAAGTGTCCTCGCCTGTTTCACAGTGAAAAACATCACGTGTATCTAATTCAGCCAATGAACTTGCAGGGAGACTAAATGTTTCAGATCCAAAAAAATATCTTCTGTTAAACACTTCTAGTTAAGTTCCAATTCGATTAGGCCATTGGGATTTGAACTTGCTGGGAGACTAAACATTTCAGATCTGAAAGATATCTTTTGTTAGACACTTCCAGTTAAGTTAGAATTCAGTTAGACCATTGGGTTGGGAACGTGTGGGCAATTTGAGCCAATCCTATGCTATAAATATGGGTACAAATAGACAAAAAAAAGGGATCAGAGATATCACATCAGAAGAGAGAGAATATTCTGCAAGAGATTGTTATCAAGAAGTTTTTTTAGACTTTCTTGATGTGGCCAATAATATCATTTACCTTTGTTCTATTTTTTTATTGAGAAAGTTTATATAACTGTGCATGTGTATGTGCCTTTTATGTGACTGGAAAATTAATAAGAAGACTGAGTTTTGTGCCTATGCTGATATTTTCTATATTACTACAAAAATTGTCTAAGTTGTGAGCCTTTGATTCTATTTGTTTTCATCTTTTACATTGATCATGCATTGTTTGCTCTTTAATGTAATTGAATCCTAAAGATAGCTTCACTGTGCTTAGTATTAAGGGACGAATTAAACTCAGGCGCATCACCATAGTTAAATTTTCTTTTGTTGCATTGGTGTTTCTATTTAATTTCTATCCCTTTTCTCACAATACATTTGAGATAAAGAAGAGCCAGCTTCTTTAAAATTTGGAGGTCATTTCAGGTCACAAGTCCCACATTCCTGAAACTTCCCATTGTTGGTGTTGAAAACAGTGCAATTTTAAGCATCAACAGTTTTTGGCACACCTGGTGGGACCACAATCTCTTAAAGTTTCTTTCAAGACTATATGAACTAGAGAGATACAAGGAGTCATAGTTGTGGATCAGTAACAAGATCTGAATCTGATGTGAACCCAAGTATTCTTTTACCACCATTGATAAATAATCCAAGAAGAAGGGTCAATCAGTTTACAGCAACACCAAGAGCAAACATGGGAGCACCTATAGCCCCAAGGAATTATGCAAGTTGGAATCTTGGTAGTCCTCTGATTTTCCCAGTACCACCAGCCACTTGGGATCCTATTTCAGTAAATGCCCTGAAAGCTCTGCCCAAATTTAGTGGTCAAGATTTGAAAACACCTGAAGAACATCTACAGGATGTGTCTGATGTCTATGCAATACATGTGATCACATAGTAGAATGTGGCTATAAGATTAGTAGCAGCTTCTTTTAAAGTGAAGGCTCTGGATTAGTACAAATCCTTGACCTCAAATACAATATCTACATGGGATCAACTTGGAGATGCTTTCTTTGAAAGATTTGAAGAAAAGGGTGATAAATCTTCTTTGTTGCAACAATTGATTACTATCAAAAGGGCATGACAAGAAGCAATGACTGATTTCAATTCAAGATTTCAAAAGACTTGGGAAAGAATTACTGCTATAGTAAGACCATTACCAGGTATGGCTATAGTATTTTATCTTAAAGCCTTAAATTCATATATATCAGTAATGATGCAATCACTTGGAGGTCAAACTCTGCCAGAAGCCTATGACTATGTAGTGAGAGCTAAAAATAACTTAATAGATGTTAGAAAGTTGCCCCCAAGGCCTCCCATGCCCATGTTTCTAGAGATTACCTTACCTTTGCCTCAAGAAGCCCATAATCCCATAGCCCCACTTGTGTCTATGTATACATTTCCTCAACAACCTGTTAAAGTAGTTGTCCCTGTCCAGTCATCTGAGATGGATGATATCAAGATCATCTTAAGGACATTTTCTAATGAGATAATTAACCTAAAAAGATAGCAAAATCCTTATCCTAGACCTCAATATCAAGGTTACCAAGGAAATAGACTTCCATCACAGCCAAATCAGTATCAAGGTCCTCAAAGGCAAACTAACCCTCAACCATCGAACCTGTTAGTTACAATCCCTACACCCTCACAGACTGTTCCCCCTAATCCAAATAGGGAGATTATTCAAGGGCAGAATAATTATGTAGATAGCACCAATGCTTGGTGTTTCCCTTGTAATAATGCTCATATGCCTAGAGATTGTCCCATGGGTAATCTACAATAAAAGATAGCAAAGCAAAGAAGAATGGATGGACAATTTGCAAATACTTCTGACACTCAACCCTACCAATCCCCTGGTATCCAAAATTCAGTCTTGATGGCTCAGATGCAAGGGATGTACTTACATCAAAAAGAAGAAATAGCCCCTGAGCATGCTTTGTTTTCATGGGTTGAAGATGAAGAGTCAGTATTCTTAAATGAAGCTTCTACTTCCAAGAAGCCAGTGGTACAATCAGACTACTACACCAGAGCCAAGAGAAGGATGATGGAATAGCCTGAAGTCACAAATAATGAAATTATGGGGATTCCTCCATTTTTAGGTCATCAAAACATAGCTACTAGATAAGAAATACTTTAGCCAAAGCATAACCAAGTAATTTTTGGACAAGTTCAAGAAAAAGCAAGGTACCCTTATTATAAAGGAACTCAAACACTAGGACCAGTGAATGTGGTGGATCAGCTAAAGAGGACCCCAGCACATGTGTCAGTATGGAACATATTAGCTATTCTTGAACAAAAGACATTGTTGAAAGAAGCTCTGTAGGGCCAAGCAGTGCCTAAACATACTGGTACCAAAGGAGGACCTACTGATAATAAAAAGCTCAAAGACACGGTTCCTCTACAGACAACAGCCCTTTTGAACAATGCACCAGAGGTAAGCAAATCCAAACCAGAGCCCTTCTATTTGACTTTGATAGTTAGAAATAAACTGTTACATAATGCAATGATAGACTCAAGGGCCAGTACTATAGTAATGCATAAGCAAATAGCAGATGCTTTAAAAATAAAGTATGATCCGCTTACTAGAAGAGTTATGCAGTTGGATGCGAAATTGGTGCAAACAATAGGGTAAATTAAACAACTCCCATTGCGATTGTATACTTGCCCTAATATAATTATAAATCAAGATGTGGTAGTCATAGATATACCCCTTGTATTTGGCCTATGTTTATCGAAAGATTTCACAGCCAAGATAGGAGGTTATATGTCAGTTGAATGGTCTCACCTCATCCTAAGAACTAAATATGGTACAAAAATGAAAATACTATCTGAGTCACTATCTCAATATCACATCACCAATGAACCAACCTCAAAATTAGAAGTAGCTCATGCTATGCTGAATAAAGAAGATAGTGTTTTTGTTGAAGAGTTAGGTGATTGGACTGAACATGACCAAGAAGAGGAAAATAACCAGTTGTTAACTATGATGCGAAGTGACTCATATGGAAATTATGACTCTACTGGTCTGGGCACTTATGTCATATTTGATGAAGATCATGAAATCCCAAATGTTTTAAGGGAAGAAATGCCAAAGAATCAAGAATCTGAAAAGGACTCAAAAATTTGGACCTTAAATTTTGATGGGGCTAGAATTAAAAATGGTGTTGGAGCAGGAATTTGTCTTGTTGCTCCAAATGGTGAGAAAATTTTAAGAGCTATCTGTTTCCAATTTGCCTGTACTAGTAATGATGCTGAATATGAATCCTTAGTATATGGGCTCATGTTAGCCAAGAAAAAGGGAGTAAAGAATCTGATAGTAAAAGGAGATTCATAACTAGTGGTGAAACAAATCAGAGAAAAGGCAATATCCAAAAATGTAAGGATGAGATCCTATAGACATAAAATTTGGAACTTAATAGATGATTTTGAAGCTTTCAATATTGAAGTAGTTTCTAGAACCCAAAATTCTAAAGCTGATAGGATGGCACAGATTGTCTCACATTTTGACCCAGCAACTGATCTATTAGTCAACAATGAGTCAGTCAAAGTTATAGTAAGGCCAACTATCCCAGACAATGATGAAAATTGGCAAGTCTTTGAAAATAATTCTTAGGTACTCTCATTTTTGCAACAGTCAGGGGAATTTATTGATCAATTGCAACCCAAAATTGAAGAAGCATATGGAGACCAAATTATTCAATTAAAGACCAATAAACTTCCCAAATGCTTGATTACTTTAGAAAACCTATTTGACCCAGAAGATGTAAGCCTAGAGAAGAAAAGGTTTCAAGAAAATAAAGCAGATTATTTTGAGATACAAGTGAGTGAAGGGAGAGAACTAAAGATTGGAAATTATGCAACCCAAAAAGAAAGGGAAAGACTAATTGACTTGTGTAAAAGATATGACAGAGTAATAGCCTGGACCTATGAAGACCTTCATGGCTATAACAGAGACATCATTCAGCACACCATAGAACTGACTGAAGGATCTAAGCTAATCAGATAGAAGTAGAGGCCAGTGAATCCAAAGATTGAACCTCTAATGGAGGATGAGTTGCATAAACTCTTAGAATCTAAGATAATTTTTCCAATCAAACACTCAACCTGGGTATCCAATCTAGTACCAGTCATAAAAAAGAATGGTGACATAAGGCTCTATGTGGATTTCAAAGACCTAAATAGAGCATCTCTGAAAGATCACTATCCCCTGCACTTTATGGAAAAAAATTTACAGACTGTGGCTAGATCAGAGAGATTTCCTTGCTAGATGGTTTCTCTGGATACAATCAAATTTGGTTGGCTGATGAAGACCAACAGAAGACTGCATTTACTACCAAATGGGGAATGTTTGCATATGCCAAGATGCCATTTGGCTTGTCAAATGCTGGAGCCACTTTTTAAAGAGCAATGGATGTAGTATTTGGAGAACTCATAAATAAAATCATTCTAATTTATCTTGATGATCTCACTATTTTTTCCAAGAATGTTGTTGATCATTTTGATTATCTAGAATCTATTTTTAAGAAGTGTCAAGAATTTAGAATATTCTTAAATCTCAAGAAGTGTATCTTTGTAGCACTTCAAGGCAAACTACTGGGACATATAGTATCCAAAGAAGGAGTCTCTATAGATCCAGAGAGAATTTTAGCCATAATGAACTTGCCCCTGCCAGTAAATAAGAAAGAAGTTCAGTCCTTTTTGGGGAAGATTAATTTTGTCAGTAGGTTCATATCAAACTTTGTAGGCCTAACAAGACCAGTGACACTCTTGTTGAAGAAAGACCTGGTGTTCAAGTGGACTACAGAAGGAAGACAAGCCTTTGAGGAGGTCAAGAAAGCAATTTCAATAGCCCCAGTACTTAGTAACCCAGACTTTTCTAAGTCTTTTATAATGTATGTTTTTGGAGGAGAGTTCAGTATTACTGTTGTCCTAACACAGAAAGATGATCAACAAGAGGGAGAACACCCAATAGCCTTTTTCTCAAGGACTCTTAGGGAGTATGAAGCCAGACATAACTTTGTATAGAAATAGGCATATGTTATGGTAAAAGCCCTTAAGAAATTCATGTATATGGTATCAAGAAGTAAGATTCTGATACTTGTGGCTCATCCTAGTGTCAGAGAATACATTATGGAAGGTGAAATTACCAAAAAAAGAGAAAACTGGATAACAAAGATCCTTGAGTATGATTTAGAGGTCAGACCCACTAAGTTGGTCAAAGGTAGGGGTTGTGCCAATACATGACTCAAGATATGGAAAAGATAATAACTGAATAAATAGAAAAGGAAAGTGTATTGAGGATACAAGAAGTTGATCAGAACTCCTGGGTCATAAACAAAATCCATTTTATGAAACATGGGATATTCCCAAAAGAACTCTCAGAGGATAAGAGGAGATACTATAGGTAGCAAGGGGTCCATTTTGTTTTAATTGACCAAGTTCTTTTTAGAAGAAATACTGATGGCATACTTTTAAGATGCATAGAGAAAGATGAAGCTAAGAAAATACTACATGAAATGGACCATGGAGTCTCAGGTGGACATTTTTTTGCAAGAACCATAGCTATAAAGATAAGTCAAGCAGGTTATTTCTAGCCCACTTTATTTATAGACTGTTATCAAATGATCAAAAAGTACAAATCTTGTCAATATTATGTGGGGATGAGAAGGAATGCAGCAATGCCCCTTAGTCCTATAATTGTTGATGAACCCTTTGCTCAATGGGGTCTTGACTTCATTGGAATGATCAATCTAGTGTCGAGTATGGGACACAAATGGATTCAAACTGCCACAAATTATTTTACCAGATGGAGTGAGGCAGTGCCACTCAAAGAAGCAACAAAAAATGTGATCCTAGACTTTTTGGGGAATATCACTACTCACTTTGGGCCTCCTCGTACCATAATTTCATATAATGCTAAAGCATTTTTAGGAGCAAAAATATCTGACTTTGCACTAAAGAATGGAATCTATCTAAAAACTTCCTCAAATTATTACCCTCAAGGTAATGGTTTGGCAGAATCAACCAACAAGACCCTGATTAGACTTATTAAGAGAATAGGAGCTGATCATCACAAAGAGTGGCATAAAGTGCTTAATATAGCACTATGGGCTGACAGAATTACACCTAAACAAGTGACAAAGATGTCCCCATATGAATTGGTCTATGGTAAGCCTACTGTAATGCCCTTAAGCTTTGAGATTCCTGCTCTCCAGTTATTAAAACAGATTGAAATTAAGGAAAATGGCCCCATGCAGGTCAGACTTGCTGAACTCTTGGAAGTTTAAGAAAAGAGGGATGCAGCACATGATTCATTAATGAAGCATCAAAAACTAATTAAAGACTACTTCAATAAGAAGACTTGAAACCGCCATTTAGAAGTAGGCTTAGTTGTTTTGAAATGGGATGCGAGAGCTGCCAAGCCGGGTCGACACACTAAATTTGAAGCATTATGGACTGGCCCCTATAAGATTCGTGCATGTAAAAAACAAAATTAATTTGAGCTCAAAAAGATGGAGGGCAAACCTGAAGAGATTCCTATGAATGGGATCTACCTGAAACATTTCAATTAAGTTGTATCTCCCATGTATTATAGTTATATAGTTTCCATTTCCTTGTTGCTCTATTTTCCCATTTTTCTTTCCCGCTCTTTCTTTTAATAAGTGTTCTTTGAACACGTGGCCATGAATCAGAGCCTTTTCAAATTGTTTTAAACTCTCAAATTCATTAAATCTCTCTCAAATCCCCAAAATTTCACAAGGTACCTTTACGCAGCCACTTTCATGACGTGTCTGACTCACTGTCCCACGCAGATTCAATAAGATTTACTAATGGTTATCCAGTTTTAATGCCATTTTTGAGACTTGATGGGTCATTAAATACCCCAATAACAATATTTAAGGCTTAATAGTGTCTCAAACATTCTTGTGTCTGCTAGAAAATCCTTGTTACCTACAATTTTAATTCATAGCAAAACCTACTTAGTGAAAGTGCCTTCCCTATTGCAAAGCTTCCATATCTATTACATAAGTTCACTGATTCCTAGTATAGACATAGATATGGAGGAGGCATAGCCTTCACAATAGGGGTCTGGGATTTATGAATCCATTGATAAGCTTCTCACCAACAAATCATATGCTTCAGACCTTGCACAACCCTTAAAGACCTATCCAAAGACCAGAGTCCCCAAAGTTGGTTATGTGATTGACCCAACAAAGGTGAAGGATTTTGCAGATGGAATCACAGACCCAACCCTTCAAAATTCTGGCAAAGCTCTATGAGAAGGGGCACACCAAAGATGTATCTAGAGGGCCAACGCTGGATAATACAAAACATTCACAATGAGGATATGGACTTCCCAACTGGCACAATTCATTGTCCCAGGTGTACATCCGTGCCCTGACTTGGTTGAAATATGTGTTGAATTGTTTCATGTACCCTCGAACACCATACAATAAGGTCAATTCATGGTGAAAATTACACCGAAGGCCATCATGGACATGTTGGCCTTATATCATGACAAGACAGCCACATTTCCCACCATTGCCAAAATGCAGAAAATGTGGGCAAACGTCAATAATCAATTGAGGTTTTTGAGATCAGAATTACAATTAGGGGATGATGATACCACTGTGCCAGTGTTGCCAATAGGAAGAGCATAATTTGCACAGGCCATTCAAGAGGCAATATCCATGATGGCATTCATTTTTGGAATGAAAGAGGTTATAACTATCTATGAAGAATAAATGGCCATTCTCTTTAGATTAAAAACTATAGACAAGTCTCAAGAGTATCGGCTGGAATTCTCAGAATAGATTGCCTATTCAATGATTGACCAACTCACCCATTTCAAATCTAAAGGGGTTTTCAGGTATCCTTCTTATCTGTTTCACCTCATGTTGTATCAAAACTCTAGCATCTCTTCACAATACATGCATCTGAATATGTATGACCCAATTTTAGGTCATAATAGGACCATTCATGTGTCCACATGAACACATATCTTGTCCAAAATATCTGACCCGTATGAATTTTGGGAACTTTTTGTTGCCCCTACTTTTTGTCACCTACGCCCAAAGCCCTTTGAAAATAGATTAACTCCAAGTGTTAGAGGCTTCATGACAAATTGCATTATTCTTTATGATTACTTTTTTGGATCCCATCATACTATTATTAGGGTCCATGGTTTTAATGGAGAACCAATGTAGCTACCCAAGATTTTGACTCTTAGGTTAGCATTCTTAGAGGTCACCTGGCAAGTGTCTGCGGTTGATAATGACTATGGCACTAGGAAGAAGAAAAGGAAAATGTATGATATTCCATGGGTAACAAAAGACATGGCCCTAGAGTTCAGAGATGTTAAGCACTTGTTGCTGAGGAAGCTAGCTTTCTTGGATTTTTTTTTGATTGAAGATAAATGGAAATATGACTCAAGCAGTTTCATAACCTCATGGGTCAAGAATAACAAGGTCGCCGCTAGAATTGTGCATGAGAGTCCTCCCTTTTGGGAAAATAGAAGAAACCCTAAGGAAGATATTCCTAATTTGTATCTAGAATTGACAGATTTGCCCTTTGAGAAGGCCAGGCCATGGGAGACCTTTTATGTTAAGCAAAAATATTTTGACCCTAAAATTAGAATGACTTCTAGTTTAAGAAGGGTGCTAAAGAACAAAGACTAGAAACCCGAGAAAATAGAAGCCTATTGGAAGTATAGGTAGGAGATTTGTGAGACAACTCACTCTTTTGGTAATGTAAGCTCAGATGAGAAATGGGAGGAAATATGGGATGAATGTTATCCATCTCCTGTCTCTAGCCCTGATACAAGCAAACTGTAGATACAGGGTGGAGAGTTAGAGGGGGAAGCAGAATCCACTCATACAGTGCAGACCCTAGGACAAACATCATCTACAGTCACTGTAGCTATCTGGCCCCAATCTCTTAGTACTATAGAAAAACAAAAGAGTGTAGTATCCTCACCACCCAGAGCTTCTTCATCAGTGTCAGCCTTTGGGGTTCCTAGTTTCGTGTAATCACCACTAATAGCAGTGGTAAACGTTGAAAAGAAAGAAGCACAGCAAGAAGAAGAAAGGCCAAGGAAACATAAGAAGCTAAAACATTAGACTAATTCAGAGGAGGAGGCAGAACCCTCACAGCATCAACCACTGAGTACATCAGGTACTCCTCAGGTACATGTTATTTCTCTTTCTTCTTCTCAGTCATTTTCTTCTTCTATAGGGGTGACAATTCCAACTGGCCAAATAATATCCCCTGCCACCTCTACTATGCCAATTTCCCAATTTGCCCCACCTAGAGCTACTCAGGCCATATCATCACAAGTCGTATCATTGCCTCCCTTTTCCCCCTCTATCCCAAAGAGAATATCTTCCCAAATTCCCCCTAGCCAACATTTGGCTATTCCCTATGGCTTGCCATAGGGTTATCCTTTTGTGGGTGGGCATATTGCCTCTCCCTCTACCTTCCAAACTCAAGCAGACATTGCTAAGAAGGCTAAGGAAGCCTAGATGGAGAAAAAGAGGAGGAAAGATAATAAATCTCTAGCTACACCACATATGAGGTCACTATTTCACCCAATCCAGTAGCAGCTAACTATGACTCTTTGTCAACAAATGTAGTCAGGCCAAACGAGTAGATGTAGCCTCAAGATTATACAATGAGTGCAGTGGCTATGGATATGTCACTTTTCAGACCTCAAGACAAGGTTGAGCTGCTGAATGAAACCACTTTTGCTGTAGTTACTGATTATTTGAAAGTATCAAAGAAGCTGCAAAAGATGGAGGCTGATTTGGCTCAAGAGAAAGCAAATGGTAGCAATCTAGCTACAGAAATCAAAACCAAGAATGATGAAATAGAGAGTCTCAAAAAATAGTTGCAAGATATTGTTTCTTGTCAGATTCACCAGGCTATTCAAGCCCTAAATACTTCTTTGAAAGAAGAGTTAGGTCAAGAGAAAGCTGCAGTGGCAGCCCTAAGACAGGATAAGGCAACACTATAGAAAGAATGTCAGGAAAACCTGGAATAGGTCACTCAATTCCAACAAAAGTTGCTGAATGAACAAAACAATACCGCTGCCATATAGACCCAACTTCAAGCTAAGCAACAAATAACAAAACAATTGACACTTGAGTTGGCTAATAGGCCTAAAAATGCAGGAGTTTAGGACCTGGTCAAGGAGCTATATGTATCAGTATGGAAAAGAATCTCTGAGGAGATTACTCAACTCAGACCCTCTTTAACTTTCCTACTAAATGCACAAAAATTGTCCGAGAAGGTGGAGACTTCCGTTTAGGCCACTCTGTCCACTGTCTCTTTGAGAGTGTTTGATTCTCAAATGCTATTGCAAAAACTATATGACACAACTGATGGAACGTTATCAGCAGTAGGGATTAGTAACAGAATGATTGCCACAAAAAGGGTCAATGAAGTTCTCAGTTGCAACTCCACAGTAATTAATTGCAAAGGCCTCCTAGATGTGGTAAAAGAGGGAATAAAAGACATGAAGCAGCATATTGAAGACTTGGTGCAATTGGGTCTTCCCTCTCCTTTTTTTGATAGCAACGCTGTATTAATGGTTGATGAGATTAAACCTTTATTGTTAGCCAGACAAAATGATCAGTCAGTTTTCTAAGGTTTAATAGATGATTCATTAGTGCCAAAAGTGGAAGTTGTCTTGATCCCCATGGCCCAGCTTGAATTCCAATTGAAGACTGCAGTTCATGTTTTGTAGATTTTTTCACACAAGGACATCATCAACCTTGATTTAGCCTTCCAAGAATTGCAAAATAAATAGGGACTATCTGATGTTGAATGGTCTGTTTATCAGATGGCCTTACTGAAGTTGTGGTTTTTGCCACATTTTATATATTCTATGGATTATTTTTTGAGCAGGCTCAAAATTTCTTGAGGTCGCCAAGAACTGTAGAGTAAAATAGTTTACATTTTATTTTGAGTTTCAGTTGTGCACTCCAAGTTTTGTCCCCGTGTGTTTCAGTTTTGAGGCAATGAAGTTTTTGACACAGAGCATGGGCATGAGTTTTTATTTTTGCCTAAATTTTGTCTAAGTATCAAAGTTGCATGGAACATGCCAAGTGTCATCAGTCGAGACACATTATAATTTCTATAAGTTGCATGGAACATGCCACGTGTCCTATTATATAACTCAGTGGAGTGCGACAAGTGTCGACATCTGCATTTCAAGTTTTTTATGAGTTTGAAAAGCTTCTTTCGATAAGCTTTTCTCAGTGCGCGTGGAAGGTGCCAAGTGGCAACTATAAAAAGTTTTGATGTGTTTCTCTAAATGCAATGGACACTTCTGCGTGTCCCTAGCTAAAGCTCGATGGAGACCGCCAAGTGTCAACATCCACAGTTTCTTCATTTTATTTCATTGTTGAGTAAAGACTGTGGTGGGCCCTGGGTTTTGTTTCTAAAGTAAGTGGAAGCCACCAAGTGTCATTGTCTATGTGAATCTGAGATGAGTCCCAAATGTTTCTATAGTGTAACTAAATCTCAGTGGAGACCGCCATGTGTCACCTTTCGTAAGATTTTCAAAAAGTATCTAAAACTTCTATAGATGAGCAGAAGCCACCACGTGTCACTTGTTAAAGATCAGTGAAAAGTGCCACCTATCCACGGTCCCCTTTTTGAAGCTACTCAGGCAAGAAGTGTTGTGGGTCCCAGTTTCTGTAAGTTGATTAAGTTTCAAAGTAGCGGACTCTGACAGATGTCAAACACAGAGCACTCCCGATACAAAGACACGGTAAAGAGTATAAGTTACGCGAAAAGTGTCATGTATCTTTTGTAAGTGCAGCAAAAGCTGCCAAGTGTCATTTTTTGGTGCCTCCTGAATAATGAGACAGTTTTCAAGTGAGGCAAGCAGAAGCCACCAAGTGTCCTCACCTGTTTCACAGTGAAAAGCGTCACGTGTATCTAATTCAGCCAATGAACTTGCAGGGAGACTAAACATTTCAGATCCAAAAAAAATCTTCTGTTAAACACTTCCAGTTAAGTTCCAGTTTGGTTAGGCCATTGGGATTTGAACTTGCAGGGAGACTAAATGTTTTAGATCTGAAAGATATCTTTTGTTAGACACTTCTAGTTAAGTTAGAGTTTAGTTAGATCATTGGGTTGGGAACGTACGAGCAATCTTGAGCTAGTCCTATGCTATAAATTTGGGTGCAGACAAACAAAAAAAAGGGATCAGAGATATCATCATCAAAAGAGAGAGAGAATTTTTTGCAAGAGATTGTTATCAACAAGTTTTTTTATTCTTTCTTGCTGTGGCCAGTAATATCATTTGCCTTTGTTCTATTTTCTTGATTGAGAAAGTTTTTATAACTATGCATGTGTCTGTACCTTTTATGTGATTGTAAAATTAATAAGAAGACTGAGTTTTGTGCCTTTGGCGATATTTTCTATGTTACTGCAAAAATCATCTAAGTTGTGAGCCTTTGATTCTATTTATTTTCATCTTTTACATTGATCATGCATTGTTTTGCTCTTTAATGTAGTTGAATCCTAAATATAGCTTCATTGTCCTTAGTATTAAGGGATGAATTAAACTTAGGTGCATCGCCATAGTTAAATTTTCTTTTTTTGCATTGGTGTTTTCATTTAATTTCTATCCCTTTTCTCACAATACATTTGAGATAAAGAAGAGCCAGCTTCTTTAAAATATGGAGGTCATTTCAGGTCACAAGTCCCACATTCTGGAAACTTCCCATTGTTGGTGTTGGAAACAGCGCAATTTTAAGCATCAACAACCTCTTTATAGCGTAATTCTCTCTTCTTATTAGAACACCAACATGAATTAGAGTATACCCCCAAAATTCTCTTCTTTGTCTCTAAATTTCTTCAACATCAAGGAAAATATCCTTCTTCCATTTACAATCTTATGATTAGTGGTCAATCTAAAGAGTCTCATTCACATACTCCTACATTTTTAACTAGATTTGGGGGTACCACTTTCTTTGATTCTTAGCCTCTTCCTTTGATTATGACCCCTTCTCATACCATGACCTCTTCTTCTCTAATTTCTTCCACCTCCATGCCTGGTATATCCACTAACATGGTAGGTTCTACATCTAGTGGGCCTCTCATAAGATCCACTATCCTTAATCCTTCCACTAGTGCATCGTTTGCTACCCAAGGTAATCATGTTACTATGGCTTCTTCTTCTCAACCATTCACTATTCCATCTTTTGTTATACAAACATATTTTTCCACTAGTGCCTCACATTCTCATAATTCCTCTCAAGCTCCTATCAAAACTAATAGTGGTACCCAAGCCACTAATACCACTTCTAATGCTTCTAATAATTCTAATCAAACACACCAACTATTATTACAAACCTCAAGATTCCTCCTATAATGGAATGCTATGAAAAGGTTCCTCCTAACCTCTTAGATTTTAATGATGATGAGTCCAATGAGATTAACCTTAAGATTAAAACTTCTAATCTCTCACCTCACCTCATCTCATAGCTTCATGTTTCCTTGTAGCGTCATTCTCGCAAGCCTCCTTGAAATGATATTCTCATAGTCTTGACCAAGACTCAGCATTCTACTCACCACACTTCCTTAGATGACAAGGTCATCCCTACTTGTGTCATTAATCTTTATACCCTAGATTATGATGATGGTTATTCCCTAGATGATCCATTTTTAGGTAGTCTTGTACAAGCCCGTAATATCAAGATTATTCATTATCGTTCTCCTTTACTTAAGTCTTTTCACGTCTCTTCCTATATTCCTTCATTTATAATTCCTAATTTTAGTATTTTTCCTCTTTATAATAGGGTATATATGGTTCCAACACCTCCATTCTCTAAGGATCCTTGTAGGAGTATGCTCATGGATTGTGCTATGATTGGGCCTTACCATTTTGCTAGGTTTCATAATCATCATAGTTGGTTTACTCTTGAGATTATTGAGACCCTCCTTAGACCTTTTGTAGATCCCACTCCTCTTTCAATAGAGCCCTTATCAAAGCCCATTATTTTTCCTACTATAATTAAGCCCATTCTTGTTCCTACTATAGTTGAACATGTTCTCATTCCTGCTCTTGATAATCCTACCCCTGATTCTCATCCCATTACTCCTGTTGAGCCTTGTTCTATTCCTCCATCACCACCTTCCCTTGGTGATGGTTTGTTTCCCTTGACTTAGATGGCTTCATTGCCCACCAAATGGGATGATGAGTCTTCTTTAGCTTTTTCCACTCCTGTTACACCTCTTTCTATGAGTGTTTCTCCTAAGATCACTCACAAGCATATATGTTGCTTTCATGGGACAGATAGTCATTCTTTTATCCATTATCATAAGTTGTAACAATATATTGATAATTTACATCCTTCCTCTCCTTCCCCAGACAAAACCATGCCTCCTTCAAATTTTCTACCTAAATATATACCTAAGTATGGTGAGGTGTATTGTCTATGGCACCAATATGGCACCCATCACACCGATCATTATCACATCCTTCAACAATACCTTAAGGATCACCTTATATCTATTCTCAAACCTTCTTTCATTCCTCCCATAAGTTTTTCATGTAATAAGGCTTCTCCTTCTTCTTCCATGCCTCCACCTCTAGTGGTTCCATCCCCTCCTATGGTCCTTTTGTCACCTTCTATGCCTCCACCCATGATTCCTTCACTCATGGACCTTCCCTCACCCATGGATCTTTCTCCATCAGTGACTCATGCATCTCCCATAGATCCCACTCCCATGAATTCTCTCGAACATACCTTGCCTTATTTTCCTCCTCGACATGATCCATCAAGTATTCCTACTTTTTCATTTGAGGATATTAGAAGAGAAGTATTCTCCTAGTTTTCATTGAAGATTGACGAGACATTAGTAGTAGTTCGTATCCATCTTCATAGAGATTTATCTGATATCTTGGATAATGTGTGTGGGTAGATTTATCAGTATTTATGAGCACATGCATGGTGATTTTACATTTACATTTTGATTGGATGTGTGATCTAATTTTATTTGTATCTATTTGTTATATCATTTGACACTGTGTCAAATTCATATTTTTATTATATAGTGATTTTACCTTTTTTACTATATATTGCTTATATTGTCATTTATATTTGCATATTATTGTCTTTCTTTATCATTGATTTCTCTTTGTTTCTTGAGTTTTTCTCAAAACTCTCTTCTTATGTCTTATGATTATTTGCTTTCTTATCTTTATTTTTCATAGTTAATTGTCATTGTGACTTTGTTATACAAACCCTGTTCACTTTGGTCCTTGTCTCTTTTTATCATGTGATCAGTTAGCCAACAACCCATCTCATTATAATCTCCTTTAACCAAACCACATTTGGATCTCTTTTTTTCCTTCTTCCTTATTTGTAAACTAAGCATATACATGGTTGAGACTTGAGATCACATGTTAGTTCATTGTTAAGCCTAAATGTCCTAGTCAATCTTTGTCTTTGGTTACTTAGCTTCATTTATCCTTAGCCTAGAGCTCATTTGTGTGTATCACTATATCTCTCATGATTGGTCATTCCAAATCCATATGAAGGAATCTTAAAAATCCATAAAAAGTTAAAATCCAAATCATTTTACAAAAGGCAATGATATAAAAAGCAAAAATATTCTTGAAAGTTAAATCACACTAAAAGACATGATTCAAAGCACGTCTCCTTCCTTTATTCGAAGCTCAAACTCCATAGTTGGCCTCATAATTGAGATGGGGTCCTTTGGGGTGTGGTAGGCCAGTAGATTAGAAAATGAGAATAAAAAAATCATTTAATGCTACCCAATTTCTCATGCAATTACCCAATCTTTGTAGTAGACTAACGACTCCATAAGGGGTCCTGAGGAATGGGGAACACATCATGGGAAGGTAGGTCCATTTTACCTTTTCTTGTACCAATATACCTTTATGAGTTGATCTTAGTAGCATGTTTATATGCCTACAAATCTTTGTGTATTTAGCAAACAAGTTTCCTTTGTACATTGATGGTCACTAGTCACTTAGTGTCTTCTCATGTCCCTAGTATGCCTCTTATCTCCTAAGTTATTCTCATAAGATGCCTAAATTATGCTTTTTACACTCCCTTTTTCATTCCCTATATCCCTCATATTTCCTCTTGATAAATATTGTTTTGTCTGCTGATCACTTCCTTTGGGATTTCATTTGTGAGTTACTTTGTAAGACCGTGGATAGGACCCAATGTTCCTCACAAATTACCACCTTTGTCTTTCCTATTACCCACATCCTTTATTACCAAATTTTATATATTTATTCCACCCCAATAGTGTTATATTTGTGAGTTTTAGTGTAAGACCGTGGATAGGACCTGGCATTCCTCACAAAATTTTCCAATAATACAAGTCACAAACAAAATTACATGTGTCAATTATGATATTAAGATGTGATTGATTATGAAGTTACACATCATTAACATGCTTTCCAACTTGATTTAGTGTGTTTTATATTTACTTCATTTCTCTTTCACTTTTATTTTCTTATTTTTTGAGTGCATATAAGAATACAACCATTTCTTAGATTTATCAGACTTCCTAGCTTGAATTAGTGTGATAAAATTAAGACCAATCTTTTGCCAATTTTGTTTTTCTCTTATACTTCCCAATGTGATTTAGTATAATTGATTGACTTAATTTGTTTTTATACCATTTGTGCCCTTTTACATACCTTCCATTTTATTATATTGTTTGCATACTTCTCAACGTGATTTAGTATGATTTTACTTGTTTTAATTTAGTGCAAAAATCATTCACTTTGGTTTAAAAACAAATTCCTTTTTTTTATCATCTGGTTTCACCATCCCCTAGTTCTTCATACTTAGTCATTTTCTTGTTATTACACATTTCCCAACTTGAAATAGTGTGTAGTACATTTTTATTGATTATATTTTACCAAGTCATTTTTGCCTATTTCTTTTTACCCATGCATGTGTTCTACATAATGCTAGAAATGAAACCACATCTCATATACTCCCTATAGCACATATAATATAATCTAAATACATGTTCTAGAAAGAAATATATCTAAAGCATCCACATCCATAACCATAATGATGACAACATACACAATCAACATCAATATTCCAAAATGATACATCGTGTGTGTGTGTGTGTGTGTGTGTGTGTGTGTGTGTGTGTGTGTGTGTGTGTGTGTGTGTGTGTGTGTGTGTGTGTGTGTGTGTGTGTGTGTGTGTGTCATGAGTTTTTAATATAACAAGTACAACCATATACAATGTTCCAACTCTATGGTTGGGCTTCATCCTATCTATCTTGTAGCCTAGCCATGTTACCTATCAAAACCTTGGTCTGACTCTTTTGAATAGTACACTGTAAAGAGGCCATCTAAGATATCAATCCCTCTACTTATCCCTATAGGTATGCTATCTACACCTGTGCCTATGCCAACTGGGTCAAGGTCATTATATGTGCCTATGTCATTTATGTCATTGTATATAGATGTGTAGTTCTCTCCTCTACCAGGGCCTACCATTCTTGTATTTCACTTGTACCCATCTCTACTAGTGGCTACATCCTCTCTCTCTATGCTTGCATCTACCTCACTACCTCCCCTACTAATCTAAACCATTTCACCTGAGTTGGAGTAGATGGTACAATAGGGTCCTCTAATGTAGTAGGGTCATATGGCTATAGAGTCTCATCCAAGATGTTATGGAGTACTCCCCTCACAAGGGACCCCCATATCTCCTCCTCATCCTCAATTAAATTTGAAAAATCACACCCATATAGATATTAGATCACTGTTATATCTCATAATATCTATCTACCTCTAGCCTCTATTTCAAAATAAAAACTTAAGTAATAATTTAATCATCTTTATTACCTATCTATGTCTCGACCACTATGGTCTTGCCATCCACATGATTGCCTAGCACAGTCTCCCCATCCTCATGACCTCATAGCACCTCCTCTATAGGTCATCTCCTCAAATAAAATCTAACTATCATGGCTCACATCGACCTTAGTTTACACCTGAGTGACCTCTCTATCATCTAGCTCATATTTGGCTCACCTATTGAGTCATCAGGGATGGTGATAGTCTCCACTTTATCCTGCTACTTTCATCAATATTGTATCATCAGTTGTCACTACTCATCTCATTATAAATTTGGTTGTGGTATCTTTGGTGCCACTACCTCTGTAGCCTTCTCCTCTTGATCTAATCCCTATCATGCTCATCTAGTCTATGGTCACTCACAACATGGTCTGAGCATTGGCCTCATCACTAGTGGCCCTAGTCCCCTTCTCCCTTGTGGATCTCTCACATGCCAAGATCATTTCTCGAGCATTAATACAAGTGTTACTAGATGAGGTAAGCCCATATGTCTTGGTACCCATACCACCGTATGTGGTTCTCTCCACTAGGTGTAGTGTCTAACCACCTATGTCCTCATTGTAGTTGGTGCAATGGTGTCCTAGCTTGGCCATGTAGTTATTTGTGCCCATATGGTTGCCACACTATGTATGTACATATCATTGTCTGTAGTGTTAGCATGTAGGGCATGGCCCACACTACCTAGTCCTCTCTCCATCTCTGCACTCGAGGAGACCTATCATCAACCACATGGCGCAACCCATCTAGTCGATACATGGGAAACCTCTTATATATCTAAGTCATCAGTAATATGATCAGTTTTATAGACTTCTACCCTCTAACTAACACCTCATACATATCATGTATGAATTGGACCTAGATGATAGAATTGAGATCATATAATACTCCCTCTTCTAGGATCATCCTACTCAAGGCTACCACAAATAGTGGTACCTTGCTATCTGACTTGTGACAAAACTCGCTATTTCATAAGACCTATCATAGCTTTTTGGATATCTAGAATATGTGATGTATATACTCAAACATACTAACTCTCTTGCCTGCCAATATTCTATAGCCCATATAGATAAGGCTCTCATCTCCTCCATGTTGTTTGGTATATATGTAGTCACCGATGTTCTTGCTATCGATAACCCTAGGATGGCAGGTACATCCCTAGAGTGATAGCTACCTCTACCAAGTCCCCATTTACGTCCCATTTGAAGGTGTTACTTAATCATTCCTAACATCCCAAGAACATGACTAACAGATCAACACTAAGGGGAATCTTGCACATATTGATGATCCCTTCTAGGCCTATAGATGATAGTCTATCTTTATCTCCTATCATCATACACTTTAGTAGATCTGGTAGCTAAGACGCGTCTACCAATCGCTAGAATCTAGGTCATACTTACAACTAAGAAACAAAAAAAGATGTATTAGATCCTTCATGTCATGTATAATCATAATACATTATTTTTACAATTTCAATCAAAAAAGCTTAAATTGCTTTAATTTATTCATTTTAACCTATTTTTAGCCTACTTGGTCCTTTTTTCCCTTGGTCGTTTTGGGCCATTCTAGCCTTCTTTTAGTCTTTTGCATGCATTTTCATACCATTTTGGCTCTTTAGTCAACCTAGTTTGACCAAAATTTCCCTATTTTTGACCTAGTTGACTTAAAACTCTATGTCAACCCTCTTCTTTTCCCCTCCCTAGTACTACATTATCATTCTAGACTTCTCAGATTAGTTGGCAAAACTGTACTAGGTTGGTAATCTACAAAATATATACAGTCAGCACATACCTACTAGGTCGATAGTATGGATTTTGCCCATTTTTAGCCTAATGGGTCGACTGGATTAACCCAATTGTTTTTCACTATCGACCCCTTGCATTTTCTTTAAAAAGTGCCTTTTTGCAATTTTCTCCCTAATTCCTTTAAACCCATTTCTCGTCTTGGTTTTCCTACCTATATAATCTAATTTGGCTTCATTCTGACATATAGAAATGCTAAAAATTATTTTTTTCTAAAAATAAACTTAATTCATTAAATTACTCCAAAACTAGCTTAAGATTCATAGTTACATACCTATAGTACACCCAATGTCACTCCTGGAGCTCCTCCTCATCTAGCTTGTCATCTCCTCACCATCCTAGCTCGTTTAGTCTCTAGAGCTCTCTTTTTATCTCCTTCACAAGTCAAAATAACCAAATGAATTGGCTTTCCCCTATTTAAAAACACCTTTTCAACATTCAAATTTTTTAATTATTATGAGGCAAATTTCTTGTTTTATCTATATCTTTTTTTCTACTCATCTATTTTTAAAACCATAAAATGCATTGGATTCGTGATGATGTAGAAAAACTTTTCCACTATTTTACGCCTATTTTTTGGAAATTTTGATTTTTGGTTATTTTATGGACTAACTTCCATAGGTTCATCTAGTGTTCTTCATATTGGACACCTTCACATCTCTTGCAATATACTTCTTTATCTACAACACTAAGGTAAGTAAAGGTATGTGTTTTTCAATTTTATCCTTTCATTTATCTTATTTGCTACTTACTACAATTTACTTAGCATTAGCATTGTGTGTTATCATGTTCTATTCCTGAAGCACCATCTCATGTTGCACTCACGTGACACATGATGAGCTTCAATTGGGGCATACGTATACACATAAAATTTTCAAACTTTTATCACTTACTGACACTTTATATCTTACAAGAACCCATCGAGTCTCAATCTCTCTGAGTGCATGCCTTAAGGATGTCAGGATCTTGCTCCACCAATTAGAGCACATATGATTAATTTTTGTATTAGCAACTAAACACGGAATTTAACCAGAATGAATAAGTAACTAGAAATATGAAACAACACAGGAATATGAGAGACAATACACAATTTTATTAATAATCACTCAAAAGAAAATACAATAAAGAAGATGCCACTTCTTCTTCCACCTCAAAGGCTCGCCACACCTCAAGACCTTCTTCCCTCTCTCTCTCGGTTCCAACAATCAACTCCAATACAGAATTGATGTTCACCTCCACCAATCAGTAACAACGCTGCCAGTACACCAAGTACACAACCGTACTCCAAGTAGATCTCCTGCTCTCTGCTGCTACCTGTAAATCACCAGACCTTACTCACCATTGTAGATCTCCAAAAGAAGCCATGCACACCTGCTGACCAAGATCATACATATACGAAGAACCCTTCTGATTCTCCAAACCAGCACCCACACTTGGTACTGTGGCACTAGGAGGAACACACCATTGCTCTCCTCTCTCAGAAGGAGCTTATTTTGCTCTCTTACTCCTTAGCACTCTGTTTATAATACAGCCCATGAGTCTATTATATAGATCTCATGCTTACAATAATTAGACTATCTTAATTACAATAATTAGACACGCAACTCAAGACTACAACTAGCCTTTAACATGCAAACTAACAGTCCAAAAATAGACTCTCCAAAATCAACATGCAAACTGCATGTTCACGCACAGGCTGTCGACGTCGGCTCCTCCCTGACTGATGTTGGTGGATTGGTAACCGACATCGATTGCTTCTTCACTACTATCTGACCGACGTCGGTTGATCAGACTAACATCGGTTGCCCTGCAACTCATTCTGCAACTCTCTGCAACCTCCATAACTCCTCCTATTTGCATCTTGGTGAATCTTTTAGCTCCACAACCTAACAATCTCCCACTTGGAGATAAACAGCTGCACCTATACCTGTCCCTATACACCATCTAATTTATTCCCTGGCTTGTATCCCTCTTCAAGATCAATCCTGAAGACCAACCACCACATAACCTGTGATGTTGCACCTGTCATCAAAGTAACCTGCCACATCCAAACCTACAACCCATGTAGTGAAGACCTTGACCCTGCATAACATGAATCCCTGCTACTGGTCCCTCTCAGATACCTGAGAATCCACTGAACTGCCCTCCAGTACTCCTTCCCCGAATTGGCTCCATACTTTTTGACAACTCCCACTGCTTGGGAAAACTCAGGTCTACACTAGACCTCATGTGATTTCGAACCCTGTTCTAAGCTCAGCTTGAACTATCCAGCCCTTGGTGTGCTTTCCGATTCTACATCCTGCATCTTGAACCCTGCCAACACATTCTTCACATCAGATCCCACTGGAGACCCAAAAATCTCCATGTCTCTTATGCCAAAGAATTTTGCTGCTCCCAAATTCTCCATGACATACCTCTAAACTAACCTTGCCCTTAGCTAAGCAAATCCCTGTATGTACAAACCTGCTAGCAAATCACCCACATATAGTAACTAGATAATGTCGCGACTCATCATCCACCTAGTAAGACAAACACAATAGTTACACTGACATTGACTGAAGCTTTGCTTTGTCATCCACCTGTCAAAACCTGTACCACTGTCCTGCAGCTTCCTCAAGACCATATACATTGGCCTTCTGTCTCACGTATCCATCCACTCTCTTCTTTAACTTGGGAATCTGTCCCTCATCCAGTGCTTTCTTCCAGCTGACAACTCCACCAACAAATGCCTGTTTGGTTCTTCTCCAAAGACTCACACTCCTCATCCATGCCAAGCTCCCACTATTTTTGGATTTTACCTGCATTGCCTCTTCACGTCTTCCTAGTTCTTGACCATCAATAAGCAATATAAAGAAGGTGAACAATGAATATGAGGTTCACTTACCCTTTTTGACCTCCATATGAGCGTTTGAGACCTTTTTGATAGCTTGTTGTCCGCCCACCATCCGTTTCAGTGATCGATCTCGGCCATCTCCCAATCTGCACCCGACTGACGTTGGTTTCTTGTGACTGACCCTGTCTGCCAACATCGGTTCCCTGGTCGACGCCGGTATCCATTCTGCCAACGTCAGTTCCTGTCTGACTGATGTCGATCTTCCTGTTGCCGCCGTTGGTTACTGTCTAATCGATGTCGGTACCTGTGTTCGCCTGTGAGTGATGACTTTTTACCCATGAGTTCCTTTTGGGTCAAAACCCTATTCAAATCAACATAGCCCTGCTCAGAATAATTCAGTCTCCTCCGCTGATCTCTGTCCGCCATCTCCTCCATGAACACCAAGGCTTTCTAGTTCTTAAGTTTGTCAAAAACATTTGTCTTTCGCTTAATAACATGCATTCCCCTCCTACATATGTGACCAAGCCCACAAAGCCACATCTCTGCAACAGAAGGTGAATCAGTAATATAAGTAGATAGATAAAGGATACCTACTTTCTTACCACCATCTAATTCAAGTGCATCTGCTGTGAGAGTTACTGTGCATCTCCCATCACCCAACTTTCCTGAAGAAAATAGATCCATCTCCAAGACTGGTACCTACATGACCTCCTTCAACACCTGTGTGTTATCTGTCTGCAATTTTAGCTTCACTTCCCCTTCATAAATAATTTGACAAGGCTCACCAACCCCTAAATAAATCTCTCCAAAGTATCCAAAGACATACCTATGAAAAGATGCTCTATTTCGGGCTGCATGGAAAGAGGCAAAAGAATCTGTAAATAAAGATTCTACTTTATCCAGAGCAACCTGTGCAACAACACTTGCAACATCTGCTTCTACACGCTAATCTTCTACCGACCAACAATCTCCTTTTACGTGCTCTTTCTTTCCATCAATCAGACCATTCGTGCTATTCAGTTTCTCCATTCGTAGCTTACTTTCTTCTGCCATTGCTATACTCCCAGTCAATCTGAAACCCCTGAGAGTGACCTATAATCAAAAACACTACCAGATCTGAAACCACCTATTAGTCAACCCAACCAAAAGCTCTGATACCACTTGTCAGGATCTTGCTCCACCAATTAGATCACATATGATTACTTTTTGTATTAGCAACTAAACAGGGAATTTAACCAAAATGAATAAGTAACTAGAAATATGAAACAACACAGAAATATGAGAGACAATACACAATTTTATTAATAATCACTCAAAAGAAAATACAATAAAGAAGATGTCACTTCTTCTTCCACCTCAAAGGCTCGCCACACCTCAAGACCTTCTTCCCTCTCTCTCTCGGTCCCAACAATCAACTCCAATACAAAATTGATGTTCACCTCCACCAGTCAGTAACAACACTGCCAGTACACCAAGTACACAATCATACTCCAAGTAGATCTCCTGCTCTCTGCTGCTACCCGCAAATCACTAGACCTTACTCACCATTGTAGATCTCCAAAAGAAGCCATGCACACCTGCTGACCAAGATCATACATATACGAAGAATCCTTCTGATTCTCCAAACCAGCACCCACACTTGGTACTGTGGCACTAGGAAGAACACACCATTGCTCTCCTCTCTCAGAAGGAGCTTATTTTGCTCTCTTACTCTCTAGCACTCTGTTTACAATACAGCCCATGAGTCTATTATATAGATCTCATGCTTACAATAATTAGACTATCTTAATTACAATAATTAGACACGCAACTCAAGACTACAACTAGCCTTTAACATGCAAACTAACAGTCCAAAAATAGACTCTCTAGAATCAACATGCAAACTGCATGTTCACACACAGGCTATCGACGTCGGCTCCTCCCTAACCGATGTCGGTCGACTGGTAACCGACGTCGATTGCTTCTTCACTGCTATCTGACTGATGTCGATTGATCAGACCAACGTCGATTGCCCTGCAACTCATTCTGCAACTCTCTGCAACCTCTGTAACCTCCGTAACTCTTCTTGTTTGCATCCTGGTGAAGCTTTTAGCTTCACAACCTAACAAAAGAGTGCATCTAGAAAGGGCTGGGTAGACCATTGGTGCTTCATAAAATTGTTGTCCCTTTTGCTACTTGCCATATACACACTTGTCTCCTAAAACCATGTACCATAATCTTATTCTTATCAATTTTACCCATTCCAAACATTTGTCACATCTTTATCCTCTTTCTTCTTAAATTGACTCCCTTTTACCAGTTGATTACACTACATCAATTGGGTTAACCCTGTATAGTTTTTAGCCTTTGATCGTTATATAGGGTCAACAAGGTCGACCCTATACTATTTAGGGATATTTTTCACTTGGAGTTTTGTTATCCCTTTAGCTGACCTAGTTTGGGACCTAGTGATTTACCTCCCAAAAACATATAGGGTTGACTGGGTCGACCCTGTACAGCAAACATATTCGAAAGGATTTAGGGTGAGATCTACCTATATATACAAGTTTATTTCCAACCATTTGAGAATAGAGAAGTGAATAAGAATAAGTGTGAATGAACATCCGCTTATTGACCATTCTACTTGAATAATAAATCTTAGGGATCCATACTTTCTTTGGAGATACAAATCTTGTCTTGTGGAGAAGTCTTTTGGATGCGTAGATAGATTGTGTAGCCTAGAGCTGATTTGTCTTTGTTATCCTTATATACCACAACAATCTCTTATTAATTACCTTGGCCAAGGGATATATTCAGACTCAATGAGTTCATCTTCAAGGTAAGTATTCCTAACTTTATTTATCCTTTATAAGAGTAGATAGATAATGCAATTGTGCTTCTCTCCCATGCATTAGGATTCCATATACATTGACATGAGTATATTTCTTCTATGCATGTTTAGTTTAGTTTGTTTTATTTCTAACCCCCCACTTTGTGCCACAATCTTTGGTGTACACTAAATTAAATTTACTTTTTTATTTATTAGATATAGAGTGAACATTAAATCTAGGACTCTTTTATGGTTTTTTCATGATTGTATTAGACTATAGGCTTTGGAATCCTTCCTAGCATGGTGTATTGTGACAAGTGATCCCCTAATTAGGTCTAGCAGATCCCCATATTGGTCATGTTCCCTCTTAACAAATGTATTCCCAATTGGAAGTGTAGGTATGCTCTATCTTCTCCAAACTATGATTGATTTATAGACATGATACATTTATGATTGCATATAGCTAGCACAAGAGGACAATCTTGTTGAGTAGAGTGAAATATGTCAAAATAACCAGACTTGACTCCATTGATAGTTAGACAAACTGAGGTATTTGAGAAAAAAAATTAGATACCCTAAATAAATAACTGGTCGAATTCAAAAGCTTGAAGCATGGCAAGAATATAAGGCTAATCGATCCTATCATAGGCCTTTTCAAAATTTAATCTAAGAAAGATGGTTCATTGACAAGAAGCTCACCCACCCCATTTCTTCCCAAATAGCAATAAGGTTGTCTAAGACATATCTATTCTTAATCAAACTCATTTTCTCTAGTCTAACAATGAAAGGAAGGAGATGGAGGTGCTTAGAAAGATATTTAGCAAGGATTTTATATGACACGTTGAGGAGGGTGATGGAGAACCAACTAGTCATAAGCTCAATATCGTCAGCCTTGGAGATATTTTTTATGTTTCCTTGATTAATAAGAGATCCTAACAATATTTTTCTATATATCTTCTTTATAGACTTGAAGTAAATCAAGTCCAACAAAATCCCAAGTAGCTTTGTAAAATTCATAGGGGAATCCATTAATATTTGAAGCTATATCATTACTCATGAATTACAAAGCATGAAAGAGTTTGTCAAGAGATAGAGGCACATCACATAACCTTTGGTTAGCTATATTGAGATTGCAAGAAAAAAAATATAAGTATTCTTGAAAATCTTAAGCTCTCTCCATGATTTCCTCTTGGGCTTGGAACACTAATTTATAGTAGTCCAGAAATGTAATGGAGAATTTAGGAAGATTAGTAAATCTTACTTTAGCTAACTTGATGGCCTTGATGTGGTCTCGAGCTTGCTTGGATTTGAGATATTTAAATAATTAGTTAGAGGCCTTCTCTAATTTTAATCCAATGAAGACGAGACCAAATTTTTGCCCATCTAATTTCATGATTGTTTGTAGCTTTGATTTGGTATTTGAGAGAGCCAACCAATGATTATTTTTTCTAGTCAAATGGATTTCACTCAAGGAGAGAATAAATACACTAGTATTATTTGAGCATGGTGCAGTCAACCCACTTCCAAACACACACTATTTATTTACCATAATGGAGAAGAAAAGTGGTGGTGTCAAGGATTCCCTCATTCCACCACTCAATTTACCATAGCTCTTTATCTCTTGATAGGTTGTTGGGAACTCATGTATGTTAATATCCTACTTCTCCATCCATAAGTTGTTGTTTTTCATCCATAATTTGTTTTGTTTTGTTCAACTCTTCTTTTATTACCACCTTTGTCCACCTATCCTCCATGCCTTCTACTTTATTTATGTATCCTAGGAAACATATCATAATTGTAGCTTCTGTAGAAGGATTTTAGATATTAATGGTTTAAACTATGTAAATTCAAACACTCAAATATCAAACTACTTGTTAAAGGGATAGAGCCATTAGAATCATAATGTAATAAGTGAATAAGCATTAAAAACTAGCATTGTAAAATCCTAAAGCTAAATGCTCTACACCATGATTAAACAGAATTAAAGAGATAAAGAGATTGGATCGACATACCTTAGACTCAGCAATTTGACATTATGATGGCATGATGATATATTGTTGATAATTGATTCAAGGATTTGGCATGGATTCTTCATAAGCTTCCTCGATTGCTTGGTTGCTAATTTGAAATGAAGGCTTTATGCTTTTGCTAGTTAGCCCCAATGGAGGAGTGTCCTTGGTTAAATAGAGGAAGGAGGGAAAGATCGATGGTTTAGGTTTAAACTTGGTTAAGGGAGATCAATGGATGAGAATTATCCAAGGAATTTAAAATTTCTTGGAAGCCTTTAGATTTAGAGGCTTTTAGAGAGGACGGGTTAGAATAGAGAGGATTCCAGAATTCTCCAATTCTAGAATCCTCTTAGGGATTAATCAGGCTTATGGATGGGTTATATAGGGATTAGGTAGATGATTAGGGACTACGGGTGTAGGAGAGCCTAGAGATAGGTTAGTAGGTGGGTAGGTGGATTATTAGGAATTTAAAATTCCTAAATAATAGATAAGATAAGATTAGGATGGGATAATGGGGATTTAGGATAAATTAATTATTTGGTGGGGATGAATAAGGTTAATGTGTGAATAAATATAAAAATGGGACACTAGATAAATGATTAGGAAGGGGGTATAAATTAGAATAAATGAGATAAGCAGAATTACAGTCGATTAATAGGATTATTAGTGATGATTAATGAAGTGAGTAAATTTAGATGCATACATTTTGCCCCTATTTGAAAGGTCATTGTGAGTGGAGTGAAGTGAAGGGAGTAATGGTCTTTCAAATAAAAACCATGTCATGGATGAATGTTAGTAGATATGATGTTGGTGGATATGATATGATGCCCCTTCGACGGGTATGCGGGGAAGAATGAGACGGGTGGCCACTCAAAAGAGGAAATGATGGGTGGAATGAGATGAATAGACAAGAGGATGGGATGTGATATGTTGAGATAGTTGAGGAAGAAGATAAAATTAACTTGAAAAATGAGCTATAGATTGATGATGATGCCCATGGTAAGGACACATGCATAGGGAGTAGAGATGACTATGTCATGGTATTCAAGGATGATGTTAGTGATGAAGATAAAATATTGGATGTTATTTGAATGGATTATGAGGATTAAATTAGTGATGGGAATAAGTATGATTATATGATTAGATGAATGATGAGGGTGTAGGTGATAAATCCATCATAGATTTCATAAGGCTCATCATAGTCGAAGCAATCCAATAAATATGACAGTTGGTAGTATGCCCCACGATATAAGTGTGACCAAGAGGACATGATGCCAAAGTACGTGGGCAAATAGCAAACTCTACATCCTCAAGGGAATTTATAAGCATTATTATATCTTTGGGTGACCTCATAACATCCTCGCTCATTGCCAAGTAGACAAAAAGAAATAAAGACAATCAAATATTTACCTGATAAAAACATGCAAACAAGATAAACAAAACAAACAAGTAACACACATAATTATCTACATGTAGTGTCATAATGTCTTATCTAATGATGGGATGAATGATTGGGTGATGGGTTGGACTAAGATGATCAAGAATTGATGATGGACTGAGGATAGGTGATGATGATTAGGATTAAGACTTGGAGTTGCCCCTAGTTTAGGAATAGGAGGATGTTGATAAGGGTCTTTGAATACTGATTCAGTCGAGAAATCAAATCAAAAAGTGGCCAAATAAGGTGATTTATAAAAGTGATGACCAAGTATTACCAACAAAAAAGGCATTTTAAGAGTCCAATCTAGAAAGAAGAGGAGGATTGATGGGATCAAATACCTTTCACACTAGCAAGGAAATGATTTGATGGGTGTTAGGTGTGAAGAGGCAATGATAAGATAGTGATGAGATCAAGTACCTTTCATACTAGAAAAAAGTGATGTGATGGGTGTTAGGTATGAAAAGGCATTGATAGGTAAGTGATGGGTTCTAGATTAAAATCTTGGATAAGGTGATGCATGTCAATAATACCTAGTCAACAGGATGAGATTGAACAGATGGAGATATGGGTAACCACTTAGATTTGTATTTCAATACTGAAGGTAGTGTTTAAGGATAATGGATAGGAGATGAAAGATGGAGATATAATTATTAGGATAGGAGGATGAAGGATATAAGATGGTCATAAGATAAGACACCATGGACTATTTTTGGCTTTGTCAAATTTTATGATTTTTAGGGGTTTTTTGACATATTGTAAATTTTAGGGCTTTTTGGGATATTTATGTATATTATATAAAGGGGTTACCATCAAATGGAACACCAAGCCTAGAAACCAAGATGAGGATGGATGGAATAATGGATGGGATGGTGGATGAGATGACAAAATGGATGAGGGTGATGTGGAAAAGCCGCTGAGGACAAAGGGAGAAGGGACTAGGCATTACCAATGACCACATCATGAAGGAACTAGATGTATAGTTGCCTGAGTGTCTATTGGAGAATATGCCAAGATGGTTTGAGGACACTTTGCAAGACACCTACCACTTCCTTACAAAGGTCAAGATAGGAAAAGAATGAGAGATAGGATGTATGGTGAGAGACGATGGGTAGGATCAATGGACCAAGGGATATGGATGGGATAAGATAGATAAGGATGAGATAGATGGGATCAATGGATAGTGCCCCTAAGTGTTGAGGTAAAATGTGGACAATGGATAGTTTTACCATGATGTCAAAAATTGGTTTTCATCATGGTGTTTAGCCCAAGGCACCAAAATACTAATTTTCACCATTTGACGAATGATTTTTTTTTTAACTTTTATTAGGCATCTTGATTTATTGGACAAGGGCAAGATGTAGGATACATACATTGTGTTGATCTTCAACCAACACATGTTCTAGGGATATATGATGCTCGGATCATGTCTTCGTGGCCTTTATTGATTCTTGATTTAATGTCCTATGGACGTTTGAACTAGGTGTCTTTGTAACCCCTATGAGGGACAATGTTGCCTAAGGATTTTAAATATGGTATGGATGGGATGATGTCATGATTTTGATGATGGGATATAGGATGTGAAGGACGGATATGATCAAGATGGTTAATATGACAGGATGGGGAGCAGAAATGGGGTTTAACAATTCCATACACTATTGGATATGGTGGAGGGGATTATTCAATTGGTGCCATGAAATTAAGGGATCCGAGACCTTTTGTTTTGCTAATTCTTTGACCCAAGAATTAAGAGGATGATCGGCCCTATGATTATCACTTTTGACTTTCTTTTGGATTTGTCTTTGATTGCCCCTCAATACCTAATTTTAGGCTTCACTAGAGGAGATTGATTTTTTTATTGATATATGACTATTTTGACTTTGATATGCCCCTAGTGCTAGATTTTGGCTTCACTAGGGGAAGACATTTTTTGATTAGGCAAATTATTTCATTTTGCTCAACTTTGACTTATAGGATCAAAGATGATTTGATCATGATTTATGACATTTGGACTTGGTCTTGGACCCATGAAAGGAATAATTGGATATGAAAAGACTAGGCTTATGGTGAATAGACATGTTTTGAATAGATGGGTGGTCGAAGACGGAGGGATCATAGAGGATAGATAGGATGTCTTAACCTTGGCTTGGAAGGGGAAGGGCTTGACCATGATCAGGAATGGAATCTTGGCTTTCCTCTTCTTGTTCACCAAAGGATTTAAATTCATCAAATTCATCCTTGATTGCTTTGTCACCACTATAGATGAGGTCTCAGACATAGTCTCATAGTTTTTGAAATTGTTTAATGGAATGCCCCCAGGTTCGATGATATACATAATATCAGTTTGCACTATACCAGGTGGGATTAGGCTTAGTGGGATCAAGATGTCATATAGGTGGATAAAACCATCATGTTAGCGATGACAAGTTGTTATAAAAAAGATTCCAAGGATATAGGAAGGGGAGTATAAGGACCTTCTTCACTTCGTGTCTTGGATGTGGAAGCATTGGACTTTAGATCAGATGATTGCTGATGTGATTGGGTAGATGGTATGGTATTAGGCAAGGTGGCCACTATTAGATTCCCTTTGCTAGTGTAGGAATGGGTAAATGATGGTTTATGACTAGAGTATAGAGGATTGGTACGGGACTCACATAAAGGGGCTTGGATATGAGGTATAATGAGTTGAAGGGGGTCAACAACTTTGAGAAGTGGAATACCCATCATAAGGAACTATAAGAAGAACTCATCCTTGTTGACAGTTATGTATTGGTCGATGAGAGTGGGGTGTAGCCTCATGGTGGTGGATGATAAAGGATGGGTTACTTGTTGGGCTTGAGAGTTGGATTTGGAAGTGTTGGAATTAGAAGAAGGTGATGGTGATGTCATCTTGTTGGTGGATGATGAGATTTATAAGTCAGATCTTCCTTTGCTAGTAGGACAAGGGAGTGGTGATGGATTATGATTAGTAGATGGAGGATTTGACTATGGACAAATACAAATTGGGGCTAAGGGGGTTTGGATAGGGCTAGTGGATGGTGGAATGGAATGGGATGAGGATAGGGGTTGATGGTGGACTTGTTTGGGAGGTGACTTTAGGCTTATGGGGTCAAAATCATCAAGAAAATGAGCACCCATCTTCCATAGTTGTAAGAGGAATTCATCTTTATTCTTTATGATGTATTGATTGATTAGGGTGACTGCATCAAGGAAGGTTGAGATTGATTTCTTGGAGCTAGGGGGTTGTGAATGAGGTGTTAGTTTGGGGCAAATAGGATCAAGGTCAGAAGGTAGGTGAGCCCCTATATCTAGTGCTCGCAAAAGGATGTCATCCTTATTGGCCAAGATATATTGGTCTACAAGAACTGGGTCCAAATCCATGGAGAAAGATGGATGATGATGTGAAGGTAGACTAAAGATTATTTGAACAAAGTAAGGTTGAAGGACCAAGCTAGTAGGATGGATGATGATGATGGGATAAACTTAATGGATTAAAGACTATGATCAAATTTTAGATTGATAGCACAATAGGTGCTAATGACCTATCTACAATGCCTAGGTGTTAAGCTAGCAAAAGGGATTGGGTGTTTGATGGGTTCCTAGGTTCCAAAACTAGCAAGATGATGATTTGATGGATGCTAGTTAGGAGTAGGCAAATATTATTAGACTAAATTGATGACGATGGGTTTTCTATATTGATACTGATAATGTGACAAGATGATAGCAGGATATTGACTAGGTATGAGACCTAACCAAAGGATGAGTGATAATGGATTATGATGATAAGATGATGTGGATAGGTAACAAAAGGATTAGCTCAAAACCTTGGACTAATTTGCACAAGATGGGATGGGGTTATGTGATGAAGGTGATAGGATAATGAAATAAGGATAAATATGATGATAGATGTTGATGAAGTTGATTAGGGGTAGTGTAAATGAGATGGGGATAGATCAGACTAGTATATGACCGAAAAAGCCAACTATGATAGGACAAGATGAGGGTAGGCTAGATGGGTGATGAAGGCAAGGTCAAGACAAGTGACAGTGTATGGACTTCGAATAGGATGGGTGGTGAGATAATATGTGATTAGGATATGTGGGAGGTATGACTACTAATGATTGATATGAGGATAGGATGAGACTAGGAGGATGTATAAGAGAAATAAAATATGCATAAGAGAGAGATGAGATAAGGATCTACAAGATGAGATGTACATGATGGGGATTTGATCAATGATGAGTAATTAATGGTTAGACTAAGAGGATATTAATACAAGGTGGTGATGAGATGTGCAAATGGATGTCAAGAGATAATATGGCAAGGATGTACAAGATGATGATTAGAATATGTGAATGATAGGGTGAATATGGTTAGACTTGGAGGATATTAGGACACAGTAGTGATGGGAGTTGGTATGAGATGTGTCAAAGGAAAATATTTAAGGATGATAGTGAGGTAAGGATGTATAGGATGATATGTACAAGAGGATAATAGGATAAAGATGTACAAAATTTGATTAGAATTTGTAGGTAGATGAGGGGTATGACTAATGACAGATGTATATGGTTAGACTAGGATGAGAGTAAGGCAAGGACAATATGTACAAGATGATGTCAAGTATGTACAAGATAATATGTTGGTGATGGAGGTATGACTAACTATGAGAGAGGATAAGATGGGATGACTAGATTAAGATGGGGTGAAGATAAAATGGATATATAAGGACAATATGGACAAGAGGATGATGACAATGAGCAGAGATGTTTTGACTATGAGGGGGTTGAGACAAGACGGGATTTGGGATAATCCAAAAATATATATATAATGGGATGATGATAAGGAAAATTACAAGAGGGTACGGATGTACAAGACAAGATGTTGGTGATGTGGGTGTGACTAATGGTGGGTGGATCTAGTGATAAGATGTGACTAAGAGGATGTACAAGAGAACTTAGATATGTACAAGATGGAAAGATAAAGATATACAAGAGGTGATTAGTATATATTAGTGATGAGGTAATGATCGATGATGAGTGGATATGATCGATGATGAAGGGGGTGAGGACAAGATGGGAGATAAGATAGGCTAAAGACAATAAAAGGATGATGAGATATGCATGAAATGAAATGTGAAAAATGAAATGATATACAAGGTGGTCTTAGGACAAGGTTGTGAGAAATAGAGGTGATTAGGATTTGTGAGTAATGGAGTATGGTCAATGATGTGTAGGGATGACTAGACTAAGACAGGATGAAGAAAAGATGAGAGATAGGACAACGCAAGGATATACAAGATGGTATGTACAAAAGGATGACAAAAAAATGATGAGGCAAGTATAAACAAGATGATGGATTATGCAAAGACCTAGATAGTTGTGTAGAGGTTTGGGTGAAGGTTGACTCAGCTCACAAATAACATAGATCTAACACAACACACACCCAAGAAAACAATTTACAAACCTATGATTAGTAAACTTAAGGGTGTGTAATCCAATGCTCACACCATTCAATGGCTTAATGGGTGAATCTATACGTTGGTAACCCATTACAGTATCGACTAAACCCTCTCAATCCCACTCATACTCGATGGCTACTTCAAAATTGATACTAACTCTTGTAGTGGTACACCTGTTACTGTCGAAAGCTCCTATGCTAAGTTTTCACAAGGCTCTCTAGGTGTGTCCCCTATATACACAAAGGTACGATGGGGCCCAAGTATGTGTAAGATGTTTTTTTACTGCCTTGTATCTTGGAGTTTAACTGCCTCTCACTCTATGGAACCCTTCATGGGGAATTTCACTTTGGTGCTTAACGATAGCTCTCTTAATTTTTAGACTCCATCGAAACACCGAGTTTGATCAAGTGTGTGTTGGTAAAATCCACGTCACCGACCCCTAAAAAATAAAAAAGGAAGGGGTTTATAGGTGGTTTTTGATCTTCCAAATATCACTGCAAGGATGCAAGGAGGAGAGCATACACCAACCATAGCCCTCAGGATATAGACAGACATACCAAAATATTAATTAACTGATTATGATTAAGTGTGATATATTTACAAGAGGAAAAAGAATATGCAAGAGAAAGATGAAAACGATATATACAAGACAAGATGATTAAAACAATTCAAAAACAATTTTCAAAGTGCCAAATGGAGTCTTTGATTGGTAGTCTTGTAATCACATGGTTAGTAGTTTGATAGGCACTTGTAAAAGGACAACCTACAAGAAAAGGGATTAGTAGTTTTAATAATTTATCTTTGACAAATGACCTTGTAAATTAAAGACTTATCAAGCTGATAATTAATTAAAAAGTGATATTAAATTCCTGGAACTACAATACTTTAACAAAAAATTTGACATGATTATTAGCTTAAAAAGTCATGAATAGATTATATTACCATAATTAAACTTCAAGATATAATATTGACAACAAATACCTAACAATAATATCTAAACTTTAGACAGTATGAAAAATATAATATACAACTATTTAATGACACGGGTTATTTGATAGTAGTTGACAAAATTTCATAGTACCTGATCATCAAAATGAATTAGTTAAAATGACAACCAATATTTAAAATTGCACGTTATGGATTAAAAATTAATCATTACAAATTTTAAAAATTTCTCTTCATGCCATAAAATGTAAAGGGCTCAAGAGTAATAAATGCCTTGACTTAAATTTTTGTTATTTTTTAATCTTTAGGATTAAATAGCTTTGGGATTTGATTTCCTTAATGGATGGGTCGATGAGCAGCCCAAGATAGACACCACCTATTGTCATTTAGTTTGAGATGGAGAAATTAGAATGGATGGTGGGCTCAGGTCAGCAGGCTCAGGTCGAGGTATGATGGACACCAATCTTATCATGGTGTGAAGCTCAAGATGGGCACCTACAGCCTGAATGAGGTAATTTTAGGTATCCTGTGGGCTAGGCATCTATGCCTGGAGGTTGAAAGAATGTAACAAGACTGCAGGAATAACCAGAGAAGCTGAGACCTAGAGGGATATTGGTCAGGGTATACAGAGGAGGATCATTTAGGCCTAGGTGTTGGCAGGTGTAAGCTAAACCCCACAACCTTTGCCAACGTTCTTCCTTTATTCGCTGCACCTTTACCTATGCCCTTGTTGTACAAAGGCATGTGTACTATTTGATAGAATGTGTTGGACAGTTGGAATGCTAAAGTTGAAGGATAGGCCAAAGATGATGCTATCGACCAAGTTTTAAGGCTTTTCAAAGAGATGCCTCAATGTCAGAGAGTCTCACAGAATGCCATGACTGTAGGGTATGCATAAAATGGGATTTTTGAGAAGGCTTTGGCAAATTTTAATCAAATACATTTGGCATGTGTAAATCCAAATTATTTAACCTTTAATAACATGCTACCAACCTGTGCCAAAATGGGAGATTCAAAACAGGACATGGGCATTCATCAAAGTATAATCAAAAGTGGACTTTTATCAGATGTTACGGGTACCCTAGTAGACATGTACGCAAAATGTGGAAGCATACAAAGATGGGTGTCGATTAGGAGATCCAATAGGAGAAGATTTTTATTCAAATATGTAGACTTGATGCCTATTTTGGCCAAACTTTGATGGGATTAATCAAACTGTGCATTTACCAAATTTAACTTTGTTCTGGCCCTTTATCAATTTTTGCATGTTTGATCGAGTGTATGAATTTTGTTGATACAGAGATTTACTATTTTTTTGAGTCGGCCCATCTATATTTTGCGTTTGCCCAATATAGATGTCAAACCCACATATTTCGCTGTGTGTAATAACTACACTTCTTTTTCTTCTTCTTAGAGTAACATGAAAAACTAACAGCCTCTATTTCTAGACAGATCTATAAAGTGACAGAAGTGGATATTGTAGCACAAACCAATGGATATCATAAACAATTTTGTGTGTGAAAAATCTGAAACTAGTTCAATAAATTTTAATGCCGAGGTAGATCTTTATCTTTAACTGATTACTGATGGATTATAATCTAAGATGTGAGTTAAATGATTTTATCGTTTACAACAAAATAGTTTGTTGTTCGATAAATCACAACTAATGGCAAGTCCAGTAAGCTATTCTAAACAGATAGAATTCTAGGAGTCAAATCTTAACCTGTGCTATCTGATCAAAACAATTTTTTACACATGTCAAGAAACCTTGTAGTTACCTAGGGTAGATTCACATTCGGACACTTGAAATTCAAACAGATATATATTTCAAATATTTTGAGCCAAATTTCCCCTGTAGATTTTAAGAAAACACTTTCAAAGCAAAAAATGTCAATTTAAGAGGAGCCCTCATGTCCCACCGTGGTCATCATTTTGTAGAAGGATTTTTGAGCTTAATGGTTTAAACTATGTAAATTCAAACACTTAAATATCAAACTCCTAGTTAAAGTGGTAGAGCCATTAGAATCATAATGTCATAGGTGAATAAACATTAAAATCAGTATTATAAAATCCTAAATCTGAATGCTTTACACCATGATTAAACAGAATAAAAAAGACAAGGAGATTGGATTGACATACCTTAGACTCAACAATTTGACATTATGATGGCATGATGATAGATTGTTGATAATTGATTCAAGTATTTGGCATGGATTCTTCTTAAGCTTCTTAGATTGCTTGGTTGCTAATTTGACAAGAAGGCTTTATGTTTTTGCTAGTTAGCCCCAATGGAGGAGTGTCCTTGGTTAAATAGAGGAAGGAGGGAAAGATCGATGGTTGAGGTTTAAACTTGGTTAAGGGAGATCAATGGATGAGAATTATCCAAAGAATTTAAAATTCCTTGGAAGCCTTTAGATTTAGAGGCTTTTAGAGAGGAGGGGTTAGAATAGAGAGGATTCTAGAATTCTCCAATTTTAGAATCCTCTTAGGGATTAATCAGGTTTAGGGATGGGTTATATAAGGATTAGGTAGATGGTTAGGGACTACGGGTGTAGGAGAGCCTAGGGATAGGTTAGTAGGTGGGTAGGTGGATTATTAGGAATTTAAAATTCCTAAATAATAGATAAGATAGGATTAGGATGGGATAATGGGGATTTAGGATAAATTAATTATTTGGCGGGGATGAATAAGGTTAATGTATGAATAAATATAAAAAGGGGACACTAGATAAATGATTAAGAAGGGGGGATAAATTAGAATAAATGAGATAAGTGGAATAATCATTGACTAATAGGATTATTAGTGACGATCAATGAAGCGAACAAATTTAGATGCATAAAGATCCTATTGGGAAAGTACATTTTTCTACTAGGATTATCTCATACATATCTGATGCTTTAATCTTCAAGGTACTTGTAATTAAACATTTATGAATTCTCTCAAATTACCTCCGCTTTAACCTTGACATATCACTAGCCCAAACTTCACATTCATAGAGTACCACTAGAACTAATAGTAGCCCAAACATGACCCTGGTGGTCTTCCAATCCCACATATCAGCATCTCTACAACTATTTTGAAGAGAGTACAATGCTCTCCATCTTCCTTGGATTATCTTCATTATGCATGTGTCCAAATTGAGCTTGTTGGTGAAATCAAGCCCTAAATACTTGTATTATGAGACTATCTCGAGTGGGCTACCCTCAAACATTAAGCTTGCCTGCCTCTTTTCTTTTTGACATGAGAAGATCAAAATCTTAGTTTTGCTAGTGTTGACTTGCATCGTGACCTCTTTTCAAAAGATCTCTAAGGATTTAAAATTATATCTTAAGCTTTGGGTTGTAGTTTCAGTCAAAATATATCATCTACATATAGGATTTTTATCACATAAGTAGTTATGCGGACTCTGCCATCCCCTAGTCTGTTTATCCATTCTTCCAATTTGTCAATATAGTGACCAAATAGAGTTGGAGATAAAGGACATCCTTGTTTAACCCTTATGCCACTACTAAAACTTTATAATAAACATGTAAGTAATATGATCTTGGATCTAACCTACTCTTATATCCATTAAACAACTACCCTATAATCTTTTGGAACTCCAAGTTCCTCCATCTAGCCCCATTACTTATTTCTAGGAACTATGTCAAAAGATTTTTTGAAATCAATGAAGTAACAAAAGACGACTTCACCATTATCATCCACACTTTTTTAATTAAATTCTTGAGAGTGATACAATGATCTATATTTGAATGTTTTGGCCTAAATCCCACTTGCCCTTAAGCTCATTTTCCTTGTTTTTCAGCCCATTCACTGATTTTGCATTCAACCATGCTTCCAAACATTTTTTTCGTGAGAGGATTAACCATATTAATTTTGTACTTAGATGGATTATTGACCTCTCTAATTTTAAAGAGAGGTGTGACTATGTTGGTAGTTCACTCCATGGGAAAAGCTTCTTGAGCGATGTTGTTGAAGATGTCTCTTATGTGGGGTGTCAAAATATTTATCCCCCATTTTAAATGTTCAACCTATAGACCATCTATATCTTGCACCTTGCCACTTGTCATCCCATTGATTCTTTTTTAACCTCATTTGAGGTAAACAACTTCCCATGTGTTTATTATTGGGGGACTATCCTTGTCTTCTTTGTGTTCATATAATAGTATAGCATACTCTAGCTATTACACTAGTGTAATATTGTTCTTTGTTTATTTTTTACTTATTTTTAGCTCTTTCTAAAAATGTTTGGGTCACATTTCCCAAGCCAAATCATCTCTTCTTGCCTTGTTTCATGTATTCCTCCTTTTTTATTTTTCACAAAAAGTATGTATGCTTTTATGTTTGTCTTCTTCCTTATTTCCTTAAGATATTCTTCATTGCCTTAAATTCTTCATCGAACCAATTTTTTGTCAAAATTTTGACTTTTATCTCTTTCTTGGGTTTAGATATTTTGCACTTGTTTAATGCTTATTAGATTGTGCCCACTAACTTGTTATTGTTAATGTGACCCTTGTGAGACCTATATTGTCTCCTTCCTACCCTTTGTAGGCTAACTTTCAGAGTTGTTCTAAATATTTATTGGTTATCTTGCATCATGCTTATGCTTCCCTTCCCCTATTTTCCTTTTTTATTTCTTGGGTCTGCTCATGGTGATTTTTGGACCATGGCATGTTAATTTTTAAATCTATTAGGTTGTGATCAGACTTAAAATCAATTGACAATTCCCTAATTTACATCTTGATAATATTTTGTGTCAACTCATGAGAGAAAATGATGTAATCTACCATGCTTTTCCCATTGTAAGTTTTGTAAGTATGCCCCCCTGATATTTGTCATGCATTCATGCTATTGCATATAAGAATATTAATTATGTTGCATAACTCTATTAATTCCTCCCCAAAGTATGTTACGTTCTTTTGCCCGTCTTTCGACTTCCCTTCCCACCTATTGTTTTCCTCTTCCTCTAGCCATAATGAGTTGTCATATGTGTCTTTGTTGTCCCTTAAAATACTAGCTTGTTTGTTTTGTGCCTTGGTAGTGAAATATCCCATTAAAATTGCATCTCCCATTTGACTATAGGTGTAAATGTCCTTCCCTAATGTTATATATGGTTCTTCATGATTTATCTTCAATTTACTATATGATTTTTGTTGGGAGGGGTGGAGGTAAATCCAAGAACAAACACACCTATTCTAATTCCACCCGTTAGGATCTTGCTCCTCAGAAAGAGCACAGTATGATTACCAAATATAAGCAATTGAATATGCGGAAATAACCAGAAACACAAGTAACTAGAATTCACCAATAGCACAGAATATGAGAGACAATACACTATCTTGTATTAACACTATACAGAAAAGAATACATCAAAGAGCCGCCACACTCTTTCACCTTACAGAGATTCGCCACACCTCAAGTGTACATTAATTCTTCTCACACACACTCTCCTACACAAAAAACGGTCCCAACAACCAACTCACATACAGAATTGGTGTTCACCTCACCAACCAGTCAGTAATAACCCTGCCGGTACACCAAGCACTCTATAGCACTTCAAGCTGATCTCTCATGAACCTGCAACCTGTAATTCAAAGACCAAACTTACATGTAGATCCCTAATGAGCTTGCAACAACCTGCAACTCACAGATCTTACAACTAGAAGGAACTCTTCCTTTCTATCTCATACACTAAACAATACATGCCAATGGGTCTATAAATAGATCCCTAACTCAAACAATAACTTAGACTCTTAATTTAGACAATTATCCTCGCAGCCCAAGACTCTAACTGGTCTCAACATGCAAACTCTTCGTTCACTTAACTAATTTTCCGTGAAACGAGCAGTTTTGGAACATACAGGCGACCGACGTCGGTCCCTGCTTGTCTGGTTCTGCCGACGTCGGCCGACTTCCTGCCGTCGCCGGTGGCCTTCTGCACTGGTCTCTGCCGACGTCGGTCCTGCTGCCGACGCCGGTGCTCCTGGATCTCAGCAACCATTGTTCCACGGTTTGCAAAGGGTTGAAGCTTTTAGCTCCACAACCTAACAATTTTGACTATTGTGGTGCAAAGTAGCATGTGGCTATGTTGATTGAATTTTCATTTTTGGTGATTTAAATCCAAGTGTACTGCTTATATGGGTCCTTTTTCACTATTTTTATAGAAATGATCTACCTTATATTTCTTTTATGAGTATCATCACTCCTCCATGTCCCCTCTCCTTTTTTGCTACTTCATTCCATTCTAATGCTTTTGTGAATCCTACAAAGATTGGTTTTTGCACCCATCATGTTCATGTGTCTCTACAAGATAATTATGTCTTTTCTTTCAGTGATGAGCCCTAAATCGGGGCCTCTATTGTAAGAGTAACCTCTATAATTCTAGCTTACCATCATTAAATACTCCTAATGGGCCCTGTCTCCCTATTTGACATGTGCCATCCAACTTTCAAAGCATGTTTTTTCCATTTTTTAGCTATGCCCATTTGCCTTCTAACCTAGTTGTTTTAACTTTTTCCTATTCTCTGCTTTACTCTTCCTATTGTATCTATGTCAAATATTAGTGTAGATAAAATAGTGTTCCTTTCAGAGCCCTTTGTTTTTTAGAATTTGTGTTTTATCATCTTTTCCTTTCAATATAACTCAAATATTTCTATCTCTTCTTCCTTCGCTTACTTTTCCTAACCTATGGGCTTGGTATGTTTATACTTTACATAGTTGTTTATTCTCAAGAAATCCTCTAGCTAGGTTGTTATTTTTCTCATTTTCTCCATAATCTATTACTCCCTTAATAATTGTGTTGGTTAACCTATTCCTTTTCTTTCTTCCATCAGTTGTAGTTTTACCTCCTTTTGTATTATTTTTCTTTGTTTTTTTTATGGTTCCTTGACTACTGATATAAAACTTAGAAGTTTTGATTGACAGATATTTCAAGAACACGAAAATAACATAGTAACAATGATTTCTCTGAGAAGAGATGTTTTATTACTCAAGATTGTAAAACAACCATATGCTTATCTCTGGGAAGAGATGTATGATTTCCATTTTGTGTTACATCTTCATTTATACACATTTTGAAGGTAGGAGGAGGATTTGGAAGGTCACCAATTTGACTTTCATGATTTAAAATAATACAGAATTTGAAGAATTACTATTTTTAGAAACTTACTATTTTTAGACTGCACTACTAAAATTGAAATTTGGGTCACTTCCATTAGGTTTTTGGGGGTCAAACCCCATTAAAAAAACCTTTGTTCCATCTCACCACGTTCTCCTTGTTCTTAGATTTCTAATGATTCAAATGGGGAGTCAATCGAAGCTATGGTGCAAAAGTTATGGCTCCCAGAAGTTTCATCATCAATTGGAGTAGAATCGTCCCCTGAATTGTTGCTTAGATCATTCCTCCTTCCTTGAGAATCAATGGTCCCCATTATTTCAATAGTCCTCATCAAGTGTGGCATTTGTGTCTTAATTTGATTCTTTTTGAGCCACTCATCTTAGTGGCTAAGCTAGCCCATTTTGACCACCTGATAAAGTGGAATAGAGCGTCCTCTTGTTGTCTTCATCTAGGTGTCCATAATTTGATCCTCCTCCACTAGAGCAAAACTTTGTGGATCAAGCTCATCAATGTCCAATTGTTCTACTATGACTGAAGTGTCCAACAGAGGTGGATGATATGGTTTGAGGAGCTCCACGTTGAATATTGGATGCAGACCAAGGTAGGCTGGTAGGTTCAACTCAAAAGCATTTTCTCCAACTTTTTTAGTGATGGTGTAGGGACCATATCACAGAGGCCAAATTTTTTTGTGTGGGCCTGCAAGTCATTCCTTTTGAATCTGCAACCAAACCTTGTCACCCATATCAAAATGATGTGTAATCATATGTTTATCATGGCATTGCTTATACTTTTGATTCATCTTCTCCAAGATGTCATGAACCTACTGCTGGATGTGTTACATTTTTTCAATGAACTTTATTTCTTTTTCTACCTCAGATATCCCATGAGGTGTTTATTCCATGGTGAAGAATGGAATGGCTATATCAATTGGTGCCATGGGTTGGAACCCGAAGCATTCTTGGAATGGATTGTGCTTGGTTGAGCTGCATAGGGCCCGATTGTATCCATGTTGTATGAAAAGAATCCCCTGATCCCATGTGTGTGGATGTTTAGAGTGATACATTCAAATCATGTGAACAATCAAGTGGTTCACCACTTCTATCTAACCATCAGTCTATGGATGGAAGGCTGTAGACTTCATTAGCTTGGTATCCATCATCTTCCATAGAGTTGACCAGAAGATGCTCAGGAATCTGCTATCTCTATCTAAGACAATGGACTTGGGGAGACCAATATGGAGCCATACATGACTAAAATATAGTGGAGCAGTTTTTTCAACAGATATATTTTTCTTACAATCAATCATTATAGCCATTTTTGAAAAATAATCAACTACAACAAAAGTATAGTCCTTGCCATGTTTTTAAGTGGGAAAACCTAAGAGAAAATCCATTGAGATAAATTCCCAATGCCTGATTAGTTCTAGCAATGGCATGTACAATCCTTGCTTCTTATTTGTTGGCTTGGCTATCACACATGGGGTGCAAGATTTGAGGTACCTTTCCACATCCTCCTACATATGGGGCCAGTAGAAGTGTTTTTGACGAACTTCCAGTGTCTTCTCTACACTAAAGTGTCTAGTTATCCTATTGAAATGTACTTCTCATATCATTTTCTATTGCTCTACAGCTGGAACACAGATGTGCCTCATGTGACAAAGGACATTATCTTGCAAATAGAAATTAGAAACACGTTTACCTTCTTGAAGCACGTGATATGTATCATCAAAGGTAGGATCTGCTTCATACATAGCACTCCAAGTGGTAGTCTCATGTCTACATAGGTCAAGAACTGTTGTGAGTGTAGTAATTGGTGGGTGGCTCAAATAATCTACAGTCGTATTTGATCTCTCCTTTTTGTGTTTGATTAATAGATGGAATTGATACAGCTATGTGGCCCACTTTTAGTGCCTCTCATTTCATAATTTTCTCTACATCTAGATGAATTCCAATAGTCTATGCTCTATGTGGATGACCGTCTCTTTTCCCAAGATGTAATGTTTCCATTGTTTACAGGCTTACACAATGGCATAGAGCTCCTTGTCATATGTCAGGTATTTCCTAACTGTATCAATGAAATTTTCATTGTGATATGTAATAGGATCACCATGTTTCATGATGATAGCTTCCATGGCATATTCAAACGCATCTATCATCAACTCGAAAGGTTGATGCAAATCTGGCAAGGCAAGAATAGGAGCTGAGCAAAGTCTATTCTTCAAATTCTCAAATGCCCTTTGTTGTGTTTCACCGCACTAAAATGTAGCTTTAGCTCCTCCTTTAGTCACTTGAGTTAATGGCCAAACAACATGTGAGATTCCAAGAACAAACCTGTGATAGAAATTTGCAAGACCCAAGAAGCTGTAAGTTCTGTGAGGGTTCTTGGTGTATACCATTTGCGAATGACCTAAATCTTCTCTGGATCGACATGGACCCCTTCCTCATTCAAAACGTACCCCAAGTATTGAATTTTTTTCATCCCAAATGTGCATTTGTCAATATTTGCATACAACTTGTGCTCCTAAAGAGTTTGAAGCACCTTACAAACATGTTGCAGATGTTCCTCCCATGTTCTATTGTAGATGAGTATGTCATCCAGGTAGACAACCATGAATGAGCTGGTGAAGGGTCACAGGATGTCATCCATCATCCTCATGAAGGTTGTAGGTGCATTAGTCAAGCCAAAAGGCATAACTAACCATTCGAAGAGCCCCTCCTTAGATTTGAATGCAGTCTTCTAGCAATCAGTGGGATGATGGGAATTTGGTGATAGACAAATTTGATATCAACTTTGGTGAAGAACTTCACACCACATAGTTGGTCCAGTAGGTCATCAATCCTGGGGAGGGGGTAGTGATTATTCATAATAATTTTATTCAGCGCTTGATAGTCAATACAAAGCCTCCATGTTCCATATTTCTTTGGTGCCAGGACAATCAGGCTGCCACATGGTGAAGAACTTGGCCCGATGTGACCCTTTTGAATCAATTCTTGAATCTACCTTTTTATCTCATCATTCTCCAAAACTAATCTGTGATACATAGGACTGTTAGGAAAAGGTGATCATGGGATCAAATCAATAGAATGTTTTACCTGGAAGTAAAGTGGAACTCCCATGGGTGACTTGAATAAGTCATCATATTCTCCCATGATTTGTCCCATCTACTTCTGTTATTGTGTTGATTGTGTAGTCAGGGCTGCAAAATTGGCCTTCTTGGATTTTTATAATTTGATCACCATGAGAATGAATTGCTTTGTCTTCTCCACCAATCTCTTACATTGCTTGGCACTAATTAGGGAGACAGATGTGGGAGGTGGTACCTCTGGTACCCTATAGTGCCACATTCCAAGAGTGAGGGTGATCCTTTGGGTTTGTGATTCATAGATGCCATGTCAATCATACATGAATGGCTAACCAAGGAGTACATCACAAACATCTAGATTGACCACATCACACAAGACTTCATCTTGGAAAGGTTTTATTGTATATGAAAGAAGACACTGATGGGTGACATGGAGGTCTCTCCCTGGGCTCAACCATCCAATATTGTATGGCTTTGGGTGAGGCTTCATGAATAGATTTAGACTTTTCACAATTCTAGCAAAGATTAAATTATTTTGACTCTCACTATGAAGAATGAAATGCAGAGGCTTACCTTTTACCCATAATTTAGAGTGAAATAACCTTTCTTTGTCATCTAGACTTTCCTCATGAGTTTGTGATGAAGCACCAAAGGTTTCAGGCTCAGCATCTACAATCTCTTCTTTGTCCTCTTCGACTGCAAGTTGTGTATGAGACAGAGCAGTAGATGTCGAGTATTGTGACTCAGAAAGTAGTGACTTGATGGCTCGACATTATTCTTTGGAGTGAATTCCAATTTTGTGGTAATCACACCATTTTTCAGTCTTCTCCTTTTGGGGTTTCTTATCTTGAAACTCCTTTCGCTTCCAGTTTTGGCTTCGTGTTTGACCTTCCTTATCACTTTTCCATTTCAAAGGCTGACTCTTCGTATTCTTTCTTCCATGCTTCTACACAATCTTCACTACGAACTTGTATGCCTTATCGAGGGTTTCCCACTGTATGTACCATTGTAGTCCACCATGATATTTGAGAGTCTTATGTTTCTCATTTTTTTGGATGTCTAATCTCGCAGATAGAGAATGAAAATATCAGTGTAATCTTGAATAGATTGGTCCTTTCCTTGGTGAAGTTGTTGCCACTGTATGTATAGATCATCAGATGCTCCAATGGGATAGTATTTTTCCTTTACTGCTTCCATGAAATCATCCCAGGTGGGTTCCACCTCAAGGCCAATGTTATCTATACTGAACTTCTTTTTGTACACTTCCCACTAATTTTTCATAGGCAATGATTCTTTCAAAAGAGCAAAAGTGATATTTTATCCATCGATGAATTTATTTACGAAAAAGTAGGAAGACAATTGATCCAATCAATTTTCTACGACATCAGCATTGATTTTGCCTTCAAATGTAGGGATATCAAAATTCACCTAAACCTTGAAGGGTGTTGGGGCACTGAAAGGATGTTCCATGGATAAGGAGCCAAGAAGTGTAGATGAGGAGCTAGATTTTCCCATCAAGATTTATTGGAGAATGAATTATTGTAGCATCTACACTTGTTGCCATTGGAGGGCTTCATTCACCATTTTCTTGAAGGGATCAGATGTCTCAGTGTCATCTTTCATTTGAAGTCATTAGGAGTGAATAGGTGGATAGATTGGAAGCTCTATTGTTTTCCACCCAAGCTTCTTGTAGCTTGACCTCGTCTTCGAGATCATACACTCTCAAGACGAACCGCTCTAATACCACTGATCTAAAACTCAGAAGTTTTGATTAACAAATATTTTAAGAACACGAAAATAACACATTAACAATTATTTCTCTGAGAAGAGATGTTTTATTACTCAAGATCGCAATACAACCATATGCTTATCTCTGGGAAGAGATGTCTGATTTCTATTTCGGGTTACATATTCATTTATACACATTTTGAAGGTAGGAGGAGGATGTGGAAGGTCACCAATATCGAGGTAGATTAAGTGGTTCAACTTCAATGATTTACAACAATATAGAATTTGAGGAATTACCATTTTTAAAAACTTACTATTTTTAGACTGCACTACTAAAATTGAAATTTGGATCACTTTCATTAAGCTTTTGGGGGTCAAAAACCACTGAGCAAATCTATGTGCCATCTCACTGCATTCTCATCATTCTTATCTTTCCAATAATTCAAACGGAGAGTCAATCAGAGCTATGGTGCAAAATTTATGGCTCCTGAAAGTTTCGTCATCAATTGGGGTAGAACCATCACCCGAATTGTCGCCTAAATTGTTGTCCGAATCAACTAATCTTGCCCATGTCTTGGCTTCCTCAAGTTGATTTCTTATGTCCTTCTCTTTTGCCACTATATTTTATATCACCATTTGCATTTGTTTGCATCCTAATCTCTTTTCAAAAGAGCTTTGAGGCTTTCAAATGATATCTTAATCTTTGGGTTGTAGTTGCGATTAAAATAAGATCATCTACATATATGATTTTTATCACATAAGTAGCTATGTGGCCTCTACCACCCACTAGTATATTTATACATTCTTCCAATTTGTCAATATAGTGACCAAATAGAGTTGGAGATGAAGGACATCCTTATTTAACCCCTATGTTGCTATGGAAACTTTTTAATAAACATGTATGTAATCTAATCTTGGATCTAACCTGCTTGTATAGCCGATGAATAGATGCGCTATAATATTTTGGAACTCCAAGTTCCTCCACCCAGCCCCATAACTTATTTCTAAGAACCATGTCAAAAACTTTCTTGAAATCAATGAAGTGATAAAAGATGACTTCACCATTGTCATCCCACACTTTTTCAAATAAATGCGTAAGAGTGATATAGTGATATATAGTTGAATGTTTTGGCCTAAATCCCGCTTTCCCTTTTGCTCTATTTCCTTGTTTTTCAGTGCATTCACTAATTTTGGATTCAACCATGCTTCTAAACAATTTTTCTATTAGAGGATTAACCATAATAGTTTTGTAGTTAGATGGCTTATTGACCTATATGCTTTTGAAGAGAGGTATGACTAGGCTAGTAGTCCACTCCATGGAGAAAGCTTCTTGATTGTGTTGTTGAATATGTCTCTTATGTGGGGTGTCAAGATATTTATCCCCCATTTTAAATGTTCAGCTTGTAGACCATCTATATCTTGTGCCTCACTACTTGCCAACCTGTTGATTATTTTTTTAACCTCCTTTGTGGTAAACAACTTCCCCTATGTTTATTATCAAGGGAGTGTCTTTGTCTTCTTTGTGTTCATATAATAGTCTCATGTACTCTAGCCATTACACTAGTGTAATATTGTTCTTTGTTTGTTTTTTACTTGTTTGTAGCTCTTTCTAAAAACTTTTAGGCTCATGTTTCCCAAGCCAATTCAACTCTTCTTGCCTTGTTTCATGTATTCCTCCTTTTTTTCACAAAAAGCATGTGTGCTTTTATGTTTGACTTCTTCCCTATTTCCTTGAGATTAATCTTCATTGACTTACATTTTTCATCAAACCAAATATTTTCCAAAAAACTGAATTTTCTCTCTTTCTTTGGTTTAAATATTTTGCACTTGTTTAAAGTTTATTAAATTGTGCCCATTAACTTGTTATTGTTAATGTGACCCCTATGAGACCTATATTGTCTCCTTCCTACCCTTTATAGGCTAACTTTCAAAGGTTTTCTAAATACTTCTTGGTTTTCTTGCATCATGCTTATGCTTCCCTTCCCCCATTCTCCCTTTTGATTGTCTTGGGTCTGCTCATGATGATGTTTGGACCATGGCATGCTAATTTTTAAATATATTGGGTTATGGTTAGACTTCAGATCAATCGATGATTCCCTGATTTCCATCTTGACAATATTTTGTGTCAACTCGTGAGAGCTAATGATGTAATCTACCACGCTTTGCCCATTGTGAGTTTTGTAAGTATGCCCCCCTGATATTGGTCATGCCTTCATGCCATTGCATATAAGAAGATTATGTATGTTGCATAACCCTAACAATTCTTCCCCAAAGCATGTTACGTTCTTTTGCTCGTCTTATGATTTCCTTTCCCACCTAGATTGTTTTCCTCTTCCTGTAGCAATAATGAGTTGCCATATGTGTCTTTGATGTCCCTTAAAGTACTAGCTTGTTTGTTTGTTGCCCTGGTAGTGAAATCTCCCATTAACATTGCATCTCCCATTTGACTATACATTGAAATGTTCTTCCGTACTATTGCATATGGTTCTTCATAGTTTATCTTCAATTTCCTATGTAATTTTGATTGTTGTGGTACAAAGTAGCATGTGGCTATGTTGATTAAATTTTCATTTTTGGTGATTTGAATCCAAATGTATTGCTTATTTGGGTCCTTTTTCACTATTTTTATATAGATGATGTACTTTATCTTTATTCTATGAGTATCATCACTCCTCCATGTCCCCTCCCCTTTTCTACTTCAATCCATACTGATGCTTTTGTGTATCTTACAAAGTCTAGTGTTTTGCACGCATCGTGTTCATGTGTCTCTACTAGGACAATTATGTCTTTTCTTTCAGCTATGAGCCCTAAATCAGGGCCTCTACTCCAAGGGTACCCTCTGTCATTCTAACTTACCATCATTAAGTACTCCCAATGGGCCCTGTCTCCCTATTTGACATGTGGCATCCAACTTTCAATGCATGCTTTTCCCATTTTTCAGTCATACCCATTTGCCTTCTAACGTAGTTGTTTTAACTTTTTCCCATTCTCTACTTTACTCTTCCTATTATATCTGTGTCAAATCTTACTATAGATAAAATCTTGTTCTTTCCAATAGCCCTTTGTTTCTTAGAATGTGTGTTTTATCATCTTTGCCTTTCAATATAACTCAAATATTTCTATCTCTTCCTCCTTCCCTTACTTTTCCTAGCATGTGGGCTTGGTATATTTGTCCTTTCCATAGTTGTTTATCCTTGAGAAATCCTCTAGCTAGGTTGTTGGTTTACTGATTTTCTCCATTATCTCTTACTCCCTTGATAATTATGTTGGTTGACCTATTGCTTCTCTCTCTTTCTTCTAGCAATGTAGTTTTACTTCCTTTTTGTATTATTTCCCTTTGTTTCCCTGATGGTTCCTTGACTACTCTTGCCCATGTCTTGGCTTCCTCAAGTTGATTTCTTATGTGCTTCTCCTTTACCTTTATATTTGATATCATCATTTGCAGTTGTTTTATTTGTTCTATGCTTATTTTTTATATTATATGTGTTTTGTCTTTCCTTCTAATTGTTTGTGACATGTTTTGTTTTAACATGTGTAGTTCTTGTTTCCCTATTTACATCAGTTTTTGTAGGTTGTTCACTTTCTCTGTCAGCATCTCGTTGTCTTTTTCTAAACTTTGTTTCATTTGTACCATTTTTGCAAACTTGGCTTCTTGCATTTGTTCTCTTTCTTCCGGGGCCTCTACCTTCTCTTTAATGTTCAGTAATTCCTTTATATATAGTTATGTTGACCAAACAAGTGGTGTTGATGTGGAACTGCATATTTCCTCATCATCTAAAATTTTTCCCATGATAACTTTTGTTGTTGATGTCATTGTGGCATTCGGCTCTTCTGAGGTTTTTTTTACTGCGATGTGCACATGCTTCTTTATTTAACTTTTGGGTTGTCTCCTCTTGTCATATCGACCCTTTAGTGAGATATAGTTTTTCTTTAATTTCCCTATTTGTTCTTGGTAAAATACTAGTGAGTTTCTTGGTCTTTTCTTCTTTCTTTAGCTTTTTTTGTTTTTTATTTATCTTCTTTGCCACCCCTTAGCCGTGGATAACCAACATCTCATTATTATGTGATATTGCTTTGTTTTGATAAAAATTGGTTGTTCTCCTACCATATATGTTGCTTTAAGAGTTTGATGTGGTATCTCGTTGGGTGTGATGTTTAGAATTTGTGGGTATAGGTATATCTGTTTCTCAAAAAATCCCACCCTATCCCCAATATATTGGACAACATATGTTACCATTGTCTGTCCAAAAGATTGTGGTAATACATCTTGTTGATGATTATGTTTAATTATTTGTTCAACTGAGATACAATTATCTTTCCCAAGGTTTGATGTAGTTTTCTTCTCTAGACACCTTTTTGTTTGTTCTTCCATTATGCTCTGGGAATTTACTTTTTTAAATGTGTGAATACATTTATGAAATTATAACGATTTTAAATTTTTATGAAAAATATTTTCCAATATGTTAAAATTATTATTTAAAGTAGATCTTGCATACCCTGATCCTCGTACTTTGAGTCTTGTATTTGACCTATGGTTTACCCAATTTAAGAAAAACTTGTGAACCATGTGCCTTGTTGTGGAATCCTTTGTCTACAAAACGATGACTTCGTAAAGCCCTCTGGCTACAAAACTACGAACTAATGAAGCCCTCTATCTATGAAAACTTGACTTAGTGGAACCCACTATATTGAAGAAAATTAAAAGTCATTCTCGTAACAATGTATTATATTAATTTCTCATTACTTTAGTTTATTATGTTTTGTACAAATGAATGTACCTTATATAATTATGTATAGGTGTTGTCATTTTGTGTACTTATTCCCTATCCTAAAATAAAAACTAAATTTTTTTTTTTTTTTTTTTCTCCTTTTTTAAAGCAAAAAGGAAGTATCCTTGGCTTTAAGATGGGTGAGGGCCCCAAAAAGATGATGATGATACCCTAAAAGAATAGGGTAATCTATGATACCCTAAAAGAATAGGGTCATCCATGTTAAAACAAAATCCACCCTCGATCGTAGTAACCTTAAAACTTATGTACCTGTGAATCCAGAGAACACGCTCATGTAATGAGCGAATCTGCATGCCTTACATATTATAATGCTGCCCATACCATACCAAGTAGAAAATTCCTTTACAGTGGAATCATATACGAGTGCATGATTGTATTACTGTAGGAAGAATAGGCGTAGGTATATAACTACAAAAGTTGCAGCCTGCCCAGCGTGCTCTGCAAGACGACAAATTATTACACGTTTAAAAGGAAAAGTCCTTTTTTAAGTGCCGACAAAAGTGACTGGTTAAACGTTTGATCGTAATTAAGTGGTTTCAGATCTGCTGCACATGGGGTTGAAAACTGGAAAAAAAAAAAAAAAAAAAATTTAATATTTCAAAATTTATCAGTCTCAATTAATCTAAGGTGTACTTAGTAGACAGAGCATTTGTCTCTGTGGGGATTTAAGGGGGCAACATGTCAATAAAGATTGATGGCTTCAACAAATTCTTTTTTAAAGTCAAAGCATCCAATGCCATTGCCATGGTCATTTATCAAGTATAAATTTTTTGAGACATCCAATATAAAGATGATCAGAGTTTTTGTCAATTTTCTCTGAAAGGAGTTTCCAGTTGTGACAGCGTAAAGACAGTTCAAGTATTATTGTTTTTATTGGTGTGTTTTCTTCAATTTTATTCGTTGTTGAGGGCTTTGATCACTAGATGATGTGTTAAAGCCTTTAATCTTAAAAACAAACCTCAAAACAATTTTTTTCCTTGTAGTTTGCAAATTCAATTGTTCTATTGGGGTTTGGTAAAGAAGTGCAATATCCAAAAGATCATTACTAAGATTCTGAAAATTGAAGAAAATATTTGGAGTCCCAACCTTAACAAACTTAAATGCCAAAAGAGTTTGTGCCTCCCTATCATTTCCTAAAACCATATTATCCGTGATTCTTGTGACCAAAAACTACAAAGCTTCATGGTTCTTAGAAAATTCCTTGTTCGCTCTAAATTTTCTAGGTAAATTGTTTTACACTATTAGAACTCAACGATCATTTTCAAATCCATTGATATTCAAGATTACTCTAAAAACTCTTTTTTCGTCATTTATTTATTTTTTTGATAGATAGTTGCTTTTCGCTAGAGCTAAAACCGGATCTGGAGCACCTCAGGGGGCCCACTATCCCAGAATAAAGAATCCAAGAACCTTGGGTAGGGTCGAACCATACCCAAAAACAAACACAAAATAGAAAAACCATACAACTAGACAAATGAAAACAAAAAAACCATACAACTAGACAAACGAAAACAAAAAAACCATACAACTAGAAAAATGAAAACAATCCATTATTCCCGAGAATACTTCGCAAACTAAAAGAGCTTCACACAACACCAACCGAAGAAGGAAAGATTATTGGAAAGGAACAAGCCTAAAAAAAAAGGCGATGACAACCCAACTACACAGCGAAAAGAATTTCCATCCACACGAAAATTCAATCCCGCACTGCAAGAGTTCACCATCCCCTGCGGGAGAGCAAAGCTTCCATTGTCCACTGAGTGTCGTCATCTATGGAATTCAAAGTGTCTAATTGCAATCTTTCCACTTCATTTTTCGTACCTCTTTTACCTTTCTTACCATGATTTGGTTTTGAAAGCAAACAAGGTCACTGAGCAAGAAACAAGATCTCTCTAGAGCCGAATTACTTATCATCTTCATCTACCTGAAAAGAGACCTCAACCTCTTCCAAACCTTCCACTTGCAAAGAGCCTTCGACCTCTAGAAAACCTTATGTCGTAAGCTTTGTTGTCCCTCTGATACAAGTTGAAGATCCCATGTTAACCGAGAACAAACCCTCCAAATTCTGGTCAACCAAAACCTCCTTGCTAAGAGGAGTAAACTATTCTGAGATATGTTCGTGAAGACCCTGCTGCACCTCAAAGACCATTTCTTCAAGAAGTGGGACCCAAAAACTTTTGTAGTATTCTTAGAGCACATTGCCACTTTGTCCCCCTTATTTGCACTTGAAACATCTGAAGGATAGTTCTTCATAGTTGATGTATTCCGTCCAAAAGCCATGAGAAGAAGGGATCTTCACTGAGTGATGAAAAGTTTTGGAGAAATCTGCAATAACGTAGACCCTAACAAAATTATGTTGACCCACCAAGACTTGGTCAATTTTGACAAAGACACCAATCTTTTTACCCAGCTACTGGAGCATCCCTGAATCTCTCATGGGCAAAGGAAGATTGTAAATTCTTACCCAAATCAGAGCTTGTGAGATCACTATAACAATTGGGTCAAAAAAGGGAGCCAAAGAGCACAGAAACACACCCTGCTTTCCAACAAACCAAGTTCCATTATTCCACACAAAGTCCCACTCCACTATCTGAATAAGAATCATGAAAAAGCTATTAGGAAGCAAGGAAAGAGAAACCTCTAAAATGGTTGCCCAAATAGTTTTAGACTAGTACAAGAGTTTCTCCTAGGGGGACGTTTCCCCATACATCTACCAATGAGGGTTTTGCACCCCATCTCCTTGTGAATGGTAGAAATTGCCTCATCAAAGATTTCAAGAACAGGGGAAATATTGGAAAAAATCAATGAAACATCCCCAAAAAAATTTGGTTCTAATTCAGGGTGTGGTTCTAATTCAGGGTGTTTCTTCCCTTTAGCGTCAGAGCTCCCATATGGGCTAGTTGCCGCCACATCCTTCCCCACACTATCCCTAAGAGGTCAGGGAACACAAAGGTACACCTGCGAACCAACTGGGGCGATAAATTAGGGTTTGCTCAAGAGATGGCCACTTTACAAAAGTCGTCGTAGGTATGAAAGGGATTAACAAAATATTGGCACTCGACAAAAACCAAGTTGGTAATTTTTTAAGCCCCCACCAAAGACGTCATGCCTCCATCTAAGCTCAAACTCCCTGAGTCGCTCCCAATGTCGTCCCCTTGGCAAAGCCCACCCGCTTCTTGCCAGCAATAACCTCCCTGATACCTTTGGGTTCACGTACTGTACCTGCCTCAACCTGCCACTAATGCCCCCTCAAGTTGAAACTCCCTGAGTTTCACCCTTCATCACTATGTGTACCTACTCTGATGTCATCCATGTCGTCGTCACTCGCCATCGTGTCTCTCCCCAACAAGTTTTTTTTTCCTATCATTTATTATTCACATTTTAAAAATTGATTAAGTTTGATTTATTATTTTATATTTATTTAACCCTATAATATTTATAAATAAGTATATCTTATAACTTGATTGAAATTCATTTACTCATAACACAAATGTTTCAACAAAACTTATTTTGTGTACATAAAAATAGATATTTCTAAAAAAAACCACTTCTATTTTAAATATTATTAGGATGGTCTTTCACTTTCACTTCCATTTCTTCCTATAAACGTAAATGTGATGTTTGAATTGAACGGAAACTAAATATTCAGTCAAGGTAGTCCTTTGTGAAAGCCCTGGAGTTCCCTTCTTTCTATAAATGTGTCCTTTGTGAAAGCCTTGGAGTTTCCCTTCTTCCTATAAATGTGATGTTTGAATGGAAACTAAATATTCAGTCAAGGTAGTCCTTTGTGAAAGACGAGGAGTTTCTTTCATATGGTCTAGGCACAATTTACAAAACACTGGACATAGCACATTATAAAGTGCAAAGAAGCCCGTCATGGCGCTTAGTAAAGTGCAACGAAACCCGTAAGCTTCACAAGTGTGACGTGAAAGAACTTTAAACTAAGCTATCAGGTTTAAGCACAAAGCCATAGTTTGTTTATATCCCTGATTGCTGAAGAGATATTGACTTTGAGGTCTAGTTATAGGCTTAAATGTTCCCGTGTACTTATAAGGGCATCCTAATTCTAACTGGAGGGTAATACTAATTACATGAGAAATCGCCTCAGCATTACAAATTCCAAAAGGGAAAGGGGATCAGGAAACTGTAAATCATCTGAAAACATTATATTTGTTTGCATTGTGTGTACAAACTCTATTTTATAATATAGAAAAGTACAACTGTTATCTGGTACGATGGGGATCGGTAGACTAACTAAAGCCATTCAAAACTCGTAAAAACGTACACGTCCATACAGCTAACTTATACTGTCAAAGCCGAAATTGGTTGGTATCTCTGCAAAATCCTGTCTGCCTTTATACGACGGTCTATCCCACCTATAATTAACGACGTAACAAACATATATTCTTATTTTTAATTGTTCGTGACCTACTTCACAACTTGACCGTGGCCAAATACATCAAAAAAATACAAAATGTTCATTGTTCTTGTTTAACTATATTTCAGGTTCCAAAGTTAGTATGGCAATGCGCCATTAAACTGTGCCTTATCAACAATATAAAATCATCATCACATGCACAGAGAAAGCCTTCAGAAGCTCAGGGCAATGCATGGCAATTTTATGGCCAATTCCCTGCAATACATCTCACAATTATTTTACTAGGCAATACACAGCCAATCAAAATTTCCCTTGTTCCTTACTAACAACTTACGGGACTCTTCAATCCAAATCTGTTGGTTAATATTAATTGTGCCATAAAGATGCAACCAAGATTATGTGTTTGTAAGAGAGAGAGTGTTTCCACAGTCCATGAAGTAAAAGACAAAGATTTCTAGTTGAATTGCGTAAAAGATTTTTATATCAACATTTTGGATCACACACAGTAAACCATCATCAGGATGAGGGAATAATTATGTTTGATTTTGTCTGGTTTTGATCTTAGCACCAAGATTATCAATCGTCATCATAACAGAGTGCCATACAGGTTTTGTGAGGTTCTTCAACCCAGATCAAATGGGTGCCACAGGCTGAGAGGCGATCAAAAACATGTAAATTGTTATAACAGCCTGTAATCTAAAATATTACATTTACCCAAAAAAGGTGTACTTCAAGGATTCAATCAGGCTGAACCTGCAAAGTCTGTTATACATAAAAATACATTCAGAGGTACAATCCTGAAGCTCTAAATGTTTTTCATTAAAATAAACACAACAGTATTCAATACCAAATAGTCTAGAAAAACAAAACCGGAGACTGCAGGTTCTTCTAAATGTTTCTTGATTTTAAGAGCAGGTAATTCTAATGTTTCTTGATTTCAAGAACAGGTAATTCTAATGTTTCTTGATTTCAAGAACAGGTTCTTCCCAAGAGACTGCTTCAATTCACGAGACCAGACACCCTAAAGGATGTATAGAAGACCCCGTGGTGTGAAAATGGACTAGGACTCCAAAATATGTCTTATTCTCCCCCTCTATTTACCATAATACACACATGATTCACTCCATATTGAACTTGCAGAAAGTTTTCCCCCAGCGATACAGAGAGATTGTTCAGAATGCTGCTAGAGCAGTGTGGGCCCATTCGCTCATTGGCGTCCCACAATTGCATGAGTCAGACAATAAAGAAATGCAAAGACCCCGCCAGCTAAGCTGTCATAGAATGTTGCACTGTTTCGTTGTTCATTGATTGCCTTACAGCCTATCATTACATAACATTCACAGAATGGAGCTCGAGAACGGGCTAGGGGCATTCACACCAGGAGTAGGACCCACGGCATCTCCATAAACTTATAGGCCTCAGAAATGCCAGATATAGAATACACTGCATACTTCACTGTTCATCCCATAACTCCACGTGGTGCATCCTTTTCACAAGAGACAAATCCCAGACGCATTAATAATCAAGCCACATTTTGTGCCTACCGTTGGATTGTTTTCAAGAGTAAATAATATCATTGCTTTTCACAAGAATACACTGCCTATTGCAACAAACAGCTCCCAAAAATTGATTTTGATGGTAACAGTTCTTGCACATCTTTAACTTATTTACAATTGTCGCATAAATTTCTTCCATATTTAGAGTCCTCTTATCTTGTAAGGTCCTCCAATACCAAGTGATAAGGACCTTAGCTACTGATGCCACAAGATGATTTACCAGTTTATATAAATTTTAGCCTTCTTACCCAGTATTATTTAAGCTGAACCAAAAATACAACGCATCAATCCTATCATCAAGATCATGACAATGCAAATCAGTTGTGAAAAAATCTCACTTTTAAACATGAATAAATCAAAAGATGATTATGTTTCTTTATAGGTGCAATAAGCAGTACAAGATGATTTAATCTTTCAGTTGAAAGAAACTGCTTGATTATATCTCAACTCTGTCATTGACCTCAGTATATAAGCAAATACAATTTTCTGAGTTCCACGGGCATACCAGCAAATAGTTCTGTATGCATTTCATTTTCTCATGGGGGAATGGAAGATGAAGGAACACACAGTGTATTTCATTTGAGATGCCTGAAAAGAATCTGTAATAAGACAGATTCCTGTTCCATGGAACCAGTTCCAAAAAGCTTCATATTTGGAAGTCCAAAAGAGGATTTTCTCACACCTAAAATCCTCCTCAGTGTTTTGAAGAATCGAAGCTGCACTATACTTGTTGTATATTAAATTTGGTTATCCAATCTTTCATCTGAAAATCCTAGTGCTTTATATTGATGGATTCCTTCGGAATGACAGCAAATTAAATCATTCACAAGCCAGTTTTGTGTCAAAGCTGCTTAGGCATATGGCAAAGGCCTGGAAAGCAGATAAGGGATAGCGGTAGTCCATGGTAAAAATGTCTTTTCCAATCTTCCCAAACTGAAGGATGACTTTGTCCTGGTCAGCCTGTGTTATGGTCTGTGAAGGTTCTACAGCTGCAACAAGCTGAAAGTTTTTCACAGATGCCACTGTGACACGACCCCTGAAATTAAGGCACCAACACTGTAACTGCTCATGCCATCTTGGTGCCTTATTTTTTAAGACAAGTGGTCCATCTTTGCTCCGAACACGGACTGCAACTTCTGATAAGCTCGAGCTGCTGAAATCCACAAGTGGTTCCTTCAAGTGGGAAGAAAATGATAATGAAAAAGAATCCTCCAAGCAATGAGGAAACTCCATAGGTGTCGGGGCACTTCCTCCAGTGTGAATGGCTGAAACTGGAATAGAATGCATTGTGCATTGCATTCTTCTTGGCCCTCTTGTGCCAAGGACATTAAACTCGTAAGCAATGTTAGCAATGTTATAGTTTCCTGCAGGCACTTTTGGAGAAACTTGTTTGGAATAGAATCTTCGACTTGATCGGCTATTTGACACCGCTGCACCACTGTGAGGAGGTTGACTATCAAATATTGTGAACTTTGTCCCCAAGAAGTTTGACCTGCGAGATTCAGTGGTTACAAATCAAGATCAGCTTGTAAAAATAATCCTCTCATCGTGCACAGGCATAAAAAACAAAGCATGTCTATTGTCATCAGAACAACTAGTTTTACAAAAAAGTTTAGAAACCATATCAGGCATTCTCTCACCTCAATTTGCCCACATACGTATTACTTCCACGGGAAAAGTCCTCGGCATTCATAGAAATTACATAGTCTGTGCCACCTGTGGCACGTCTAACTTTTTTTGCAGCAAAAAGGAATTTGCCATTTTCAACAATAAGGGCTGCACGGTGCACATGCATCAAACAGAATGTCAAACATGACTCCAGACTGGCATCCTATTAATCAAAAGATAACCAAGTTTCTTTCTCTGTCTCATGCAAATTAACAAAAACATTAAATATTGCAGACTATTAGAAAGGGTACTGCATATCAATATATTGAACTAATGTACAAAGATTCAAATCATTGTGAATCTCAATATACTGAACTAATGTACAAAGATTCAGATCATTGGGCATTAAACATGAATTCAAAAGAAAGAACAAAATGTATAGACAGTGTCATTGAGTAATGGCCACTTCACAAGGCCCAGCATATTTGGATAAATTAAATCATGCCTGGTGTAGGCTCTAGTGATTCTAATAGTACTGGTTTTAACTGATTGCAGTGTACTCTCTATCATCGTATCCTGAAGTAGGCTCTACTAATTCTATTAATGTAGTTTTTAACTGAATGTAATGCCAAGAAGCACATTTATCACACCAAAAAACAGCACACAGCAATGAGGAAAATAAAACAAATAAATTAGCACTTCAAAAGCATCAAGTTTTCCAGAATGAAGTATTGAACTTGGCACAACAGGTCGAATGGAAGTATTGAGAAGCCAAATCAGAACCAAAAAACAGTCTTCTCTGGAACTGAAGCATAGAGAGCAAGCTTTTAAATAAGGCTGTAGATAGAAGCTCTTGGCACCAAAGTTTTTAAAACCCAATGTTAAAAATACATCATTCTTGCTGCAAACCGTCTTCCCAAAACTAAATACCCAAAAAATAGTATATAAATATTCAAAACAAAACATAGATCTTTTCCAAAATATCACCAAGAAATAACAGGAAAACTATGAAATGCATGGGAATTTGTTCTTTCGAACAACATTTAACACACTATTTAAGAAGACATCTATAAAGATTGAATATGAACCCGATAACTTTTTTCAATAGCCATCAACGTACACCTTTACAGTGGTAATCTAAGTGACATATTTTCAAAAACAACTCTAACATATTTCTTTTACAAGCTCCATCTCATTGCTCCAAGGAGAGAGTTTTGAAACAGAACAGAGTCCATAGTGATGGGATAAGCAATTGGCCAGATACAACAAAAAAACATTTCAGAGTCTTATACTAACCCTGGAATCATTGCTCCATATCAAAAGAAAACCCCCAAACAGAAAACAAAAGATATACACCTACTTCAGCACAAACTTGAGAAACAATTGAAAAAACATGAAGCTTAATAATAGCAAGGCTACACTCTTCGATTTATTCTGCTGATGGGGTCAAGAAAAATCACCCAAAATGTGAAGACACATAAAATAGACGCTCAACCCAGAAGACATTTTAGACAGGCCACAAAAGGAAAACCCACAACACCAAGGATTCTCAAACAAAGGAACCGAAAAACAAAGCAGGCACCACCTGGAAAGACAGACAACTGAAAATGGTCAACAATACGAAGGTCAAATGCATCATGTAAAGTATCAAACAGTCTAGTTGTTCTAATCTTTAAAAAAAAGGAAAAATGGAATTATTATTCCAAAATCTACCATGAACTAAAACCTCTATTGACACTAAAACAACAAATGACTGGACATTGGCTAAGAGATGTGATATCTCAATAGTCAATACAAACATAGAAAAAAATGCAGATTAATGCTAATAGCCTATTATTATGTGCTTCAAACTCTACAATGAAAATACATATACACGAGCTGCCTTTCATTGTGGGTAAAGAATCATAGAGTAGGGTTAAAGACAAATTTACCAGGAGTTAGGCCAAGAAACAAGTGGTATGTAGAAGTTCCTCGATCTCGTTTGATATAGCATTGAATAGGTCCATCTCGCGGCCCAGGCTGTAGAACCAAAAAACATAAAAGATTAGCACCGTAGTAATGCACAATAACAGCATCAAAACCAAATTTAGACAACACCAATCAGCATGAAAACAGCCTAAATCAAACGAATTGCTTAAATCAAGTGAAAAAAATCAAAGATTTAGAACCTCAAAACAATGCCCAAATTTAGACAGCAGCAATGAACAAGACATCAGTTGAAATCAAATTTAAAAAAACAGATTTTATTGGATTTAGAACCCCAAAATAATATCTAAATTTAAACAATAACAATCAACAAGACACCAGCTCAAAACGAATAAAAAAATAATAATCTTCTCTTGATTTAGAGCCTCAAAACGATACCCCGTGTTTAGAGAATAACAATAAAAAAGAAAACAACTGAAATCAAATATAAAAATCCAAATTTTCTCTAGAATTAGAGCCTCCAAACAATACCCACCTGCTTCAATGATATGGGAAGAGTAAGTTTTCCACATTTCTCTGGCGTTTTGACAATTTCTATGGTGATCTCTCTCCATGATTTGCATACCCCGGCACAGGCAACTACATTTTTTCGAGCAGGCCAGGTACCCTCACTGGCCTCTAGGCGCTGAATCACATCATAGAGTATTTCAGGTGGAAGATTAGCCCATTTACTCTGCTGAACAAAAAGAAACCGACACTGTGACTCATTTACAGTACTGTGTGACCTTGGTTTATGCTGCTGCAAAACCCTCAAATCAAAACTTCGTCTTCTGGAGATATTTCCAATCCCATTCCGCATCTCCTTGATCTCGCGCACTATGCTTTTGAAAGACATATTGACTTCACTATATTTTGTCTCCTTATTTAACGTATGAGGCCAATACTGTAGAGATTTAAAACTCTGGCTTCCTCAGAAAAAAATCAGGGAAACTGTTCCGTGCATTAAAGTATAGATCGCCTTTGAGAGAAATTTTTTGAATGGCTACAAAGATCCAGTTTTCCAGATCATAGAAAAAGTTGTTTTGACCCTAAGCCCTCACAGATCAGAGTGTTAAATTTATAGAATCCATTCGTTCAAGCTTCAGGAAAAAATTATACAAATAGCAGAAAATTTCACTCCTTTTTTATACATATCAGATCAAGGCTCTAAAAGAAAGTTCGGAAGACTCGAACTTTTTCCAGGCCCTTAACTGATCAGTAATTCTATCAAAATTTTATATAAATCTAGGAAAACAGCAACTTTTCAACTATTCTTGGCACTTAATTCCCATTCCGCTTCAAAAAACTTGATTCTATGCCAAACGCAGGAAAGCATTATACTCCACAACCTTTGTTTATGCCAGTAGCAGCACACACTCTAAAAGCAGCAAACAAATACCCTCCACAACCTTCGTATTTGCCAATAGTAGCAAAAAGTCTCACGACTTTTCCTCTCAGGGTCAAAATCCTTCAAATTTTCTCGACTGCGGCTCAAATTCCTTCATTTCTTGTCGGAAATTCTCGTTCCGGTTCAAAATCCTCCACTCCTTCCCAAAAACGCAAGAAAAACTCCAAATCCTTCTCCTCTTGCCACAATAAGCGAAATCCTTCGTTAATTTTTGCCAATACAGGCAAAAAAAACCATTCGTTTTTTCCCAAAAGAAACAAAATGCTCACCTTTTTCTCCAAAAGAGGAAAAATCCTTCACTTTTCTCTACAAAATTGCTCCTCAAACCCTGCATCTTTCAAATTTCCTCCACACGCCCTCAAATTTCTTCATTTCTTCGTCGAACCAAAAATACTACTCCAGATCTTCCGATTTCGACAAAGAAATAACGAAAAAGATCAGTATCGTTCCAACAAATCTCACCACGCAGATAATTTTTTTCTGCACATTCAAACGTTGGAAGACATTAATAACACCAGCATTTGATATGCAGAAATGCTATTTCTGCAACATTTTGACCGTCTCACTGACGGATTCCAAATCCGCTTTAAATCGAGTTGAATAAAGACGTGAAACAATTAAAAAAATCGGTCTTTTTGGAGCCTTCCTTTCTATCGTGTCCGTATGATAATTTCATAGGGACTTTCCTTTTTTTAATAAATTTATATGAAAATCCCCGTTTTTTCTCATTTTTTTCAGGGACACTGTCCGGAACGACAAACACAAATAAGCGGCCTTGTTAAGCAAGCGTGCCTCTTCGTTTATGACCCCTCTGAAACAGACCCTTTTCCCCCTATATTTGGCGGTTTGTTTTGCTTTTCCTTTCCTAGCAACCTCTTTTTGCTCCCCTCCCAACCTCAAGCCTTAGTTTCGGGATGCTTTTTTATTTATTTATTTATATGGATAAGTATCTCCTTCCCACCAACTTCTCTTTGCTCCCCTCCTCCCTATTTCAACCCAGGGTTTTGGGATGCTTTCGTCTTTTTTAAAATATCCGGATAAGTTTATGGAAAACAAGTTTACATGTTGGCGACTTGCACTCGATCTCATCTTTTATTATTTTATTTTATTTTTGTCATTTATATTTGAATGTCATTGTTTATATTTGTATGATATAATTGATTATTTTTTAGATTTATGCTTGATCATATCCTCTTAAGAATGAACTTGCACTAATCCTATCTCTTTCCTTTGTATATGTTTTATATGTTGTCCTTTTCATGTTAGAAGTTATATAATATTAGGAAACTAATCAAATAATTGTGGCAGAAGCGTTTTTATTGTTACGCCACAACCAAAGATTTGTCTTCGGATTTTTATATTGTTTTACGTTACTTTTTATTGGTTTGGATATTGTCATTGTGGATATTTATTGGGCATGATGTTGACTAGGTTTACATGGACAAGTAATTTGTAGCAAAGCTCAATGCAATTACAGGGTTGACAACTTGCACAAACATTCTCCTCATGGTTTTCAGTATTTATTTTGCTATAGCGTGATTGGCTTGATTTTCGGTTTGGCTTAGGTTGCCTTGTAATTCCTCGATTTTTCAATAATGCAAATCATAATTTGAAGAAGAAATTGATGTGGAATTGTTGATTTCGAGCTTGAATTAGAAACATTGTCGTGCCGAAAAAGATACGATTGTATGGGTGGATTTTCTCTCTAAATCCACTGGAGAGGAGCAATAATTATCACTAATGATGAGAGTCGAAATTGCTAGATTGCATTGCTTTGGATTTTGAATGCCCATTCAAACCTGATATTCTTAACATTTCCTTCATTACAGCTACCGACACTTCATTTGCACATGCCCTAGTTCTTGTGTGTTATATGAAGAAGAGATAGGTCCAAAGTTTGATCCTACTCCACCGCAATTGCATGTAGGTGAACACACAACCATAACGTGCTTATATATTCTTCTATCTTCTGCACGCCCAAGAGACATAATATGTTTCAAAGTTATCATCTAAGCAACCCAATAGCAAGACAAAGATTTATGCCATGGATAAAAAATTAAAATGACACCCTTCAAACTATTGATAACATCAAAAATATCGCTTTGCACCCTTTACCGAAAATAAGGGGTCAGAGAGACAAATCAATTAAAATTATATATTAAATTATGGATACTCAAATAATAGAGACTGATTGGTTAAAAGGAAAAAATAATGCTTTTGTGATGACTATAGTACCCTTCAGGGTACTAATAAGGAGGCAAGAGGACTGTAAACTAGTAGTTGCCCTAAGGGTGCAAGTTACATCGTAAGGGATGTAATTTGTTATTTTGATCAAATGGGGTTTTGTAAAGCAAAAGAGTGTAAATTGGTAGTCATATCACATTCAAAACCCATGACCATTGACCATGTCTTGCCTTTTACGCATGAAGAGCTAAAGAATAATAATGTGATATTTTTAGTGGAGGTGAAAGTGGAAAATGAGGAGGTGTGTTCCTTCATATGGTGTGGCAATGCAATGTGCAAGGAGGAGACATTTTGTTTCATGGTAAGCTCGAGTAATGGTGAAGTGGTCGGGAAGGGTAAGGCCATATACAAAACATGCAAGCAGTGAAAGATTTCTATGTGAGTTGGGTGATTTTGGTGAGGGACAATGACAAGGTATTTCAGGGAATGGACTTGAATAAATCCGGGGAAATACACATGTAAAATGTAAATGCAATATGTAGCTTCCACCAAATTGTTTCAATTACACACTACATAATTAAAATAGTTGTCATGTCAATGAAAATAGGTGTTAGATATATAATGGCTCATCTAAACACATAGAGAATGCACCGTGTGTCTATTTAGACAAGTCTAAAACTAGTTAGACAAAAATGACAACTGTTGTAACTGTATAAAACTAAATTAGACAACTCTAAAACCAAATTGACAAAAAATGGAAAGGTTTCCTCAATGAGATACCTCTTATATAATCTAATTGGCCAATGTCGAATGCCAAATGCAAATAGATATAGATATAGATATTTCCAATATTTTTCCATTATAATTAATATTAACACTAACAACAAAAATATTTGTAACAACAGTGTTCATTTCTCTTTATTCGATAAATGGAAGAAAGAAAACTACCACTAGGACCAAACTTCCACCGAATAATTTTAGTTACCCAATATATGATTGAAATAGATGTCATCTCAATCAAAATAGGTGTCAGATATCCAAAATCTCCTCTATAAATGTGAAAAATCAATACATATTCAACTAACTCCATACTTCTATAAATATAGAAAACATAGTCTGTATTAAAGATCATAAGTAGCATCAAGGCTTTGGGCTCCATAGTTATAAAATTCAAATCTATTGGGCTCATGTTAAATATTTCATAACTTCATTTGTAATTCTAAGTGACCAAATTGCACTAGCATTAGTCATGGCTACTTCTGTAGAATGCTTGAAAACAAATGGACTTTGCTAATTGAAATCCACATCTTTAACTACAACAAGGAAGAAGAAGAATAATGTTGATAATGCAAATAGAGATACAAGTTTAATTGTTTTAAAGCTTCTGAATAGTTTTGCCATGGATATTGTTTGATATGATCAATGGCAATGTGTTTTGACATGTTAGTGGCATTTATGTTTGTATAGTGTCACCACCTTATATAAGCTTAAGACAAGCAGTCCAACTATGTGGATCATAAAAGTTCCATTATAAAAGTACTCATAAAGAATAAAATTATTTTTTAGATACTTTTCATACATTTTCAATGACTTTAGTGTTATATATGATGTTCGATATTTTTACAAAATCATGCAGATGAATGACAAAAGTCTAAATGGAGTATAAAACAAACTTTTATGATAATGGAAAATAATTGCCATGGCATGTGAGAGAGGGAGTCTACTCTAGATTTAAGGTCCACCAAACCATATTCTTAGGATAGTTGTACTTTAAAAATCCCCTTCATTTTTTGTGCAAGTCCTAATACTGAACAAATTTTAACCACAAAGGAAGCTATAATAACCAAAGTGGTGTTTAATTTGAGATACGTTAGATTGCCATAGCAATTGGAGAGAGTATCAGAGACTGGTGGGGATTTGAACCCAGGGCCTATGTACTACCCCAAATTGGTAGCACTTGTAGTCCTCATGGTAGTTTTACCTTTTATCTATTCATCGAATAAAGAGAAATGAGTACTACTATTACGAATATAATGGTTGTTGTTAGTGTTACTAAGAATGAGAATGAAAAAAAAATTGAAATATCTATATCCATATCTATTTGCATATGGCATCCTACATTAGTCAATTAGATTATATGAGAGGCATCTTTCATTGAGGAAGCCTTTCCATTTTTTATTAATTTGGTTTTATAGTCGTCTAATTTGGTTTTATATAGTTAAAGCAGTGAGAATTTTCATCTAAGTAGTTTAGACTCATTTAAATTAACACATGGTGCATTCTCTAAATTTTTAAAGAAGCCATTGGATATTTGACACATGTTTGTATTGAGTTAACCCTTGTTTCAATCATGTACTGAGTAACTAAAATAATTTGATGGAAGCTACAAATTATATATACATATGTGACATATCACTAAACTTTGCATGTGTATCTCCATGGGCTTCTTTAAGTCCATCATTTGAAATACCCTATCATTGCTCCTTATTATCATCGCCAAACACACCTAAAATTCTTTCACCGCCTTCATGTTATGTATGGCCTTACCCTTCCCTGCCACTTTTCTATTACTCAATCTCATTTTGAAATGAAATGTTTCCTCCTAGCACAACTCATTGCCACACCATATGCAAGAACATGCCTTATTTTTCACTGTCGCCTCCACAAGAAACATCAAAGTACTCTTTCTTAATGTTTCATACATAAAAGGTGAGACATAGTCGATGGTGATGGTTTCAAGTGTGATACAATTGTTGAATTACACTCTTTCATTTTACAAAACTCCACTTTACTAAAACAAAATATTACATCCCTTCTAGTGTAACTTGCACCTTTGGGGAAACTATCGGAGTTGTTGCCAGAATCCAGATAACGCGAGTGCAATGGAGACGTGATCACACAAGATGAACAAGTGCACACCACATAGATGCCAAAGCAATTTGAAAATAACACAATAAAAGAAATTGCACAAGACAAAATGGAGAAAACCAAAATATGATTAGCATGGAATGGCCAAAGTGAGGACTACAAATAAGAGAGTACGAAAGTAACTCCTCCACAAAAGGTGGACAAGGCACCCCAAGAATAGAATGTAACTCCTCCATGAAAGGTGGTGACAAGGTGCTAAGAATAGAGAAGTAACTCCCATCAAGGGAGTTACTTATGATATTCTTATGACACCTTATGACACAAATATGACACACAATCTCCACATAAGCTAGCCTATCCCAAGAATGTAGGAAAACTCCATGTATGCACAAATATATAATATTCTCTAATTAATAAATAGGGAAAAATAAAACCCTACACTAATACCCCCCCATAAGCGCAGCTTAGGTGGGCAGTGTGGAAATAAAAAATAGGTCCCGGTAACTAGGCCTGATGAGGTACCCATGTACAAATGCAATCTCCCATAAGATAGAGAAAAGGAGAAAACCCGTAGGAAAAAACTCCCCCCCCCAAAAGAGAGACATAAAAGAAAAGAAGAGGCTAGAAGGCCCCCCTGAAGATGATGCTACTGCAGATGTAGACCGCACCCTAAGAAGAGCTCGTAAATGAATGAACTTGCTCTCGGTGAAAGGTTTGGTGAAGATGTCTGCAACTTGCTCTGAAGACTGGCAAAATATTAAGTCAATGACCTGACTATGAATAAGCTCCCGAATGAAATGCATGTGAATCTCTATGTGCTTGGTCCGCTGGTGCTGAACCGAATTCTTGCAAATCTGAATGGTACTCTGGTTGTCACAATAAATGATGGTGGGCTGCTTGATGGAAATGCCAAACTCAAAAAGAATCCCTTGAAGCCAAATAGCCTCAGTAGTTGCATTAACAGTTCCCCTGTACTCTGCCTTTGTGGATGATATAGCAATAGCATTCTACTTCTTGCTAGACCAACTGACAGGACCTGAACCTAGAGAGAAACTATAACCAGAAGTAGACTTGCGAGTCTGTGAATTGCCAGCCCAGTCTGAATCTATATATCCAACCAAGTCAACCTCTGTGCCAAATCTGTAATGAATCCCATATCTATGTGAACCCTATATGTAATGCAAGATCCTCTTAGCTGCTTTCCAATGTAGCTCATGGGGTTCCTGCATGAATCTTGAGACAAGTCCCACTGAATATGATATGTCGGGCCTGGTGTGAGTCAAGTAGATGAGGCTACCAACAAGTTGGCGATACTGAGTGGCATCAACCAATGGTGAAGAACAATCAGCCTCAAGCTTGACTCTTGATAGAAAGGGAGTTAGAGATGGCTTGCAATTAGCCATGTGAAATCGATCCAATAAGTCAAGAGCATACTTAGGCTGTGCAAGAGAAATCACTGAATCTGACTGTGAGATCTCGATGCCAAGGAAGTAGTGCAACAAACCTAAGTCTGTCATGTCAAATCTATCCTGGAGAGATGCCTTCACCGCTGCAATAGCCGATGAAGAACTCCCAGTGATCAAAAGGTCATCAACATATAGAACCAAAATCAAGAGTGAATCATCCTGCCGCAAGAAGTAGACATTGGGATCAGAATGACACCTAGTGAAACCCGCTGTGAGAAGGAAGGAATCCATCTTGGCATACCAAGCCCAAGGGGCCTGTTTGAGGCCATAGATAGATTTCCTAAGTCTACATACTAAGGAAGAATCTTGAACAAATCCTGGTGGCTGCTCCATGTAGATCTCCTCCTCTAGGTCTCCGTGAAGAAAGGCACTCTTCACATCCATCTGATGTACATACCAACCATGTGTTGTGGCAATAGCCAAGATGAGTCGAATAGAAGTCATCTTTGCAACGGGTGCAAATGTCTCTGAGTAGTCAATGCTTGCCACCTGTGAGAAACCCTTGGTGACCAATCGTGCCTTGTACTTATCAACCGACCCATCTGCTGCAAACTTGGTCCGATATATCCACCTACATCGAACCATCTTTCTTCCCTTAGGAAGTGAAGTCAAATCCCAAGTGTGATTTTTGATTAAGGAAGAATATTCTTCCTCCATAGCATTATCCCACTCAGGTACCCCCAATGCCTCTCAAAAAGTCTGTGGATCCAAAATTGTAGCAAAGAAGGCATGTGGATCTCTCTAAAAATTTCCCTTAGTACATCTGTTATCTGCGGGATCTCCTACCCAAGTGTCAGCACTCTCAAGTGTCTGTCTGGCCCAAAGTGGCCTGGAAGTGGGCGAGTCAGGGGCTAACTCCTCATCCTCTGACTGACTAGAGGTGGATGACACTGCATCACTGTCCTCACTGTCTGAACTCAAAGAAGAAGAAGATGTCTCTAGCTCAAGAACCTACTGTGGCTGATCTGAATCTGATGAGGAATCATCATGAAGAAGTAGATCCGATGAGGGAGAAGAAGTGTCAAGTGTTGAGTCTCTAAGACTCTCTTGAAAGTGGACACTTCTCTCAATGAACAACTCATGTGTGACTGGATCTAGAAGGCGATATCCCTTAATACCATCTGAATACTCTACAAAGATGCAAGGCTTGGACTGACGTTCCATAGCTTTGCATTTCTTCTTTGAAATGCGGGCCATGGCTGGGGATCCAAAAACTCTTAGGTGCTCAACATCAGGTTTCCTTTTATGCCAAGCTTCAAAGGGTGTTATCCCTTTCAAAGCTTTGTGAGGAACCCTGTTCTGAATGTAGCAAGCACAATTGATGGCTTTGGCCCAGTACTGTGGTGCTAGGGATTTGGAGTGAATCATACAGCTACCCATCTCTTTCAAGAACCTATTTTTGTGTTTTGCAACCCCATTCTGTGAAAGACTGTAAGTGACTGTGCGATGTAAATCAATTCCCTCTGTGGTGCAAAACTGCTCAAACCTGATGCTGACATACTCCCCTCCATTATCAGTTCGAAGAACCTTGATGGATTTCTCACTCTATTTCTCAATAAGAGCCTTGAAGTCTAGAAAATTTTCAAACACTTCAAACTTTTGTTTGAGAAAATATATTTAAGTGTACCTAGAGAAATCATCAATGAAAGTGAGGATGTACTTGGCCCTTGTAAAAATGGTTTGGGAAAGGGTCCCGATACATCACTGTGGACTAACTCCAAAGGTTGTGAAGCCCTCCAAGCTTTGCCTTTGTCAAATTTTGCTTCGGGATGCTTCCCAAGGGAGCAACCCTCGCAAAGTCCTTTTGAGAATTGGACACAAGGCAAGCCAATGACCATGTCATTTTTACAAAGTTGCTCAAGATAGCGGTAGTTAAGGTGGCCAAACCGCTCATGCCACAATTTGCTAACTCCATTTGAATGAGTCAGCAATGTTGTAGGAGAAGAATCTAATGCAAAATGTAAAAAGGTGTATAACCTAGGTTGGTGATCTGCCCTTCCCACTGCCACTGTAGTATCACTATGCAACTCCCTGATAGACACTGAATCTGGTGAAAACTCAACTCTCATGCCTCGACCAATGTGAGTGATTTGGTACACTGATAGGAGATTGGTTGAAAGAGAAGAAACACTTAAAACATTTTTGAATGTTCCTCCTTCCATTTCAACTGACCCTCTCCCTGCAATGGAAACTGATGTGTCATCACCCAAACTAATTGAAGTCACGCTACAAGGCTCTAAAGATGAAAACTCAACTAGTGAAGAGCCCATGTGGTGAGAAGCACCTGAGTCTATGACCCATGAAGATGTAGAAGCTGCAATTGCTACAAGGGCCTTGCCTTTTTCTTTCTCCTTACCCTTGCCTTTTGCCTAAGTAGAATCTTGGGTAGATGAATTCTGCTTGATGGACTCAAGAACACCTATGTTATTCTTCTCTAGAAGATGAGTTAGGTGATCTATTTGTTTCTTCATGCATTTGTGTTCATCATGCCCTGTCTTTTTATAATAGGCATACTTAACCTTCTCCTTTTTAGGTTTAGCATTGGAAGATGAAGTCTCAGTGTTGTTTTTGACAGGATTAGTATTTTCTTTCTTCTTCTCCTGGTCCTTGTTCTTTTTCTTCTTCTCCTTTGTTGAAGTCTTATGCTTACCATTTCTAGTTATCAAAGCTTGGGGTTGAGTAGACTTCAATGTGCCCATCTGAATTAGCTTATCTTGCTCCCTAGTCAAGTCGGCAATGAATGAATCCAAAGAAGGCATTTTCCATGTAGTGCCAAGGGCACTTTTTGTGGCATGGAAAGTGGAGACAAAGACTAAATAGCTTGGACCTAACTTTGAGAGAATAAAAAGAATGAGTTGATCATCTTTCTTCTCTATCCCACACTCTTTCAACTGCAATCTAAGGGCCTTAAACTTGGTGAAGAAGTCATGTAGGGTGTCAAAGTTGCTAGGACTTAGATTTATGAATTCATTTTCGAGCTCATGACCTCTCATCTCATCAAGCTTCCCAAACAAATTTTATAAGGTGTACCATATGTCATTAAGAGTTTGGGAGGATTCTAAGTGGAAGAGAAGTTCTAGAGACATAGACAAACTCATTAATCCATAGGCTTCATCACTACGGTTGTACCACTTGACCTTTTTAGCATCTGTATTGGATTCTACTTCTGTACCTATGGTGATCCTATACAGCCCTTTGCTTCTAAGAATGATTGACATTTTAACTTTCCATTCATGATAGTTGAAGGGTGTTAGGGGTTTAAGTTGAAAAGAATCCATTTTTTAACTGAATTAGGTGAAGTTGTGTTGATTGTAAGTTGTGAATGTATGCAGAAAGGAGAATGAAAGCAAGTTGTGAAAAATAATCACACCCCCCCCGAAATATTGAGCCCCACCCAAATATGCAATGCACGCTCAAAAGACGTCAGACTCAGACAAAAATGCGTCTTAGAGCAATCAGTGCAAGACTAAAGCAAACAGGACGTCGGACTCAGCCGAAAATGCATCCCGAGAGACCCAAATTTTTGGCACTTTATAAACTAGTGCTTTTTTTTAAAATAACAAGTCTACGCTATGTAGAATTGAATTACAAGCACTTTTGAAAAAAAAATGGCACCCAAAATCGAGCTACCGTTTGCAAGATATTAAAGTTACAATTTTTTCATAAACTAGTGTTTTTACAAAAAAAAAGCACTAAAACATTAAAAAATTGTCTGTTATGGGGAGAGAAAGTGGCCTTCCAACCACTCGTTGGATTTGGCATGGAATGAAGAATCCAAAGGAAGTCTTTGTGAGGGGGAATTGGCCTCCCGCCAACCCAGGCCTCACCCTTCGTCTTCGTAGGTCGAAGATACAAGTTTTAATTGAAAATCCCCAAAAATACAAAACTGTCTAAAAAATTAAATACTCAGTCAAATTGACTGATTTTTGTTTTAACATGTCAATTTTAATTGAAAATAATGAAGCAAAGACAGTTTTGAAGGAATGACAAGTGTCCTAGGGTGCCACATGGGATGCCAAGTAAGAAGGGGCGTCTAAAAGCAAATAGTGCAGAATTTTGACTCAAAAAAGACACAAAATTAAATGCAGACCTGTAGAAACCATACGGCCTGATGTGTGGCAGAACTGAAGCTTAAAAACTAGGCACAGAAGCTGGAAGAATAACAACAGACCAAACAACAAACAAAAAAAACATGTGGCGTCCAAACAAGGCACAGTTATGAAAATTTTGGTAAAAAACAAAAAACAACAGCCCTGCCATATGCTCTGAGGTGCCTAGCTGGAAAGATGCAGCTGCTGAAGGTTGGCGCAACTGGAGAAGACTGCTGGAGACAGTGGCGTGCACCCCTGAAGGAGTGCAGAAGCTAGGCACAGAACTTAGAAGAGTGCTGTTGACCAGAAGAGGGCGCAGACGCTGGAAGGATAACAACAGTATGAAGAGGCTTGCAACAAAGTCAACTCCTCCCTTTGCTGCTCCACACAACAAAAGACACCCAAATGCAAGGATCTCCAAGAAAACTAACCAGAAGTGATATATATATTTTTTAATTTTTGATCAAATCTAAAAATAAAAAAACAAACTCCACTCCTCTTGATTTCAAAAATAAGCTAAAAGCATAATCACACACAAGATTACCGGGAAAGCTCTGATACCATATTAGAGTTGTTGCCAGAATCCAGATAATGTGAGTGCAATGGAGATGTGATCACACAAGATGAACAAGTGCACACCACATAGATGCCAAAGCAATTTGAAAATAACACAATAAAAGAAATTACACAAGACAAAATGAAGAAAACCAAAATATGATTAGCATGGAATGGCCAAAGTGAGGACTACAAATAGGAGAGTACGAAAGTAACTCCTCCACAAAAGGTGGACAAGGCACCCCAAGAATAGAATGTAACTCCTCCATGAAAGGTGGTGACAAGGTGCTAAGAATAGAGAAGTAACTCCCATCAAGGGAGTTACTTATGACATTCTTATGACACCTTATGACACAAATATGACACACAATCTCCACATAAGCTAGCCTATCCCATGAATGTAGGAAAAATCCATGTATGCACAAATATATAATATTCCCTAATTAATAAATAGGGAAAAATAAAAACATCACTAAACTTTGCATGTGTATCTCCATGGGCTTCTTTGAGTCCATCATTTGAAATACCCTATCATTGCTCCTTGTTATCATCGCCAAACACACCTAAAATTCTTTCACCACCTTCATGTTATGTATGGCCTTACCCTTCCCCGCCACTTTTCTATTACTCAATCTCATTTTGAAATGAAATGTTTCCTCCTAGCACAACTCATTGCCACACCATATGCAAGAACATGCCTTATTTTTCACTGTCGCCTCCACAAGAAACATCAAAGTACTCTTTCTTAATGTTTCATACATAAAAGGTGAGACAGAGTCGATGGTGATGGTTTCAAGTGTGATACGATTGTTGATTTACACTCTTTCATTTTACAAAATTCCACTTTACTAAAACAAAATATTACATCCCTTCCAGTGTAACTTGCACCTTTGGGGAAACTACTAGTTATAGAACTATTATGGTTGATCACGCCTTGAGTAAGCTATTTATTACAATGTTGGATAACTTGATTTCAAAATTTTCATATCCTACGAAGGTAAACAAGTTTTAGATAGAATCACCAAATAGTAGACCATGTATTAATAATGCTTAGAGCTATAATCAAAGAAGCAAGAGCACACAAGCATAAGTTTATTGTTATTTTATTGATTTTTGGAAGGCATTTGACACTATTCCCAAATAACTTCTAATCCAACAACTTTGAGATCTATAGATATTTGGTTGGTCTTGCGACGACACTTTATAAAAAGGTGTTTGGCCAGTTCAAAACTCCTACTAGTTTTACTAGATATATCAATAGCACCATTGGTGTTAAAAAAGGTTGTTCACTTTCCCCTACTTTTTTGGTCTCTACATAGATGAATTAGAGGATATATATAAGTTAACTTAAGTAAAACAATGTTGTGGTTTTCAACATACCTAAGCAATAAGTACAAGAAACTAATCTCATTTATAAAGGAAGTTTGGTTGAAGTGGGTTTCTCCTATGCTTACCTTGGTGTGCCTTTCAAAGGACCTCCCTTCAGTATGTTCGCTAATGTAGAAGAGAGATTATGCAAGAGGTATGATATAAAAGGCAAACAAGTTTTATATGGAATCATCAAACAATAAACAACATATTGATACTAGAGCTCTAACCGAAGAATAAATAGCACACAAGTGTAAGGTTTAATTTTTTTACTGATTTTTAGAAGTCATTTGACACTATTCCCAATCAAATTTTAATCAAGTGGCTTCAAGATCTATGAATTTGAGAACATTTAGTTGTTCTCGGGATGAAACTTTATGAGAAGGTAGTTGGCCAATTTCAAACTCCTATCAATTTCATAGAATATATCAAGAGAAACATTAGTCATTCTTCAGGCAATACTTTATGAAAAGGTAGTTGACCGATTCTGAACTTCTATTGATTTCGTAGAAGATATCAATAGAACCATTAGTGTTAAACAAGTTTTTCCATTGTTTCCTACTTTGTTTGGTCTCTACATAGATGAGTTATGTATGATATCATTACAAATGCAAGAAATATGGGTGATAATTGTATTATTTATGATGTAATCATCATTATTTTACTATATTTTATGATACTATTCTCATGTCCTATATCATTGTAGGATTACAAAGGCATCTTGACATTCTAAACTCATTTTGTGATACTCATGGTTTAAAAATGAAATTGAGTAAAACAGGGGTCCTAGTTTTCAACACAATCAAGCAAAAAGTACATGAAACTAATCTCATTTATAAAGGAAGTTAAGTTGAAGTGGTTTTCTCTAATAGTTACCTCAGTGTGCCTTTCAAAGGACCCCCCTTCAATATGCTCCCTAATGCAACAGAGAGATTATGTAAAGGGTATGTTGTACTCAGTAAACTTGAGAGAGAATGTTTCTAGCTTCAGTTTGAGGATGCCAAATCAGACTTGTGTACCTTCAAAAATTTCGTGTCACCAACAATATTGTATGGTTGTAGGATTTGGGGACCTAGACTTCATAGTATTAATTGGTATTAGGTCGATAGAGTTCTTATTTCCATCCTATCAAAAAACTAGGAAAATCAAATAGTTCCACATGCAATTATTTTTGTTGAATTTGGCATTCATCTCCTTTATATTTCAATTGGTTTCCATGTGGTGATGTTGCTTCACAATATTAAGATGTATGAAATATAAGCAATTAGGCAAAATAGATATCCATTTAAATCTCTTCAATCATGTATGAATTTATGTGAACAAGAAATCAATAAAACTTAGTATTCTTAATGTACATCTTTCCTATAGAGAATTAGTTTTGATATCAATCATTTGCCTCATAATACCTTTTCCATCAATGTTCCCTACATGTTGAAAATAGATATTCATATAGGTATCAAGGATGAGATTTACAAATCCTACATAAAATCAACTTGGATAGAACCATTATAACTTTAGGGTTAAGTGTAATGTAATATTTATAATTCAAAATTTGAGGTTTGTCTATTGATAAGCAATGTAGATTAAAAATTTAATCCATATAAACTTTAGGATCTCAAATTCTATTCTAGTGTCAATTTATTATGTACATTATAATAAGTGATTGGGGTTGGGACTGTATGATCTATATTTCATTTCCACAGTTTAGTCATATCTTGGTTCAAGTGAAAATCCATTTAGGCTTTAAAATTAAATTAAATTTAGTATGTTTTAACGTTGTCCACTATGATATATTTTTTATTTGTTATGTAGGTGTGGCCACGAACAAGGATTATAAAGCAAACTTAATATTTAAAAGGGCTCCATAGATTTGAGTGTGAAATAAAGTTATGACCAGTGGGCAAATTTCATGAGTCTGAGGTAATCATCATTTGCCACATGATGAGATACGAGTGGCAATGGTACAGGGAAGGGCACAAGGAGCCAAATTTTGAATGGCCTCATCCTGTGACTAATAGGTTATTGTTATTTGTTAGATATTCACTAATGACAACTTGACAAAGAGGTGGCCACTGAAACTTGTGAAGGAAAGGAAAGTCATTTTTAAGGTCCATGATGCAAGGCACCCTATTTATAGTTGTTTTAAATATTCTCCATCAATCTAAGAAGTAAACCATGGGTACCATAGATTTGATTTCTTTATCGCAACAGTAGATCACTCTTCCAAGATGGCAAAATAGAGGATTCTACTGATTGGGGTTGCGGTAAAAAAGAAGGATTTTCAAAGACAAAGGTCAACTTGATTAGAGAAAGGGAATGTATCACATAGGCATGACCATTGATTGATGTTGTATTGGCTCGGTATTTATATCGTACCATTGTAATAGATAAAATAGACAAAGAAGAATATAGGTTAATATAGATAATTGTGTAAAGGTTACAGAGCAAAGTAACCTATGTAATTGCATTAGCAATATAGAATAAAGAGTATATGAACTATTGTATTTGGTGGTTATATTAATCTATATAAAAATAAAGGAGTTAGAATAGGATATTCCTATGTTATGTGTATTTGTATGATTTACTATAAATATAGGCACTACTTCTTTTTAAGTGAATAATGAGGAATTAACCCAATACTAACCCTTGTGATACATTAGTCTAACTAAAGTTAACCTATATAACATAAAACTATCGGTAGCTTACCACTCTAGATTTTATGTCAACATTTGGTGGCACTGCATGGACTTTAGAGACTAATGTCCAAGGGTAAGTATCCTTTGGAGTTACAAGAATCCTACACTAACATAAATAGAAGAGTGGTGAGAAGAAATGATAAAAATAAAATTCCACATAAAAGTTGAAAGAACAAGGGAAAAATTACTAGTAGTAAAAGCAACATTCTTCCAACTATAGGAAGAAGAATTTTGGGTTAATTTTGCACAATTAATGTGGCCTTGGATTCTATAACAATCCAAACATACAAAGGGTGCCATATTCATATTAAAATACCTATCTAGTGTACCACAGAAAAACTTGATGAACTCCAACACCTCGACACACCAGTAACCTGGGTAATCTATAATTGGTTTGAGACAACTCTCAATACATTCATCATAGTCTGGGCTATCCAGGGTTGGACAAGTTTTAATGCTAATAAAATTGATTTTATTGAAAGAACAAGGAAACAATTCTTGAATAAAGTATCACTTCTCATCTATAAGTTATTTGTGAGTTAGGGATAGTACACAAAGGTAAACAATTCCTTTAGGTTCAAGAACCTGAGGGATGGCATGTGGAAATAAGGGGATCCTCAAAATCCGTGACTACTCATAATATCTAGTCTAAATGGTTAGGGCATGTTAAATAAGATGTAGGGGGATAGGGAAGTAAGTATTAAATAAACATAAGTTAATTAAGAAGAAAAGAGATGGTAGTAAGAGGATAAATTAAATTATTAATAGAAAGATGTTGAATGAAAAGATGAAGATTCAGTTGAAGAATACGAGACTTCAATAATAAATGAAGAAATAGATCCAAAAAAAAAAAATATAAGAGAAAATGAGGAGAAAAATTAGAATGGTAGAGCAATGTGATCTGGCCTCGCTTAGTAGAGGTCCCATTATTGAAAATATTGATATTATCCCTCCATTAGAAATGGATGAGTTAGTATTCACACCGCAGAGAGGCACAAATAAGGCAAGTGAAATAAATAAAACAGAATAGTTGTTATATCATACACCGATGAAAGTGATGAATGACATATGAGAAGGATTAATAGAGCTAGTTGCACCATTTAAAACACCTAAACTATTCCAAACACTAGGTGCGGAAGACAAACCGGTTGCAAGTAGTTTGACTCATGGATAAGGTGTAGATAGTAGTAAAATAAGAAGTGAAGAGATGAGAGTTAAGATAGGAGACATTTATTATATAGTAGAACCAAGGGAGAAGATTTTATCAATAAAAGGAAGCCCGACAGTAAGTAGTAAGGAGGAAAGTGTTATAGATAACATAGAAGTACCATTAGATGAAGATAGAGAGGAAAAAGATGAGTCAAAGATCAATATTAGTAGTCACAATAGATAAAGAAGGAAACAAGATGAGGAAGATGTTAATTTAATAAAAAGAGGATTAGTAGTGAAAACATTGGACAAAAATTCCACTTAGAGATAGAATATGAAGAAGATGAAAATCAAAATGATGCAACCCCTTAAACCCCAACCATAAGAGACCCTGAGAGGAAATAAACCCTTTGGACTAATTGCCATCCCTTGTACAACTTCACAATATACGTGGACATCCATTTCTTAATAGAGATATATTTATTGGCAAAGAAATAGAAAATAAATACAAAAGTCATGAGCAAGAGATTGAAAACATACATGAATTTATAAGGAATCAGGTGGAAGTATTAGGAGGAAGATACTTTTAGGAAGAATTAAAAATAGATAAGGGCCATAATCAAAATGTTGTTAGGTAATAAAAAGATAAGCAACAACAAAATTGTCATAGTACTGCAAGTACAAGTACCTTAGGAAATATGATGAATAACAACACCAATCCTAGCGGCAGTACTCCCAAATCACCTAAGAACACTAAAATGGAACATAATAAAATGAAGTTACCATTATTTGGCAAAGACACAAAGGACAGGAAAGAACATATGTTCATATTAGATTCATATTGGTGAAACGACAACATTACTGATGAATGTGTGATGTTATTTGATTTTGTCAGGACACTAAGAGATGATGGAATTAAGTGGTAAATAAAAACTTACTCAAGATACAACATTACATGGGTTGATTTCCAAAAAACATTTAAAAGAGACTTTCACTACCTAGATATACCAATAAAAAGTGTAATCAAGATGAGGGAATTGATTTAGAAGGAGAAAGAATATGTGAAAGATTACAATCAATTATTTAAATCTATAGTGTAGAAACTAGATAAGCCTCTCAGTGAAAAATAAAGGACCAAATGGTTTATATCTAGCTTAATTCCATGTCTTCGCACTAATATGGATGGAAAAAAAATTAATACATTTGCAAAAACATTAGAGATGGCATCAATATTAGAAGCACAATCTTGGAGAAGAGATACATGTACCTTATTGAAAGACAAGGTTGAATGATTATAGTTAGAATAGGAACAATTACAACTAAAACATGAGATACAAATGAAGAGAGATGATTATGTGGTACCTCAAAATAAACATACACCATTGTGGCCAAGAATTTAGTGTATTACTTACTATGTAGAGGCTATTCTAGGATAGAATGACCCCATAGTGATACGGCAAGAAGAGTAGAAATAATAAGATTCATAAAACCACCTATGGTAATGATATCACCACTTCAACAATCCATATACAGGGAAAGAATCTACTACAAAATATACATAGTATATGATCAACATCCACAACACTTATGTCCAATGATGAAAGTAACACCTCTTATAAATCAAATAATGCACTGTATTAATTGTGGATTATTCAATCATTATAACCATAATGAACCTATTATTGATGCACTTATAGACATCCAATATACTATTCAAAGAAGAGTAACAAAAATACAACAAATACCCCCAATGCAGTTACCTGTAACCAATGGTAGTGTATGACATCCTGGCTAGACATATCAAACACCCCTAGTAATTCAAAACACCTAACCCCATTACTACAATAAAAATCAAGGGGGGTACAAAGGAGATGGCTAGGGTAGTTATAGAGGAGGATACCGCAGAAGAGGAAGCAACCAAAGTGGCAGAGGATATAATCAGAACTATATCTAGGGGTATAATCAGGGGAGACCTCTCCCAACCTACTATAAATGTGGAAATATTGGACATATTGCTATGAATTATGAAGAAGATTCGTAGATGGAGTGTGGATTCTATGATGAAAATGGAACCCAAAACTCATTCTCATGTCCAAAAGCAACACAATTCTACAAAAATGGTAGAATAAAAATTGAGGAGATGGCAAAATTTTCACCCAGGAAAGGGGCTAAACATCTATGGAAAATAGCCAAGGAACAGGATATGAAAGGATGGTGTAATGAAATTCACCATAGAAATTAAGAAGAGAGAATAATATAAAAAGTGGGTAGTTCATCTTAGAGAACAATGATTGCTGAATAAATTAGACATTATCAATAAACTATAAAGGATCAAAAAGAGAGATTGCATAAGAAGATTCTTTCCATTATGAGTGATAAATTACAACCATGAGTGGCAATAACCACTAGAATTGGCATGAAAATTAACAAAGGTAAATAAGTAATAATTGATTCTAATACATAATCATACACAAAAGAGGAAGGGGATAAACCTAACATTAATGAACATGATAATTTTTTTGAAAAAAGTATAAATATAATAACAAAAAAATAGGATAAGGATCAGCTTAAGCTAACTTACTTTGACAAAGAGGAGGTTGGAGATTTAAAAAGGATAATAAAACTAGTTGAGAAATGAGACCTCCTAACCAAACTTACTCAGTTTTGTAAGTATTGGAATAAATAATGAAGCGAACACTGAGTACAGATAATGCAGAAAACTAAACAGAGCAAGACAAAGAAAATTATGGCAATGTCATATGTTGCTGCATGCAATTGTGGAATAAACAATGAAGCAAACACTGAGTCCAAATAGTGCAGAAAACTAAATAGAGTAAGACAAAGAAAAATGTTTTCTACACAAACCAAAAATGGAAGAAAATTACTATTTTGTTGAATATTTAAATAAATGACTATGAAGTAAAACACTATTAGATCTTGGCACAAATATGATTGTATTATTGTAGAGCATGTGGGAATTATTGGGGAAACCACAGTTGCATGTGGTACTATCTGACACTACCATGGCTAATGGCATTTTGTGGTCACCCATTGGTACCATGTAGATCATGGAATTCAATTTTATGGGAATAAAGAAGGTGTACTTTAAGCTCATTGATATATATAATACCGTCTATCCAGCATTACTAAACCTAGAATGGTTCATAGATTACAATGGATCAATAGACTCAAAAGAAGAGGAAATCACATTTGAGAAAAAAGAGTTAATTAGAGGTAGGAGTGGTAGCAACATGGTCAGAGGAACTATGGCCAAAATATGAGGATAACAAATTTGATAATCTTGTTGGTGTGTACACTTTAAAATAAATTATTAAGACAAAAGATGACCCCGATCCTAATGATGATGGAAAATTTATAGTTGAATAAGAAAGGTGAAACACCCTCAAGTGATGAAATCGAGGCCTTCATAAATGGGGAGCCATAAACCGTAATGTAGAAAGTCAATTATATAAGGAAAACACCCTACAAAGGAAACATTACCATTGCACTGCAAGATCCATCACCACAAAGATGGAGAGTTCATTATATCGAACAAGCTTCACATAATAAACTACCTAAGTTTACTGGCATATGGCTAGTTGATGAATATTTACAAAAAATGATGAGAGTATTTTCACATGAAGAAATAGAGATGAAAGATATTAATGTTATACTCACCATTATTGTTGCAAGATGGTGGCACACTCATAAATCCACCATTCATACTTTGAAAACCTTTTGCATACCACTCAAAACTACCATAATCATTTACCTACCACCACCCAAGTCACAAAAGGAGGTTTGAAAAATATTGGGGTATACTTGATATCACCATTGGTTTATAAAGAATTATGCTACTATCAGTGCTCCCATCAAAGAATTATTGAAAAATTAAAATAATCAAGCACTATATTGGTCAAGATAATGCCAAGAGTATTTTGATACACTCAAGAATAAGATTACAGATTCTCCAATCTTAGTATTTCCAAATTAGAAGAGTCTATGTCATGTACATGTTAATGTATCAAGGACTACAATAGGGGCAATCCTAACAAAATTGTAGGGAAATATAGACCACCTAATTTCCTCTACTAGCAAAAACTTAGCAAGGGCAAAAATGAATTACTCCACAACATAGAGGGAGGCACTCGTTATGGTCTATGTGGTGAAATTTGTTAGACATTACTTATTGGAAATTCATTTACATTCTTTATAGATCATGAGCCACTTAAGTATGTAATAAATAAACTAATAATACAAGGGAGAATTTGTTATTAGCTCATGTTTTTCTAAGAATTTGACTTCAAGATTGTGGTGAAACCTGGGAAAGATAATGATGGACCTGATTAATTACCTAAAATAGTGATAAGAGAAGATGTAGGACCAACTAAGGATGAGTTTCCCAAAGCTCAGCTCTTTCACATATAAGTAATACCTAAAGACATGGAAGGTATTGTATAATTTTTAACTACCAAAGAGTTTTTTAAGGAATATAGTACATTAAAAAAGAAAATATTGATGAATCAGGTGTTTCATTTCATGTTGATTAAAGGGGATCTATATAAGAAGAGAAGAGATGAAATGTTATGATGGGTAGCATTACCACATGAAAGATAAAATATCTTAAGAGAGGTATATGATGGAGTTGTAGGAGGACACAACTCGAAAGAGGCCATAGGGAAGAAAATACTATTAGCAGGTCTATGGTGGCCATCACTTTTCAAGGATGCACATAAGTATGCAATAAGTTATGATATCTGTCAAATAGTGGGCAAACCAAATAATAGAGATGAGATGCCTCTCTATCTAGTTTTGGCAATAGCCCCATTTGAAAAATGGGTAATTAAATTTTATTGGTCTTATCAAGCCTACAACAAGAAAAAGTAATGCTAGATTCAGTATCGCTAGAACAGAATATCTCACAAGATGGGCAGAAGTTATTCCAACAAAGGACTATACTCCAAAGATGGCTACAAAATTCTTATATGAAAACATAATTACAAGGTTTAGATGTCGTTTGAGCATAACAAGTGATCAAGGAAAACACTTTGTAGATAAAATAATTATAGAATTGCTTAAACATTTCTTAATCCAACATCATAGAATCACTCCCTACCATCCACAAGCAAATGACACGCTTGAAACATTCAATAAGGTATTGGGGAAATTACTAACAAAAGCATGTAACAACAAGATAGGGGATTGGGATATAAAGATACCAATAGTCTTATGGGCTTACTGCACCACTTACAAATGGCTAACTAAATACCATCCCTTTAAGTTGGTCTATGGATTAAAAGTAGTGATGTCAATAGAATACACACTACCAAGTTTAAGACTTGTGGTCACATTCTAAATGAATGAGAAGGATTCTAATCAGGAAAGGTTTATAGAATTAGATAAACTAGATGAAAAAGGGTTTTTAGTAGCATACAACCAAATGCAAGAAAAGAGGCACCAAAAAGCGTGGCATGATAAACACATAAAGATAAAATAATTTCAGGTTAGAGATAAGGTGTTACTCTATGATAGAAAATAAAATAAATTGGGCAAGTTGAAAATAAGATGGCTTAGCCCCTACATAGTGGAAAGTATATTGAACTCAGGTACAATAAAGATAAAAACACTATCAAACAATTTGAGACAAGATTTTATCAATGACACTAGATTGAAATGCTACATCATAAGCAACTATAGTACAAGGCAACAAAAACATCAAAGTAATAACTTACGAGCTGACATTATCCTTCCAATCACGTAAAATTATGGTATAAGGTGTTGTACTACCCTAAACTACACACTTAAGTTTCTGGTCATAGATCATGTCACTTCCCCACTAGATTAGCACTATCCTCCCATCCAAGAAAGCTTAATAAGGATACTACAATACCTAGAAAATAACTTTCTTGGTAACTGGTTTTCTGATGCTACCACAACATACTAGTGGGATACTTATACCATAAAATAGATAGGAAGTAAAAGAAGGGAGAAAAGAAGGAGAACAAGTTTTTTTTAAAAGGGAAAAAAAAAGGCAAAATAAAATATGATGTTGCATTAACAATTAGTATACGATGGTAAGAGAACAGATGAAAATATTACAAAAAATAATAGAAATTTATTTCGTAGAGGGAGAAAAATAAAAATTGGAATTCACGAGTCTGCAGTTGATAATAATGCATGGTGGTGAGAGATGATCCTAGTACATATTCAAATAAGTTAAGATAATCCTCCTTAGAGACAGATTATGATCACTAGGGAAAGGGGTATTGATTACGAAAAGAACTAAAGGATGGGAAAGAAAAGGGACAATTAAAATACGAGCTTATGATATTAGATTTCACACAATGGTAAGAGCTTAAGCAAAGTTATGAATGAATTTGGTCTTAATTTATTTTATGAGATGATGAAATAAGGATTGTAAATTATGGTGTTGTGATGGATAGTGGCATACAATGGTGAGAGAACATAGGGAATAAACATCATACATATTAAGAAAAGTCACTACCAATTCATATCATTTACCACAAAATAAGGTATATCATTAACAGAAAGAGGCAAAGATATGGGGAGATGAGAAAAGGAAATTATAATGGTGATATGAAATATGACATAAAGGTAATAGGAAATCATCATACAATATCAAAATAGTTACCACTGGCCTCCACAGATTCAGGGTATGATTATCCAATTAAGGTGACTCAAGGACATGAACCATGTGAAGAGGGGAAATAAGGGAATCAAAATACTAAATGTTGGTACAAAATAGGACATAGTGATAAGACAAAAAGATATTAGAAGACCAAGGAAACTAGAATTAATCTCCACCCTTAAGTCACGAGATTGAGAAATACACATCTACGAAAGAAACATAAAGATAATGATAACATAACTAAGTATAAGGAGGCTAATAGTAATAAATATATCCTTTGTTGAATGGAAATTTGAATGGTCTAATTCATGGTGACCTACAAATATTTAAAAAAGATATATGGCAGGTACTATGAAATGCGAGACAACTATCAAAACTGGTAAATAAAGAGATAATAATGAAATAAATGCATGATGAGACATCTCTTCATGTCAAATCAAGTGAAATAGGGGAGATGAATGATGATAATATATATGATTTAATGCAATTAAATTATTTAATGCGATTAACAGGTGGATCAAGAAGGTTATAAATTAAGGGTTTGGTTAATCATAGAAATTACCAAATCATCTGAGAACCAAAACACTACAAAAATTTTAGCTCCAAGCTTATTTCTTGTTAGCTACTATTTTTCTCAATACAAATAATGGATATTCCTTAAGTAGTCACAACTGAGAAAATCAAGCATCCCCATCAAGTTTGAGATACCAGACCTGGCAGGTGCATTTTCGAAGGTTCTTAACCTTGTCACATGTGCATAATACATATACATATATATCAAGACACACTTGATGGAAATCAATCACATAAAAATAGAAGTAAAAAGGATTACTATGCCACAAGTAAACCCTCAGACTCAATAATTAGAGCATAAATCGGAATACTACATCATTCCAAAAATAAAATTAGATGCATGAACCAAATTTCCATAATTTGGGTTGATGTCAAGTACAAATAAGGTGTTATTGAATAGGGAACATGAAGACATTCTCTTCCTGGATCAACATTAACACATTACACCAGATGTGATACACATAGTTACTAACCTCCTATATTAAGAATACTCAACACATAAATATGAGAAGAAGAATGCAAGTATTAGCTCCCTTGCCATACTAACATGCACAAAAGTAAATAATAGATCCCTATCCATTCAATGTATGAAAGATTTGAGAATCAGATTCACCATAAAATCTATAGCATGGAAAGTCTATTACACAAAAATATATGAATCTGCAATGACAAGAAGTGTTTAAATTGCATATGACTTGATCTCCACTGACATGCAGTATGATTTGGCCACTGCACTATATGAATAATACATGGAGAATTTGTAGAAGATAAATAAAGGTAAAAGTATTCAGGACTTTTACTATGGGTCTTTATTACTAGTACTTGAAATGTACTTTAACCATACTATTCTAGGGCATGAGGGAAGGGTAAATTGGAATTCAAACACACCCATAGCATCCCAAATATTTGAGGTAATGAAATGTATCCCCATATTGCAATAAGTAGAACACTTCTGCCCAAATATTTGAGGCAATGAAATGTATCCCCATATTGCAATAAGTAGAACACTTCTTACACTGGGAGAGGAAACTTAGGAGTATGGTATAAGGAAGGAAGAGAAGTAGAAGGAAGGAAGATAATATTGAGTGAAATTATCAATAAGTACTTTATAAAGGTTCATTTTATAATAGATACAAATAACCTTTTCATTTAACCCTTCATTAATAAATGTGTGCCTCTCTCACCTATACCCTATGAGGTTACCAATGAACAAGTTAAGGCAGTTATTATTAGGGTTAGAAGCCTCCCACTAAACCTAAAGGCACAAAACCATTTCAGTGAGATGGGGGGAGGTTATCGACAAGAACAAGAAGACGAGGAGGAGGATAAGGGTAATGAGAGTACACTACTTCTAGGAGGAATAGGGGTTATGAGGCTCAAGATGGTACTTACAGATCTTCAAGATTGAAGAAACAAGTTATAGACTTGGGGGATTTGAATGTGGAGGAGGAGGAAGAATAAGAAGAGGACACAACATCATTTATTTTTAAATAATCCACTATAGGTGAAGAATTTGGGGAATAAGAGATGTCAAAAAAGGGTAGCCCACCCTACACACTCAGGCATAATAAAGTCTCCCTTAGGGAAGACCTATCCTTAAAATCAAAGAGAAAAATCTATACTACAAAAGTACTTAAGACATCTCCCATTGCATCTCTCACCACAGGGAAAACCTTACTATAAATGAGTGGGAAGAAAAGAGGAAGGATACAGTCCCCACAAGAAAAACATAAAGGAAAAAAGAAATAGAAAGTGGCTAAATATAAATCCAAAAAGGTAATAACACAATTAGAGTCAAACTCCTTGTAGAAAGGGGATACCACAAAAATGGAAGAAGAAATAGAGAAAGAGGTGACTATTGAGGTCCTAGATATGAATACCCTCATCGGTATGTGCCACACCAGGGGATGAATAATTAAGGTGGGAAACCTACATAATAATGCATAAACCATAGGATAAAATAGGATGATAAGGGCCATTTTAGACTATGTGGAGATTAGTCTATATGAGTTAGATGAAATTATAAACAGAGTCCCAAAATACTTGAAAAACATCCTTATTAATACCAAGGAAAAAAATAAGAAGGCCAAAGTCACTATTCAAAATTAAAAAGAGGAAGCTTTGAGGAAAACTGCCACATAATCCTTTATGTCTCCTACTAATCAAGAATGACTGCGACAACTCCAACAGACAGAGTTAAGGTCTAAAAAAAATACATTTAGTTGTTGAGGCCTTCGAAAAAAACACAATTAGAAAAGGCTAAGGAACTAGAGGAATAGATGATTCAACAAGGCAAACAATTAGAACGAGATCTTGAGGAAGAAGATAGGAGAATCTAGGAGATTGTATCATTGACTACCCAATAAGTAAAACAACTATTGGAAAAGGAAAAAGTAGAGAAGGAAGAAGCAGGAAAGAAGGAAGTAGGAAGAAAGAGATTAGAAAATGAGGAAGAAACAAAGATAAAATAGAAGCCAAAAAAATAGAGTCACAAAAATTGAGGAAGAAAATAAAAAATAGGAACAAGAGGAAAATAAAAATGAGGAAGAAAAACATAAAAAACTTACCGAAGAAGAAGAAAATAGGAAAAAGAAACATGAGAAGCAAATAAAGAAGAATAGAAAAGGAAAATAGATGAAGAAGAAAAAAAAAAGAAATTAGATGAATAAAATAATAAAAATTTGGTAGAGTTGAAAAAGAAAGAGGAAGAAGACCAACGAAAACATGAACTAGACAAGCAAAAACAAATAGAATGAATAGTGGTTTTGCAAAAGAAAGGGAAGGAGAAGAAGATAAGATTAAACACTGGATATATTGCATAGGATACCACAATAAGTAATTTAACCACAATGGGGAGATGCCCAAATATTTAAACTCCTATAGATCTGCTAGCACAGATCAAAATAGAGCTAGCTAAGCATAAACATAAGACCTATACCATTCTAATACCATCAAGTTTTCTCCAACTAACTGAAGGAGGGAAAATTGAAGTCGAACTACAACACCTAACTTTAATTGAAAAGGAAATGGTAGGTCAAACTCTAGTTAAGAGTGTTAGAGGAGATTGGATGATGTTGTATGTTACTTTGAAGGAAGGCATTGAGAAAAAATTATCTGCCTTGACCACCGCTCAACCATAGTTTTATATTGATACCACTCTTTTGATAGAACATAAATTGGTAGAGACCAAGAAGAACTTCATTAGCTATTCTGGTGCTATAGTATATAAAAGTATCATCAAAATTGAGGCTCAGGAGGATAGAATGAGGAACTGTTAAGTCCACTTGTGGGGGAAAAGAGACAACTAGAATAACATACAAAGAGAAAGTGGGTAAGATGAAAAATAAATTAGAAGATCCAACCATCTACTTTGCTTACTCACTTAGCTAGCCATTATGGACATTAGATAATAAAGTTGAGTTGGAGGAAATATAAAAATAGATGACCACAACCTCAACTAGACTTGGATCTTAGCACACACCCTCCACTACTGAAAGGGATAAAATGGTATCCCTGCTATAAGGAGAAGAAAAAAGAGTGGATATGTGTGTGTGTGTGTGTGAAGAAATGGAGGACTATGGTGAGTTCTTGAACAAATAAATGGAGAAAATGGGCATTTTATTGAAGCCACATACTGATTATTTGAACTCATTAGATAAAGCCCCTGTTTCAAATGACATTGTTTTGATAGCAAAGGAGAATATGATTATCAAGGCCAAGAAGTTCATTTTGGACTAGGAGAATTTTTCAAAAACTATGGTAGGCAAGTATCAGTAGCATCTACCCAAGGATAGGACCCCCACTACATGATCTCCAATAGTGTATTATAGCGGTTCCCATAGTTTTGTTACACTTAGGTGGATTGAGATTTAAAAAATTGGTACCTACAACAACTAGAGTTTTCTTGAGGGTGAGATAAAGATATAAAATTCAAGTAAATGTTGGAAGGATTCTTTATTATATTAAAAAACAAACCATAGGTACCCCAAAGTTGATTTCATTATTGCAATAATAGAACACTCTTTCAAGCTGATAGAATAGAGGATTCTACTGACTAGGGTTGCAGTAAGAAAGAAGAATTTGCTGAGACAAAGGCTGACCTGATTAGAAAAAGGGCATGTCTCAAACAAACATGACCATTGATTTATGTTATATTGGCTTGACATTTATACTACAACATTGTAATAGATAAAATAGATAAAGAAGAATAGAGGTGAATACAAAGAATTGTGTAAAGGTTACAAATTGAAGTAACCTATATAATTGTAATCATACTTCTTATGACCCTACTCCTCTCTATGATTATATATCAGCTCACGTTCAAACTACCAACCCTAGACATCCTACTCTGAGACATCTACCACTTGATCGGACCTCTCCCTCACATTATTCTCATCCTCTAACCATCTCAGTCCTTTCTCACGCCATATGGGCTCTCTTAGGACCCCCAAAGACCCTTTTGGGAGCTTGTTGACTAGCCTAAGCCCCTATTTGACCTAGGTCACAGCTTAGGGAGGAAACTTATGGCCTAGGCTGCATGTTTCCATCATAAAAGTCATGGCCTAGGCCATGACCTGGGTAGAATGCATGAAAATGGCCTAGTTTGGTTCAAAACGGTCATAAACAACTAGTTTTTTGACTTGTTGATGGATTAGGGTTGGATATATGTGTGTTTCCTCATTAATTTGAGGCCCTCTCCTCTCTCTTGATTATTCTCTTGATCTAATCTTCCCACTTGATCGAATCATTGGAAGCTTGATACCTCCTTGAATCTCTCTTGATTCTTGCTTAGCATAATAACTTCCTTTGTGATTGGAGATGCCCTATATTGCTACAGTTTCCATTGGTGATTCTCATTGATATTGATAGTGCTCCTAGAGATTTTGGGTTGCTCCTTGCTCCCTCAATACTCCATTTCATCTATTTTATGCTCCTTCATTGGATCTTCCATAGAGTGGTGGCTTCTCCTTCACCTCCTCCACTACTTTTTGCTCTTGGTATGGACTTCAACTTGCACCTAGCTTGGTTTTCCTCCTACATTGCTTCCTAGCTTGGATTCTTGGTTGGTAGAACAATTGAACTTCATCTTTGAGCTTGATATGAGGTCACTTTGCTTTGCAAATTGAAACTCCTTTATTTGTGCAGTGTATATGCTAAGGTTTGAACTATTTTAGTAAAATAGTTGTTTTGTATATTGCTTAGAGTTGCTTCCAAAGTTTATTGCATTTGTATATGTTTGAATAATACTTTCATTGCTTGAAATATTCCTTTGTTGCATGTCATTTCTCTCTTTGGAACCCTTACTTGTTGCATAGTAGAGATATACATGTGTAAAACACACTAGAAAACTTGCTCAAGCACTCTCTCCCTCTCTTGGTAAAAACTAGAACATTACATGACTATAAAATAGTAGTGTTGCTTTGAAAGGATAACTCAAATCTAAAATAGGCATGCTCTTAAACCCTTGCTTGAAAATGTCTTTGTTGCACAAAACATCTTTCATTTGGCCTCAAAGTTCCATAATTTCTAGATTTACATTTCATTGGTTATCTCATTTCATTCAGTATTATTGTTTTCATATTGTTTATGCAACCAATGGTATAGCTTTACCCACTTTCTTTAGTGTGGTTGGACCTAGTAGAGGTTATTGAATACTTTGTGTACTCATTTATACTATCCTTAACCTAGTCTAATTTTTTTTCTATAGCCTAATGAAATCCGACAAACCAGATAGCCACTATAGACCTCCTATAGCCCATAAAACCCCTAAGCCTTTTAGCCTCTTAATGGTTTGCATTAGCACCCTGCCAAACACTGGTGGTTCCATTCAGATTCTTAGAGATACATACTAACACACCTAGTAGGATCTCATGTATGATTTCATGCTAATTCTATCCCATTTAGAGTTCTCTTAGCCAACTCACCTATGTTAGTTGTAAGGCTTTGCTTTCAGTTGTGTTTTGGCTCTCGCCTTGGTTGTTGTATTCTACTTTAGTTTTGTGTTATTCTCCCTGTTGGTTCTCCTTCGGTTTGCCTTTTTTGTTTTCTTCCATGTTGTTTTTATTTCATTACACCCATGGCCAACCTCCCACCTTGGGACGTCACTCCTATCAAATTTAGGGTCTCATTCCTTAGCTCACTCATGAGCAAGCCACAACTATAATGGAATGCCATAGACACCGTAGGATGCAAGAGCCTCTCTTGACCCAACATGATAGTCTACACTCTCTTGCATTTGAAAGGGAATAAGATTGGTAGGAATACAACTAATAGACTCAATCTCCTTTTCACTAGTCCAAGCTTCATTCATCTGAGGATGTTTTTGCTCATCCTCATATTGCATCTTACTCACCCGTTCGAGGTGATGAGGATCCTCTTGATCATTTAAGATCAGATGAGCTATGCACAATCATTGATGATTGTCATAGACATCTTCAGGTGAATGAAGTGCATCCTTCTCCCCCTAGAAGTTGATGATGTGCATCCTTTGGAGATAAAGGTTATACCCATTTAGTGTCAAGTGCCTCGACCAATTCTCACATGAATTCCCCACCTCTTTCTTGGTAGGAGACTCTCTTGCAAGAAGGTCTATATTTCCATGTTGTGGATCATAGGTATTCACACTTGAGAAGATATCCTCATCATGAGGGTTCTTCCCATCCTCCTAGCCCTTATTTTTGAGTTTCCAATGAGCATATTAATTTTGATCATCATTTGCAGAATAGAGATCCATGGGATGCATATTAGGCATCTCAATGGCTATCAATTAACCCCCATTTGATGGCACATGACCAACATCATGGATACTTTGATCATCATGAACCTTTCCATGAGTATGCTATGTCTTCCAATCAACCCTGTGGGGACTATCACACTTCCCATGGCCATTCCCCACCTTATGGTAGAGATGATTTCCGCTATGACTGACCTCCTTAGCAAGAGCCACTTCGACATCATGCCCTCTATGGCCATGGTTATGATTATGTCTATGGGCATAAGAAACATCATTACCATGATGAACACCCTCCTAGAGCTCATTGGTGGCCTGTTATCAACCATGTTTATGAGGATCTCTGTCAAAATATTCTAGCCCCTTGGGTGCATGTTATTCCCCTCCCTACTCCTATCCCAAAACTACCAAAGTTCAATGGGACTTGGGACTCTAGTCCTATAGAGCATATTATGACATTCATGATGGCATGAATGGATTGGGAACAAGGTAAAGGCATGTTGTTGAATCTATTCGCTCATGCTCTGTGAGCTGAAGCTCTTGTCTAGTTCTAGAATCTACCTTTAGATTCTCTCTCTAGTTTTTAGCTCCTTCTGGATAATTTCCTCCAATATTTTGATATTTCCAGACCTTTTAACCTTAGCATCTAGTCACTCACCTCCATGGCATAGGTCAAAGGTGAGTCAAACTTTGATTTTGTGCATAGATGGCATTTAGTTGTTCATACATGCAAAACTAGGTTCTCGGATGACCAACTTTATGATATGCTTACGTGAGCATTGAGGTAGGAGGTTCACCTTGAGGTCCTCAAGCATGAGCCCACCTCTTATGATGAAGCTATTAATGAGTGTTTGAAGATGGAAGTATTTGAGGTGCATATGATAATGTAGCCTGTACTTTTAGGTTGTGGAGCTAAAAGCTTCACTGATGCAGACATGGAGGAGGTTGTAGGATGAGTTGCTGAGTGTCAGAAGTCTTTGGCGTTGGTCTGGCCAACCGACGTCGGCAGGTGGGAGACAGGATGCAACCGACGTCGGTCATGGATCGGCCGGCGTCGGTGACCCCCAGGCGGACAGGGACCGACATCGGTCGCCTGTGTGGTTTGACTGCGAGCTTATTACGGGCAGTTAGCTAACGAACCAAGTGTTTGCATGAAGAGAGCTATTTTTAGACTAAGAGCTGCGGATCTAATTATTGTAATTAGATGTCTAATCATTGTTTGGATGAGATCTATATAATAGACTCATGGTTGTATTGGAAAAGTGTTCTAGTTTGAGTTGATCAAAGTTTGCTCCTTCTGTGTGTGAAGTGAGCAAGGGTGTTCCTCCTAGTTCCCTATCAGTGCCAAGCTTGGTACTGGTTGGAGAATCATAAGGACTTGGTGAGACAAGGACAAGGGTTCTTCAGGTGTGTAGGATCTTGGTCACAGTTGCATGGCCTATATAGGAGATCTACATGGTAAGTAAGATCGTTGATCTGCAGGTGTATGTGTGTGCAAGGTCAAGGTTCACAGGTGAGCAGAACCGTGTTTGATTTGTAGGTGTGCCGGATCATATAGACAGCAACACAACAGGGAGCAGTATCAGGCAGGATCTACTTGGAGTACAGGTGTGTACTCAGATAGAGCAAAGAGGAAGGCAAGGGAGTTCCTTCCATAAGTATGGTTTGTTGAAGTGCAGGGTATTGCAGGTTCATGGGAGATCTACTTGAAGTACCTTGAGTACTTGTGGAGTACGTGGAGTACTTGTTTGAGTGTGTGGAGCACTTGTGGTGTGCGTGGAGCACAAGAGGTGAACACCAACTCTGTATTTGAGTTGGGTGTTGGGACTTGAGAGGGAGAGCTTTGGGGAGAAGAATTACTATTCACTTGAGGTGTGGGAAACCTCTGTAAGGTGGTGGAGAAGAAGTGGCATCTTCTTTATTGTATTCTTTTCTGTATAAAGTGTTAATACAATTTGTGTATTGTCTCTCATATCATGTGTTATTCTAAATTCTAGTTACTTGGTGAATCTGGTTAATTTCCGCATATTAAGTTGCTTGGTTTGGTAATCATATTGTGCTCTTTTGGTGGAGCAAGATCCTGACAAGTGGTATCAGAGCCAGGTTGTTAGCTCATAGCTTGATACCACTGACAAGTGGTATCAGAGCTTTTGGTTGGGATACTAACAGATTGGTTTAGATCTGGGTAGTGTGTTTTGATTATAGGTCACTCTCAGGGGTTTCTGATTGAGTGGGAGTAGAGCAATGGCAGATCAAAGTAAGCTAAGAATGGAGGAGTTGAAAAGCACAGATGGTCACTCACGGTCCTATGGAAAGAAAGAGTAGGTAAAAGATTATTGTTGGTTGGTAGCAGATCAGCATGAAGAAACTAAAGAAGTAGATGTAGCAGGTGTTGTTGCACAGGATGCTCTGGGAGGTTTCTTGGATAAAGTTGAATCTTGGATAAAAGATTCGGTTGCCTCTTTCCATGCAGCCCTAGGTAGAGGAGCTGGTGAGCCTTGCCAAAAAATTGGCAAAGGGGAAGTGAAGCTGAAATTGCAGGCGGCCAACACACAGGTGTTGATGAAGGTCATGCAGGTCCCAGGTTTGGAGATATGGCTAATTTCTTCAGAAAGATTGGGTGATGAGAGATGCACAAGAACTCTCACAGCGGATGCACTTGAATTAGCTGGTGGTAAGAAAACAGGTACCCTTTATCTACTTGTTTATATTACTGATTCTTCTTTTGTTGCGGAGACGTGGCTTCGTAGGCTTGGTCACATGAGCAGGAAGGAGATGCATGTTCTTAAGTGGAAGACAGATATATTTGACAGGCTTAAGAACTGGAAAGCCTTGGTGTTTATGGAGGAGATGGCGGACAGAACCCAGTGGATGGTGCTGGATACTTCTGAGCAGGGCAGTTTGGACATGGGTTTTGATTCAAAGAAGCTCGCGGGTAAAAAGTCATCACTCACAGGCGAACACAGGTACCGATGTCGGTCAGGAGGAACCGGTGTCGAACAGACAGGTGCCGATGTCGGTTATGTGCAGACCGAAGCCGGCGATGTCGGGCAGGTTAAGACCGACGTCGGTCATGGAACCGACGTCGACAGTATGTAAGACCAATGTCGGTCAGGAGGACCGACGTCGGCATCAGGGACACCGCAGGGTCGGTAGTCAGGTACAGATGCATGGGAACCGACGTCGGTTGGATGCAAATTGTGGAGTGATCGAGGTCGGTCACTGTAACGGATTTTGGGTGGACAGCAAGCTGTCAAGGAGTCTCAAACACCCATACGGAGGACTAAAGACGTAAGTAGGCCCTCAAATTTGTTGTTCCTCTTCTTTATACATGTTGCTGATTGTAGAGCAGGAAGGATCCAAGGAACATGTGTGAGCTTGGCATGGATGAGGATGTGATTCCTTGGAGGAGAACCAAACAGGTGTGTTTTGGTAGGGTTGCCAGCAGGTGAGAAAAGCACAGAGATGAATGGATTCCTTAGTAGAAGAATAGAGAGAACGGATACGTGAGACGGAAGACCAGGTATATGGTCTTGTGGAGCTGCAGGACAGTGGTACAGGTTTTGACAGGTGGAAGACGAAGCATGGCTTCAGTCAATGTCAGGGTAACTACTGTGGTTTGTCTTACCAAGTGGATGATGAGTCATGATGTCATTCTATTGCTGTATGTGGATGGTATGTTTTGCTAGCAGGGGTGTACATACAGGGTTTTGCTGAGCTAAGGGTAAGATTAGTTTAGTGGCATGTCAGGAAGAGTTTGGAGCAGCGGAATTCTTTGACATGGGAGACATGGAGATCACCGATTGATTTTGTCTCAAGTGGGAGCTGATGTGAATCAGGTGTTGGCGAGGTTCAGGATGCAGAGCCGGAGCACACTAAGGGCTGGACAGGTACAGTGTCCGAAATCACATGAGGTCTGGTATAGACCTGAGTATTCCCATGCAGTGGGAGCTGTCAGAGAGTTAGGAGCCAATTCGGGGAAGTGAGTTCTCAGGTATTTGAGAGGGACCAGCAGCAGGTATACATGCAGGGTCAGGACTTCACTACATGGATTTGTAGGTTCGGATGTGGCAGGTACTCGGATGACAGGAGGTACATCACAGGGTGTGTGGTGGGTTGTCTTCAGGGTTGAGCTTGAAGAGGGATACAAACCAAGAAATAGATTAGACGGAGTACAGGTACAGGTACAGTGTAGCTATTTATCTCCAAGTGGGAGATTGTTAGGTTGTGGAGCTAAAAGCTTCACTAATGCAGACATGGAGGAGGTTGCAGGATGAGTTGCTGAGTGTCAGAAGTCTTTGGCGTTGGTCTGGCCAACCGACGTCGGCAGGTGGGAGACAGGATGCAACCGACGTCGGTCATGGATCGGCCGGCGTCGGCGACCCCCAGGCGGACAGGGACCGACGTCGGTTGCCTGTGTGGTTCTACTGCGAGCTTATTACGGGCAGTTAGCTAACGAACCAAGTGTTTGAATGAAGAGAGCTATTTTTAGACTGAGAGCTGCGGATCTAATTATTGTAATTAGATGTCTAATCATTGTTTGGATGAGATCTATATAATAGACTCATGGTTGTATTGGAAAAGTGTTCTAGTTTGAGTTGAGCAAAGTTTGCTCCTTCTGTGTGTGAAGTGAGCAAGGGTGTTCCTCCTAGTTCCCTATCAGTGCCAAGCTTGGTACTGGTTGGAGAATCATAAGGACTTGGTGAGGCAAGGACAAGGGTTCGTCAGGTGTGTAGGATCTTGGTCACAGTTGCATGGCCTATATAGGAGATCTACATGGTAAGTAAGATCGTTGATCTGCAGGTGTATGTGTGTGCAAGGTCAAGGTTCACAGGTGAGCAGAACCGTGTTTGATTTGCAGGTGTGCAGGATCATATAGACAACAACACAAGAGGGAGCAGTATCAGGCAGGATCTACTTGGAGTACAGGTGTGTACTCAGATAGAGCAAAGAGGAAGGCAAGGGAGTTCCTTCCATAAGTATGGTCTGTTGAAGTGCAGGGTATTGCAGGTTCATGGGAGATCTACTTGAAGTACCTTGAGTACTTGTGGAGTACGTGGAGTACTTGTTTGAGTGTGTGGAGCACTTGTGGTGTGCGTGGAGCACAGGAGGTGAACACCAACTCTGTATTTGAGTTGGGTGTTGGGACCTGAGAGGGAGAGCTTTGGGGAGAAGAATTACTGTTCACTTGAGGTGTGGGAAACCTCTGTAAGGTGGTGGAGAAGAAGTGGCATCTTATTTATTGTATTCTTTTCTGTATAAAGTGTTAATACAATTTGTGTATTGTCTCTCATATCATGTGTTATTCTGAATTCTAGTTACTTGGTGAATCTGGTTAATTTCCGCATATTAAGTTGTTTGGTTTGGTAATCATATTGTGCTCTTTTGGTGGAGCAAGATCCTGACATGTACCTTCCCAAAACTCATCCTCATCGTGTGATCATAAACACAACACGACTTGTGATCATGTCATTGATTCTCCTCCTGGGAAGAAGGACAAGAAGCAAATCCATGAGGTGAATGCCATGAACAAGAAACCAATTGAAAAGAAGGTTTCTAAATATGGCCCAACAAAATAATGGATGGTGTTTCCTTATGATCCTACCAAGTTTTGTAAGTACTATTGGATGAAGGGGCATGATGATACCAATTGTGCCACCCAATAATCTGGTAGTAAGCCTCACCTTAATCACAAAGTTCTCCTCTTGTAAAACACAACTGTAAGTTCGATGTCTTCAAGGAACCTCTACTAGACCATGACAAGGAGAAGAAGAAGAAAAAAAAGAAGTCAAAGGCTAAGGCCCCATATTATCCATCTTGCTCTTCCACATCTTTTGAATCCTCTTCTCATGGTGACCAGAGAGGGAAAGCCAAGTGCAAGAGAATCAAGGTCATTGCTACTACTGACATCACTCTCACTAGTTATGAGTGCTTTGTCAACATTCACTTAGGTCAAGCCACTAACCCTTTCGGATAGACTAGTGGTGCTAGGCCTCTCATTCAACCCATAGGGGTAGGGAATCCAAAATTTAGGTTTGAATTTTGGTGTAACATCCCTCCCTAGGCTATACACCATCCTTACTCCATCATCAAGGAATTATAGGGCCTCTCAACTGTGATCTCCATTTGGGACTTGCTTCACCTTTGTCCTGAGCAAAGGGGCCTCATCTTTGATGAGCTTAGTCTCCCTCATGAGGATCTTCTATAAGATTATATCAAGGTGTTGTTTAACTCTGATACACCTGAGCATCCTTGTTTGTTGGTTTTATCATTTGACCAAACCTTTTTTCTAGATGCCTCAATTCTAGCAAAGAGGGCTCAGTTGCCTCCTATATTAAGACTTTTATTGATGATTGACATGTTAAGCAGTGCATTGTTAATGGATCCACTTTGAATATCATGCCTTTGTGTGTATTCAATGAGCTCAGGTTTAGTCAGAAGAAGCTTTTCATTTCTTACCATAGGTGTGTTGGTTTTAACAATGACATAGTTATGCACATGGGGAATTTGAACTTCTACACCAAGGTTGTTCCTAAGGTTGTCTGAATCAAGTTTTGTGTGTTAGACCTTGATCTTTCATACAATATGATTCTTGGTCGACCCTAGACCACTACCATACAAGCCATCACATCAACCAAATTTTGCATGGTGTAGTTTATGCACAAAGGTGAGGTTCACACCATGGAGGTTGACCTAGATCCATGGGCATTGCTCTACATAAAGACAAAGCCCTCAGGTGAGGCTTTAGATGTCTCCTCATGGGGTTTTGTGGATGACCACACACCCCCTATTGTTGAATCTCATTTTCTCAAGGATGAGTGTTGTGATCCAACTGAGTATCAAGCAATGTTCACTCCTTCAGAGTCTAGTATGCATTTACCAACTCCCTGTTCTACTTTGTGATGCCAGGCCAACTCATCTCTTTTTAAAGACCTCTTCCAGGATGTCTCCCTAAATGTTGAGCTTCCCCTCTCATCATGCTTATCCCATTAGAGTATTGGTTCTCTCAATGCATCTCCTACGGAGATTGCTAGAGTCACTGAGTCTAATATTGAGTGTTATTCCATCCATGGTATAACATGTACCCTGATCAATGAGAGGAGATCTTACAAGATGCTCATGCCCATGCATTAGATGCACCTCCATCCTCTTAATTGTTTGGGTTCAGAGGTCTTATTCACCTATAATCCATACTTTTGAGACTGTTGTGTTTTGGGTCCTACTTGGTGAACCTAAGGATGTGGATGCTCCATCTCCTTCTTCCCACCTTTTCCCCATTATTTGGCCTCTTTGTAGGATAAACAATGTCTTGTCTTGGGGGCAGGCCTCTAGTTAGGGAGAAGTGGCAGCCTGCTCTTGGAGGCAAGCTCGAGCATGAGGCTATGGTGCTTTGGTAAGCCTCACAACTTATTAGAACACCCTCTTTAGGCCCCCGTTCAATGGATTTCCCCTTTCATAGCATCCATCATCAGACCCTTGCCAGTCTCTCTAGCCATATAGATTATGTAATCCTCTTTGGATGCACCTCGGGATAAAATTAGAGTCTTTTACTTCTTTTAGATGGTAGGGTTACTGCTTGCTAGCTGCTAGCCCTTTACTGACTCCCTCTATCCTTTTCCACAGTGCTTATAGGTGATATGGGCTAGTGGTTATGATTGCTTATGACTTAATTTGAATTTCCATAGTTGGTATTCATCTATCACGAGCCTCCTACCACCCCTCCTTACCTCTCACTCTAGTTGGCATTGAGTCACTCTCTCACAGTTGGCCCTACATAGTGGTGGCAGCTCTATGAGCTAAGATGTCTTTCTTGCCTCTAGCACTCTGACTCTTCCTCATGTCTGCATAAGAGATAAATGTGACCTTGTATTAATTATGCTCATAGTGAAATAAGAAAACTATGTTTTGGCATTCTCACAAACATTTTTTTTCTTGTCTCCCCCTTCCCTTCCTTTTTGGGCCAGTTTTGAGCCTTTCTAGGCTCTCTAAGCTTGGTTTTGGCCCTTTCTAGCCTAAGCTACGACTTTCTAAGTTAAATCATAGCCTGGTAGTGGGCCAGCCATAGATTTTGTAGCTTGGTAGTGATCTAGGCTGAGGGTTTACCTAGGTAGGCCATGGCCTGGGCCAGTAACCTTATTTTTACCCTTTTTGGGTCTCTGTTTGGCTCCAATTTTGTTCCTGGAACCCCAAAACCTTCATCTTAGAGGTTTTGGCCCATTTCAAATGCAATGGTGGAGATCATTTCTCTCTTTGAGGCATCCTTGGGTTTGTTTTGGGACCATTATGGTCTCTTGGACCCTTAGTTCCTCTGGCCTATCAGGCCCATGCACTCCTTACTAGATGCACCTTGTGGGCCCTTTTTTGCATTTCAAACCATGAGACCTTCATCTTAGAGGTTTTGGCATGTTCTAAGTGCATTAGCATCCTCTATTTTTTAATTCTATGTTTCTTTGGGCCTATTTTAGTCCTTGGGACCCCTTCTAGGTCCCCACTAACCTCCTGAGCCCTACCCTATTTCATAGGCACCCAGGGATAGAAGTTACTTTCTATACTTATTCTAGTTAGTCATTTCTCTACTTTCATTTAGTCGATCCATTCTAACTTTCTCTCTCTCTTTTGTTGTGGAAATAGGTTGATGGTGTTAGCTAGTTATGGTGGTTTGAGACTTAATCTAGTCTTGTCGACTAATCTTCATCTTCTCTGAACGTCCCCCCATTTTTCCTAGTTGCCTCTTCCCATGATTGGTATTGGTCAACCACTTTGGTTGTGGCTTGGTTGCATTTTTTGACTCCCTTGTGTAACTTGCTTACTTTGATCTATGTCAAGATAACCTTTCTATAGTTGCCAGTCCTATGTCCTCAACCCCCATCATGGTGTACCTCTTCGTGGTGATTCACACAAATAGTGGTGATCAAGGCAACCCAAGACCTATGATTGCAGCTTAGGTTATTAATGATCTGTGGGGCCATAAACTTGTTGTAGTTGGTTATTTCCTTATTAGTGAGATGAATATTACTATTGAATATCATGCAATCATTGGTACCTTGATCGATGCTTGTGAGTTAGGTGTGTGCTATGTGTAGTTGTTCTCTTACTCACTCTTAGTCATGTCTCAACTCACTGGTGTCTGGGCTATCCTTAGCTTTGAGTTGCTCCCCATATTTGAGGTGGTACATGATTTTATCTCCTTCTTTAAGGATGTCTAGTTCACCTATATCCCTCACAAGGAGAACACTAGGGATGATGCCTTAGTGAATGTCATTTTGGATAGTATGAATTGATTTTATATCACTTGTGTTCCCTATTTACAGGAGTAGGATCTAGAGTTGGATTAAGGATTATGCATCATTTGCACTTTCACCTATGGATCATGTCATCGACATTCTTCCACTGCCATCCTTATCTGGTAAGTGCAGGTAATGTTTTCTATTATCTTTTCAATACTTGCTTTCCTTTGCTTTGGTGTGGCTTTTAGGTACTTCACAATATTCTTTGTTCATTTAAACATCAACTACTCGTACCTCAGGGGCATATGTAATCGTACTTCTCATGACGCTATTCCTCCTTATTATTATATATCAACTCACATGTAGACTATTGACCCTAGGCATCCTACTCTAATACATCTGCCACTTGCTTGGACCTCTCTTGCACATTATTCTTATCCTCTAACCATCTCAGCCCTTTCTCACGCCAGATGGGCTCTCTAGGAACCCTTGAGACCATTTTAGGATATTTTTGACCATCCTAGGGCCCTATTTGACCTAGACCATGGCTTAGGGAGGAAACTTATGGCTTAGGTCACATGTTTCCTTCATGAAATCTATAGCCTAGGCAGAACGTGTGAAAATGGCCCAATTTGGTCCAAACGGTCATAAATGTCTAAGTTTTTGGTTTATTAATGGATTAGGGTTGGATATATGTGTGTTTCCTATTAATTTGAGGCTTTCTCCTCTCTCTTAATCATTCTCTTGCTTTGATCTTCCCACTTGATCAAATCATTGGAAGCTTGGCTGCCTCCTTGAATCTCTCTTGATTCTTGGTTGGCACAATAGCTTCCTTTGTGATTGGAGATGCCCTATACTGATGTAGTTTCCATTGGTGATTCTCATTGCTATTGACAGTGTTCCTAAAGCTTTTGGGTTGCTCCTTGCTCCCTCAAGACTCCATTGCACCTATTTTTTGCTCCTTGCATTGGCTCTTCCATAGATTGGTGGGTTCTCCTTCACCTCCTCCACAACTTTTGGCTCTTGGTTTGGAATTTAGCTTGCACCTAGCTTGGTCTTCCTCCTACATTACTTCCTAGCTTGGATTCCTAGTTGATAGAACATCTGCATTTCATCTTTGAGCTTGATATGAGGTCACTTTGTTTTGCAAAGTGAAACTCCTTTATTTATATAGTGTATATGCTAGGGTTTGAACTATTTTAGTAAAATAGTTGTTTTGTATATTGCTTAGAGTAGCTTTCAAAGTTTATTGCATTTATATATGTTTGAAGAATACTTTAATTTATTGAAATATTCCTTTGTTGCATGCCATTGCTCTCTTTGTAACCCTTCCTAATTGCATAGTAGAGATATACATGTGCAAAACACACTAGAAAACTTGCTCAAACACTCTTTCCCTCTCTTGCCAAACTAGAATAGGCATGCTCTTGAACCCTTGCTTGAAAATGTCTTTATTACACAAATCATCTTTCATTTGACCTCAAAGTTCCTTAATTGCTAGATTTACATTTCATTGGTTATCTCATTTCATTCAGTATTATTGCTTTTGTATTGTTTATGCAACTAATAGTATAGTTTTAGCTACTTACTTTAATGTGGTTGGACCCACTATAGGTTCTTGTGTACTTTGTGTGCTCATTTGTACTAGCCCTAACTTGGTTTACAAGTCTGTCTATACCCTGGTGCAAGTTGGCAAACCAGATAGCCACTATAGACCTCCTTTAGCCCATAGAACCCCTAAGCCTTCTAGCCTCTTAGTGGTTTGCTTTAGCACCCTGCCAAACACTGGTGGTTCCGTTTAGATTCTTGGGGCTACAGTAGTTAAATCATCAATATAGAATAAAGAGTATATGAACTATTGCATTCAACGGTTATATCAATCTATTTAAAAGAAATGAGTTAGAGCAATAAATTCCTATGTTTTAGGTCTATATATGATTTAATACAAATACAAGAACTACTTCTTTTTAAGTGAATAATAGAATCAACCCAATACTAACCCTTGCGATACATTAGTCTAACTAAAGTTAACCCATCTAGCATAAAACTATTGGTAGCTAACCTCTCCAAATTTTATGTTAACAATGGTCTAGAAGGTAGCTTACAATATATGAGACCACCTCATACTCCCATTATGTAAGAGGCACCTAATTATGCTTCAAATACAAGGGGCACATACCTTAACCCTACAGGAAGAGAATAGGGTCGTAGTTTTTCTCACCTTTCTAATGTTATATAAATATAACTTGGTACTAATGGTTAAAGTCAATCCAATGTGACTCATCTATGTGTATTTTAATGCATGGGTGAATTCGTGGTTAGACATATTATATGCCATTGGGAACACCTCAAGGGTTTCATAGTTAGTCCTTGTAACCTTTATTACCTACGAGAAGCCTTTCAATGTGCAATAACTTGGTGAGATTTCCCTTATATTCATGGTCATTTGCCTCATTTTTGGCATAAGGATTCATAGTCACAAGAAGAATTGATCATTGTTTGATATGAGCCTGCAACAGATCACAAATGTTATGATTGATTGGAATTTAGCTTCTCGTAACTTCTTGTCAATTTTATGGCCACAAATTGCACTGAAGGGAACTAATGTGTCATGTAATAATCATTGACTTGAATCAAAGAATTAGTTTGTAGTCTTGGGTGTCTATTATAGTCTTTCAGAGTGATCATTGAGGAGAATAAATTCCCTATTTTGTTTCAATGTCATTTTGACCTTCTTGGTCATGAATTATTATTTCCTTAGTATTGAAATCAATATGGAAATCATTTATGTTAATTTGACTTCTATGGCTAAATTGGTCTTAGAGAAATAAGTGACTAAGATTGTGCCACCTGACATAATCACATAGCCATAAAGGACGGAGTGACTGCTCCTCAGTTTAGGGACTTTGTGGAGTCTATAAACCCAAGAAGGCATGATGGTGACATGTGTCAGTATGCCAATAACTCATATTAGTCCCATTTCACATAAGCCCTTAGGCTAGGACATTTTGTGCTGGTTGTTAGTTTATTAAAAAATGACTTAAAACATATAGTCATTAAGGCTTAGATAATTTAACTAAGGTCATGAGGCCATGTAAAATGTGAATACACCTCCATAAAATAGAAGTGGTGTTTATTATATTTGGGACCACAAGTAGCCATTATAAGGTCATGTGGCACTCATCTTGATATCATGCCCTAATTTCACTTAAATGTGTATGTATCCCTTGTGATAGTGTGGATCTATAATGTTATAGATTATGATTAAATATATTTAAGACCCATAAATGAGGTTATTAACCTCGATCACTTGTGTGAAGGCCACATCAAATTTGGAAGTTTCATAAATAACAGTTAAAAAAATCAGTAACAATTAGTGACCATGTTTATAATAAAACTACCATAACTTTAGCCTCAAATATAATGACAAAGTAGCCCATTAACTTGGTGAACTATTGTGGGAGTCTGTAAACCTATTATGAAATAAAATGTGGTCTATCCATTTAAATTCTATGATATACTGAACACTCTTTATTTATGCATAGGATGTGACCCAATATCACCCTGAGCTATGATGGATCTTTAAAGGGCCAGGCGGATAAATAAGTAATATGTGACCATTATTTTGATGGCAACATATTAGTTGATTAGGCGACCTAAATCCACGAGTCCTTACCGACCATGTGGACAATGAGGGACCCATGAGTACCTTGCCTTAACCATGGTGATACTATCTTAAGGATAAATCCATGAGTCTAGGGAGGTCTATGGATAGGTGGAGCTTTAGTTTGTGGCCAATAAATTTTTAAGGCGGTGATGATGGTCACATGGAAATTTTGTGACCACACGGGTATGGAAACCCTACTAAAATAGATGAAGTGAGTGACGATTATAAATTACACTGGAGGCCACGTAATTATATATTTAACATGTAAAGTAATCTGGTGGCCACGTATCCCAATAGCCTTGAATACAATGTTATTGGAATGAAGGAACTTTACAAAATTTGTCTAGATCCGTGATATTATGAATTTTAAGTTATACGTGGGTTGTGCTCGTGAGAAGTACGTAGCGATAGCCACATAATGATATGACCCCTTCCACTCCCTTATGGATCACTAAGTTACCAAGTCTAGGCATAGAGGTGGAGATCTATATAATACAACTATATTGAAGGCGACACAGTGGAGGATTTTTAATAGAGAGGAGGGCCAAGACTTTTTAATTTGGGATGAAATTCAATTACGACACTTGGGTGTCTATTAGACTCACGATGACTATTTTGTGATTGAAAATATATATTCATATACAAATTTTTAGGTGTGGTTGTTTTTTATTAACTAAGGTTAATAATTTAAATGGGTGAAATAATTAAATAATATTATATGAATTTAATATGGGGTTTTAGGATTAATGAGGATTTTATATTCGATATCATTTTTTGGGTTTTCAAAGAATTGTTATAGTTTTGATTGTACTTATGCTAGGAGCGTAAGTTAATATGTAATCAATTTATAGAGTGGTTTCATGGAAATTAGAATCCAACACTTAGGGTATTGAGATATAAACTAGCGTAGATTTGTTTTAAGCTTCAAGTGACTTAGGAAGAGTTATGGATGACGATGGAGTATGATTGTTATTTAAAGGTGTGAAATTTTTTTTAGATGTGTTATTGAGGTATGAGCTCATATGCTTGGCATGAGTGAAATAAAATTAATTAAAAGAAAAAAAAAATGAGCTATGAGAGGGTGCTATAGTAAAACAAAGGGTTTGCACCAATCCATAAAGGAACTCCATGACCAAGTCAACCTGTTAGCCTTATGTTTTATGATGCTACGACGTGGAGGTCAAATTTGATGCTCATTATTCTTTACATTGACCTCGTTTGGATGTGAATCTATTGTAAATGAGATGCAACCATGTGGAATACTCACATTAAACACATTGAAGGTAAAATATGATGAATACATATCGCATAGGGTTGTGGCCATAATAAATATGAATATAAAATAAAGGATAAAATAAAATGTATAAGCTAACTCATTGATAGAGGCCTTTGCACCTTAAATTTACAATTTGTGAGCTCCATTAGTCCGTGACTGCTTTGGAGTGACACATGTTCACTTAAAAGATATAAGATTTAAAGTAGGTTTGACTCCATGAACCTTTTTGACTCTAGGATCCTGTTAAGAAGTGATCAATAGGACAAAGCTATGTATTATAGTACGATTGGTCAAAATAAAACCACTAAGATGTGTGGCAAAGGGTATTGACACATGACCACCATAGAATATAAATTTAACACATGAAGCAAATAAAAGGAACTATGTGAGTTAGTCACTTCAACATAAAAGACTTAAAACTAAGAAAAATTTGGATTCTATAATCCAACACAACTGACACATCTTAAAACCATTGGGATCAAGTTATATGTGTCTTCTTGTGATTTCAATTTTTATTAATATAGTTCATTGCATATTATTTTTATATATCATTTAGTGTGGCACCTTTTTTTGTTATATAGGTGCAAATGTGAGAAACTATTTTAGTGAAATGAATTAAGGGCCCTACAAGAAGCCACAAAACAACTCCTTGACCACATTATTCTGTGAACCTTAGGTTCCATGATGCATCCACGTGGAGTCCAAGTTTGATGCATGTCATTCATCATAATGATATGGTTAGCATGTGACTTTGTAAAAAATGCAATACGAGCATGCTAAATACTCATTTTAAACACATTAAAGGTGAAATGCGACTAAGACATATCACATAGGGTTGTTGCCACAACAAATATGAATAATAAACAAAGGAGACAGTGTCACATTTCACTCTGAATAATCATGATCAAAGTTGAAAGTGAGTGTATACTTAGCCACATGGGAATCCATAGGGACAAAGACAAACATAAAAACAATATGAAGTGAATAAAATAAACTAACAGATCCACATAAACACATTAAAACAAAAACTAATTGCATGAGTACGAGGATTCGTGATGGTGCCACGTGGATGATGAAGATCCTTCATTAACCCCTGACTAAAATTGAAGCATGTCACTGCCATGAACAAAACCCATAGAAATAAAAACATGAAGGAATGAGAAAAATTAAAATTCACATGGGGAGCCTTAAAATTTGAATTCAAATTCAATTCGATACATGGTGGTGAGGTGAATTCAAATAAAATTTAAATTGAGATCACCAGGATCACCAAAAGTGTAGGCAATTTATATTTTTGATTTACTTCATAATGGAGAACAAGATGAAGACTAAGATTATTGAATTCATAGAGTGAATATAAGAAGATAAAATTTGTAAAAGTAAAAAGACAATAGAGTGGTCCATCAATGATTAGTTTATAGTGACTAGATGTTGAAATCGTGGAGTGACTGTAAAAGTGAGAAAGGGTCAATATTAAATTATGAATCAGATATTAAATTAGTATAGAAGAGTAAAATAATTGAAGTGTAGATATAATCAAATTAGAAATGATAATTAATACATATAGCTCATCAAATAATGTAGAATGTTTATTAATGTTTGAAAGAGAAACCTGATCATAATTAATTTTTTTCACTTTGGAATATAAATTAAGATGTGAAAATTGAAATTTATGATAAATTTTGATAACATTTGAGAAAAAATATTTTTAAAAAAATAAATGGGATCCATAGTATCTTCAAATTCATATTTAGTGACGATTTTGAAGATCTCTAAAGTGAAAAAAAGTGGACATCTTATATGCCATTAGGAACACCTCATGGAATTCACAGTTAGTCCTTGTTACCTTTCTTACATGTGAGAAGACTTTAAAATGCAATGATTTATTTATAAGTCATCCTTTATATTGATGTTCATATACCTCATTCACAAATTAAGGATTCATAGTTTCATGCAGAAATGGTCATAGCTTGATTAGAACCTGTGAGAGATCATAACTACTGTGATCGCTTGGAATTTGGGTTCTCATAACTTTTTGTCAGTTTTATGGCCACAAGTTGCACTAAGGGGAAGTAATGACATTGTATAAAATAATACTTAACTTAGATTGCAGTCTTGGGTGTTTGTTGTATCATTTCACAGTGATCATTGAGGAGAAGAAATTTCTTCTTTTGTTTCAATGTTGTTTTAAGCTTCTTGGTCATGAATCATTATTTCCTATATTAAAATCAAGATGTTAGTCACATATGCTAATTTGAATTTTGTGGCTAAGATTGTCTTAGAGAAATAAATGACCAATATCATGCCACTTGGCACAATCCCATAGTCATAGAGCATAGAGTGCCCGCTCTTTAGTTTATGGACTCTACAAAGTCTATGATCTTAAGAAGCTATGATCACGACATGTTTCACTATGCCAAGAGTTCAAAGTGGCCCCATTTCGCATAATCCCTTTCATTATGATGTTTTGTTAGGGCCATCAATCTATTAAAAAGTGGATTAAATATAATACTCATTAAGTCTTAGGTCATGCCAATTTATAATTTAATTAAGGCCACTTAGCCATATAAAAGGTTAATACGACTCTATAAAATAGAAGTGGCACTTATTATATTTATGACCACATATAGTCATGAAAATACCACGTGGCACTCATCCATGTATCATGGCCGACTTTCACTTAAATATGCAAGTATCCCTTGTGATAACATGGATCCATTACATTATGGACTACAAATAAATATATTTGGGATCCATAGAGTAGGTTGTTGGTCTTGGCTATTTGTGCAAAGGTTAGGTAGAATTTGGATGTTCTATTGAAAATAATTAAAGGGACCAACAAAAAATGGTATCCACATGTATAGTAGATATGTGACAACCTTTGCCTCAAATTCAATGATAAATTATCCCACAGACTCTATGAACTATTTTAGGAGTTTGCTAACCTATTGCAAAATAAACTAAGATATATTACATTTAAAGTCCACATCAGATATGACCACTTTTCATTTATGCATAAGATGTGACCCAAGATCGCCCTGAGTTGTGATGTGTCTATAAAGGGCCATGTGGATAAATAATTAATACATGACCCTTATTTTGATCACAACACATTAGTTGATTAGACCACATAGGTCTTAGAATGATATGCAATAATGCAAGTGACCTTAGTGATATTGTGAGCATTGAAGTGCCCACGAGTACCTCACCTCAAACATGGTGCCAGTCTCTCATTAAGAGTTAAGTGACCAAGTCTAGGTATATAATTAGAGAAATATATAATGCAACTTTATCAAAGGCCACATGGTGGAGTATTTTTATATATAAAAAGCTTGAGACATTGTAATTCATGGTGAAATTTAGTTGTGACCCTTAGGGTCTGTTAGACTCGTAGTGACCATTTTGTGACAAAAAATATAGTTATATATTTATTTCAGGTGTGATTATTTTTTATTAACTAAGGTTAGAAATTTAAATGGGGGAAATAATTAAATAAAATTATATGACAATGTAATTCACGACCCTAAAAATAATGAGGATTTCATATTTGTTATAACTTAAATGGTTTTAAAACATGGCAGAGATAAATGGAGGAAGGATTTTGAATTTAGCCCATTGGAAAGAAAACTCAAGATAGAACCAAGAGGAGGAAGATGAGGATGACTCTAACCTAGATCTGGAGGATGTGATAAGGATCTTGTCGAATGACACCTTCCTTAGTTAGTTTCATTATGCTCAACAAATAAGTAGGAGGAGGTAGTTTCTAACAGGCCGTGGGTAGAAAGGATAATATAAAGATCATGAAGACAAAGATGGTTCAGATCTAGGAGGAGTAGCAGTCTTCTAGATCACTAAATCCATCCCTTAAAAGTTTGAATGGCTCTTTGTGTAGGGAAGAAGCTAATCATATGGCTAGTATACCCTAAATTCTAGAATGATAGATTCTGAGCGGTGTCTATCCATAAAAACCATATCAAAAGATTTAATGAAGATAGGTGACAGATCTATGGACTCAAAAGTGTGTTTGAGAAGATGAAGGACTGGTGGAATAAATTACTTGGTGAGGTTGGGGGCCTCTTCCTACTTTTTGGTTGATGTTTTAAAGCTTCAACTATATCTTGGGAGTGCTAGTAGCTATGATTTCAAGTGGAGGTTAATGGTGGTGGATAGAGGATGCCCCACCAAATTATTTTTTGTTCATGTGGAGGATAAAAGAATACACACCATTTGTTTTATCAAAATAGGTGAGGATAATAGATTTTTTTCACTTTTTTGGCTTTCTTTGCAAGCTTATTTACTATTTTGGATTGGTTTCTAGGCTTGGGTTCCTTCAAAAACCTTGTTGACAACCTTGTCCAACTAGTTTCATGACTTCATGATAATGGGGATGATAGAGGAATCCTCAAAAGGTTATATGGAGCCTGATTTGATATTTATGATCCCTCTTTGTGGGTTGTGGTATGGTTGAGTGGGTATGTATGTTCACTTATTATGCCTAGGTTCTCAGAGGATGTGCAAAAGCTTCACAAAAGACTAGATCTATGGGGAACTATATTCATGTATTCTAGATGCTTTGTGGAGGCTGTATAAGGGGGTTTCTAATGGCTAGCGTAATTGAGCACCTTATGCCCACTTGGATAGAGAAGGCTTGGTTACTTAGGGCTGGTTTTTGTAAGGCTTGGGTGGTTTTACTGGTCACTAACTAAAGCTTTTCATTAGTTTTGATTGTGGTGGATAGAGGAAACCACACCAAAACTTGTCTTATTAGAGTGGATGATATAGTATTCCACCCTTGTCTCTTCCAATTTTTGGGGTTTATCATAGAATATATGTGTATTTATTATTTTTGGCTGAAAAGCCTTGTTTTGTATCAAGCTATGGCTAGATTGCTGAGGATGAGTTGGATAATTCTTTGTTGTGATTTAGTTGTTGTTTAGATTAGTGGGAGGGCAAGCCCACTTGTTGTGCTTTAGTTGCACAAAGTATATACAGAGGTTCCCAAGAGGTAGAAGACTGGAAACATACCTTCTGCTCCTAGTAGGCTCTTATTTTGCAATAGAAGTTCTAGGGAAGTGTGTCTGTTATTTGTGTTTCATTAATTAGTAATCTCCTTATTTGTACTAAGGTTGTGGGAACATTCAAACCCTCTTGGTGTTATGGTTGTGGGATCCTTAAAACCCTCTTGCTATTTGAATTTCCAAGGTTTTGGGATCTTTCAAACCCTCTAGCTATGCTTGTTATGGTTGTGGGACCCTTAAAACCCTCTTATTGTACCTTGTAAAGGTTGTGGAGTCCTCCAAACCCTCTTGGTTGTGGATCCATCATTACCAAAACCCTTTATTTTATGATGGGTTCAGTAATCAAAACCCTCATTATCTAGTTCATAGCTTCGACTTCAAAAGTATTTACCCCATTTAAAAGCAAAAAACATAAATAATTTTTAGAGAAATATTATAGCCCTATTGCACTTATATGGGGAGCATAAGTCGATACATAGGCAACCCAGAGAATGGGTGTAGGGAAAGTAAAAGCCAACACTTATGGTGTTTATATCTCATTTGGCATGCATTTTGTTTAGGCTTCAAGTGACTTATGAGAAGAGGTCTATTATGGGGCCATAATCTATAGGTCCCAATATTTTAACCTAGCATTAATGTAAGATGAACCAAGACTAATTTGGTAACCCATCCATATTAATCCAAATGACTGGTTATGGATGAATGCGGAATATTATTGTTATCTAATGGTGTAAATTTTTTTGTGGAAGTGTTGTTGAGGTATGGGCTGATATGTTTGGTGTGAGTGAAATAAAATTTAATTAAAATACAAAAATTGTAGTTGGTTTGGAGTAGCATGAGTGGGTGCTACAATAAAACAATGTGTATACATGAAGCCACAAAGAAACTATGTGACCATGTCATCTAGTTATCTTTATGTTTCATGATGTTACAATGTGGAGGTTAAATTTGACACTTGTCATTATTCATAGTGACCCTGTTGGGACATGAATCCATAGTAAATGAGATCTAGCCACATGGAATACTCATATTAAACACATTAAAGGTTAAATATGATGAAGAAATATCACATAGGATTATGGCCATAAAAAATATGTATAAAAAAAATAGAATAAAAATAAATATATAAATTAACACATCGATGAAGGCCTTTACACCTTAAAATTTCAAATTTTGAGCTCTATTAGTTTGTGACTTTGTTGGAGTGACACATGTTCACTTAAAGGCTGTAGGATTTAAAGTTGGTTTGGCTTCGTGAACCTTTTTCACTCTCTGATCCCATTTCGTAGTGATTAGTAGGATGAGGCCATGTATTACAATATGATTGGTCACAATAAAACCATTGCGATGTGTGTCAAATGGTATTGACATGTGAACAACATATAATATAAATCAAGCACAAAAAGTAAACAAAAGGAACTAAGTGAGTTAGTCACTACGTCATAAAAGACACAAAACTAAGAAAGAGTTGGATTTTATAATCTAAAATGCATCTTACAACCATTGAGTTCAAGATATATGTGTTTTATTGTGATTATAATTTTTATTAATACAAGTTAGTAAAAATGTTTTTTATATGTGATTTAGTGTGACATATTTTGTTTGTTATACATGTGCACACATGAGTGAATATTTAAGTGAATTGAATAAAACAAGGGCTTTGTAGGAAGCCAAAAATAAACTTTGTGACCAATTTATTTCGTGAACCTTAGGTTTGGTGATGACTCTACGTGGATGCCAAATTTGACACCTATCTTCCATTGTAATGATCTGATTGACACATGACTCTACAGAAAATGAGACGCGGGCATGTGAAATACTCATGTTATTCACATTACAATAAAAATATGATGAAGATAGATCACTTAGGGTCATCACCACAACAAATATGAATTAAAAAACAAAAGAGATAAAGTCTGTGTTAATCTGAGTGATCATAGTAAAAGATGAAAGTGAGGGTAGACTTAGCCACATGGGAATCCATAGGGACAAAGGCAATCATAAAAATAATATGAAGTGATTAAAATAAATTAATGGGTCAACAGTGAACACATTAAAATAAAAATGAACTACATGAGTGCAAGGCTTCATGATGGTTCCATGTGGATGGCAAAGATCCTCCATTGATGCTAGACTAAATTTGAGTCTCATCACTATAGATACTCAAATTTAATCATTAAGTGCTTGCCAAAGTTTAATCTTGACATTATTACCTTGATTGGAATATTCACCATTCCATTAACTTATAATATATATAAGAGAATTCACTATTCTACTTACTACCTTGAAAATACCAAAAACATCAATCAATCATCCCTATTTTACTTACAAACTCCAGTCAACCAGATTCCAGTTGTCTTTGTCTTTCTAAGACAAGACCACATTGGGCAGATAGGGTCATAGTACAACATTGTTCTCAATTCTCCAATGGTAACTTTTTAAATTTGAGATGTTTTGTACATCCCATCCCACACTTTTAACAAGGTTGGTTAGTGGAAATATTTCAAATATTCTTTTATATAAGTACATCAAGGCCTCTCCAAACACATCTAACAATCACTTGGCAATTCTACTACATACTAAGCAAAAGAGAAGTATTATTTCCAAATCCCATTCTAATTTATTCTAATAGTCATAGGAAAAATCTAAACTCATTTTATTTTAGGTCAAGGGTACTCATTGTCAAGCATTAAAGTCAATATATCTAGTTTTATTCATATACCAAAGATCAAGATTCACACAATCACTCTAGGAGGGAGAGCTACATTGACGTGAGGCTCTTTTGGCTATTTAGGAAATACTCAGATCACATGAGGTTTATGGAGGATAGCTTGAATATTCCCCTTGCCAAATCACCCACTTTATGTAGACACCTAAATCTGGCCACCAATGACCATCAATCAAGCTTTTGACTAATTTCCACCAAAATGCACAATTTGGCCTAAAAACACTAAAATACATTAAAATATTTGAAACTGATATATTCAAGTTCTAATTTTGGGTAAAGTATTTCTAATTGGGGCAATGTATTTTATGAAGCAACTAACTTTGATCAGATCATTTTGAGTCAAATTGCCAATTTTGCACCTGGGTACCCTGGATTGCTCTTTTCTATAAAAATCTCTTGCACGAGACATGTGCCTTTTTTATTTGGTGTTGAAAACATCTTAAATGGGATAAAAGATCCAATACATCTAACATCAAATTCCAATTCCAATCCAGTCAAATTTTGAGCCAATAACATAATATTTTGACCAATTTGATTAATTTGTGCACCAAAGAGCCAAGGTTTGCACCAAAATGATTAATCATGCTTAAAGCTAATTAATTTAAATCATGAGCCTAATTAAAAATTCCATGGAACTTGTTAAATAAATATTTATTGGAAATTGATTGTCATTAACTACATCATCAAATGACATCATCCTATGGGGTGGCATCCACAAGCCATAAATACATAAAATATCAAGATTTATGCCTCCCATGCCTCATTAAGACCCTCCATGCCTATTCATTGCCTCTATATCCTAAATAATGATGAGCCTATTTATTAATTTTAATTACATAATTGAATTAATCCTTAGCCACACATCTTCATCTTGAGATGGATGGTTTAGGTTGATTCTAACCATTTTTAAAAATCTATAAATAGGAGAGCCATGAAAATGAATTTTAAGCTCTTTTATGTCAAACTTATAATGCCCAAATTCATTCAAAATCATTACATTTTAGTGTTATAATGCCCAAATATTGAGCCAAGCCAAGCCAAGCCAAAGCCAAACATGGTGCCAAGTAGAGATAGAGGTAGCCACACTTCATTGATGCAAACTTCATTAGCACAAACTGAGAAGTCCACTTCAACAAGATATTTGGAGCATCCAAGGAAGGTGAAAGAATGTTTATTTTTCATTTTGGTTGTGCTTTCTATTCTTGTCTTATCAACTAAGCTCCCCATTTGTGATAGGCTTAAGGTGTTAGCATTAGTGTGTTTTATTTGGATTTGTTTTATTCACTAACACAATACTAATCTCCCCTTAATTCAATCCTAGTTCACACTTTGTATTTTATTTATATTTAGTTTTATTATGTAAGAGTTATGTTTTTGATTTTGTAGGTCTTTCATGCGATAACTCATGACACATAGTTAATCAAAAAGTAATCACAAATAGGCACACACACCCAGATAAAAAAAAAAGTCACATAGTCAATATCCCTATAATTTTAGTGTGGCATTTTCCTATCATGGTTTGAAATTTTATTTTCAGCGACAACATAGTTTAGGGTTTATTTCAGCTAGTTTTTGTCCATAGTTGATGTAGGAGCATCACCTACCATTCTTACATACTAGTCAAATGTCATGTTTTGGAGTCTATAGTGGGGTTTTTAGATACAGTTAGGTTTGTAGGGGTCATTTAAAATTTATAAGAGTTGATCAAATGTGAATTTGGATTGTATTGGCATTTTCTTACCAAAATTTTAATTCGAATTTTCAAATTTGAAAGTGAAATCTAGGAGGCTTCAACCTTGTCAAAAGTGGTCTCCATGTCATAGTTTGGTGGGTAAGTTTGAATAAGGGGAGACTAATGTTTAATCCTCATATGAATCATATAATAATCCATCATGATGAATAGGCTTTTAGGTAGGGCAATTTTGCAACGTACAAGGGGCAGTTAAAGAGTTAGTTATAACAAGTTTTGGAGTCTTTTAAAATAGGTAAGTGTTTGTTGTCAACATTCATTCAATGAAAAAGAGAGATGGGGTTGGACTCAAATAAGAATGGAAATTTACCCCAAAAATAAAAAAGAAGTAAGTCTCAAATTGAAACTAACTTGTTGATTCTGTTATGCTTGAATTCTATGTTTATAAGGTCTGAGTGTAATATACAAATGAAATGTTATATCTGTGTTAAGAGAAAGGAAGAATTTTATAGATTATTATTTGAATTATGAAGATGAAATGAAATAAAAAATATTGGTCTCAAATCACGATTAATTTTTTATAAAGTTGATTACATTGAAATCTATATTTGGAACCTTGTTCTTTAAGTCTACATTTTATATGAGAATGCAAGATTGAATAGACATCATTATTGAGGAACCTAACCCTATGGAATGTGTTTTGATACACATCAATACATTTTTATGTTTAATTTTTTAAATAATTCAAGATCTCAAATTACTGACTATTGACGCTTGACAAGACTGTCTATTAAGAACAGAGTAAGCATGTGTTTCTTGTTAGGGTAATAAAAGAAAGATTGGGTAAATTCTGTGTGAAAGAAAGGCTCTTACGAAAGTTAGTTCAATGTAATTAATGATTAGTAAGTCTATAATCATGTGTGCTTAAATTTTCTTTCATGACTTCTATTCATTTGGAAAAGGAATTAAGACCTTCTCAAGCTTGATAAACTGAGACTGAGTTGCATTAGAAGTCAAGAACGTTAGTAAAATATAAACAGAGAATTGTTAGTGAAGATTTTTGTATTTTAGCATTATGTGTAGTGTTAATCTAAATCTTGAGAATCCTTTACAATATTACTAAACCATTTTCATTGTCTTAAATATAGTTATATGTTCTTTAAGACAAATACAGTCACTAGTTTGACAACAAAATGAAATAGAAAGGCATAATAGTGGAGTCAATAGGATAAACCTCCAGTTAGAAAAGATGTTGAACCTGGAATAGACATTTTCAGTCTTTCATAGTGACACAAAACTCACTAAAAATGTTTGAAAATGAATTTTTTTCCATCTCAGGTAGTGACAGGGTGCTCCAAGCTTGAACTAGGGGTTTGGTAATAAAACATTTGTATAAAATACCTCCACTAATACAAATCCATAAAAATTCACCAATAACTTAATACCAGGTAAATTTAAGATATTATAAATAATTTGGATTGTATCCATACATTTTTCATACAAAACTAGAGGATTGTATGTTGAAAAGGTGAATAGAGGCCTAATAGGTCTAACCTGAGACAAAGAAGAGGCTTGAAATGCAACCTAATGAAGGAGATATGTTAGGAAACTTTGTGGAAGGATTTTAAACAATAAAGGGTATCTAAAAGCATTTGTAGTTTTCCCCTGTGACAATAAAAGAGCCTAAAAGAAAAGGGCTAGAAAGAACCCTTATTTCCAAGGTAGAAGTGGTGTGTATGGTAGTGAGCAAGTTAGAGATTAGTTAAGTAATAAATGGAAGTAGTTTGAGCATATCCTAATGTCAATAAACCTTTGAAGGTTAGAGGAAGCTTATATTAAGCTTTGTGTCATATTGCAAAGTGATATAAAGATCATTGGGCATTAAGTGAGGTAAAAAGTTTAATGAAACCATCATAAGCATGGTAGGGAGTAAATGAAATGAATAGTACACATATGTGAGATGTATGTAGGGTTCCTAGGTAGATACAAAGAATTGAGTAAGCAAAGAGTCAATAACTAAGCCAAGACAAAATAGAGTCAAATCCAAGAGAGAATAATAGAGGTAAGTTGGTGTTTGAGTTTTTTATTTTCATACAATCAAGACAAACTATATAAGCCCTTTGTATCATGTGGTATTAGAGAAGGAACATTCTGGTTAAGGTATGTTTGAGTTATTGAGTTAAATTTAGTTTATATATCATGATTGATATTGTTAAGATATTGAGTTGAAAGGTTACATAGAGATGGATATGAGTTGCTAATGAAAATATAGGGAGGAAATGACAAGGCTACAGGTATATGTGAAAGGAGAGGTAGAAGTATAATGAAGATAGGTGGCATAGACCTTAGCCAAGAAGGATTAAAGAATAAAGAGATCTATTGAGAAGCTCAAATAGAAGAGCTCATAGGTGAGCTCGAGAGAATCCTATAGGTAGGACAAGAGAAAAATAAGTCCCAAGTGAGGATAAGAGAGAGATTGATTCCAAAAGGAAAAGTCAAGTGAGAGACTAAATGGATGGTCAAGAGGACAAGATGGAAGGCTTGTTAAAAAGAAGAACAAGTATATTTGAGACCAAATAATTGATAGGCATATTATTTGAGATAAGGAGAGAGAGATAGAAGAGGAAAAAAGGCAAGGTTGAGAAAAGCTACCACAAAGAGAAGATGGTGCATGAAGACACTGAGAGGTTGATATGGAGAAAGAGATAAGTGAGATGAGGTAGCAAATATATGAGATCCTAACCAAAATAGAATAGTTGAGAGAGATTTTGTACCCACATCTTGGGTGGGTCATTAAGAAGAAGCCACTTAAGTAGCCAATCAAGCAATTGGTGGAGAAGAGAAGAAGACAAAATGAAAAGATGAAAGCAAGCCAAGCTAGAAAGAGAAATGAAGGGGCAAAGAATCCTAAAATGATTATGACTAAAGATTTTTTTGAATGTTTGCATACAGGTGAAGAGTTGCATGCATGATTGAAGCATGAAAAACATGCTAAAATGGATGAATAAGCTGATTGGATAACTGAGTTTGGTGACACAGTCATATGTTACCCTGAAGAAGGTGAACCATTGGAGGATGAAGAGTAAGACAAAGAATGTGAAGCAGCACCATGCCTCATGATGAGCAAGAAAGATGAATATTTTAGCCAAGAAAGAATGAAGGAGAACCAAAAGGTATAAGGTATTTATTTCAATGTTATTTTTGATGAGTATTTTGATTTGAACATTGAGGAAGATGTATTGTATGAGAGCACAATGAAACTAATGAATGTTCTGATGGAAAGACAAGATGGTACAACAACATATAGAGAAGTGGTTGACACACATGAGGTGGAAGCAATAGAGAAGGAAGAAGAAACACAAGTTGAAGTGCTTAAAGAGTTTAAATGGTAAAAGTTTGAGATGTCTTGTTTGACACAAATGAAAGATAAAAGTGAAGAGAATGAGTATACAACAAAAGAAGAAGAGCTATGGTAGAAAATAATGGAAGAATATGATGATATAAATCTCATAAGAGACCAAACAAACATCATGGCAATTCAATGTGCATTGGAGGTAATCTTGAATCAAGGAAAAAAAGAGATGGTATCCAAAGAACAAAGTGAATACCAAGGGAACAAGCAAGAGGAAGTTTTATTTGACATGTTTGATTCATGTGCAGGTCATTGGAGGAAAGAGAAAGAACAATAACTATCCCTGAAAAGATTGAAAATGCAAAGAGGAAAATCAAGAGGAAGAATAAGAGAAAAAAAACAATAGAGGAGCCATTATGAAAAAGCATCCAAGAGGACTAAGAGTCTCAACCAAACCTTGGGATCTAGGTGGAATAAAGATGTTGCAACAAATCTCAAATTCAAAACATTTATAACTTTCATGGGAAAGTTTTTCTTGCTCCTAGGTAGTATGATGCAGGAACATCACCTACCATTTATACATACTAGTCAAATGTCATGTTTTGGAGTTTGTAGTGGGTTGTTTAGATCATACTAGGTTTGTAGGGGCCATTTATAATTTATAAGAGTTGATCAAATTTTAATTTGGATTGTATTGGCATTTTCTTCCCAAAAGTTTAATTCAAATTTTCAAATTTGAAAGTAAAGTCTAGGAGGCTTCAACCTTATCAAAAGAGGTCTCCATGTCATGGTTTGGTGGGTAGGTTTCAATAAGGGGTGAAGAATGTTTAATCCCCATATAAATCATATAATAATCCATCATGATGAATAGGCTTGTAGGTAGGGCAATTTTGCAACATACAAGGGGCAGTTAAAGAGTTAGTTATAACAACTTTTGTAGTCTTTTAAAATAGGTAAGTGTTTGTTGTCAACATTCATTCAATTAAAAAGAGAGATGGGGTTGAAATCAAATAATAATGGAAATGTAACCCAAAAGGAAAAAAGAAGTGAGTCTTAGATTGAAACTAACTTATTGACTCTATTATACTTGAATTCTATGTTTAAGAGGACTAAGTGTAGTATATTAATGAAATGATATATCTGAGTTAAGAGCAAGGAAGAATTCTATAGATTGATTTTTGAATTATGAATATGAAATTAAATCAAAAATATTGGTCTCAAATCATAATTAAGATTTTAAAAATTTGATTACATTGAAATCTATATTTAGAACCCTGTTCCTTGAGTTTACACTTTGTATGAGAATGCAAGATTGAACGTACATCATTGTTGAGGAACCTGACCTTGTGGAATGTGTTTTGATACACATCAATAAATTTTTAAGTGTAATGTTTAAATAATTCAAGATCTCAAATTACTAACTGTTGACACTTGACAAGACTGTCCATTAAGAACATAGTAATCATGTGTTTCTTGTTAGGGTAATATAAGAAAGCCTAGGTAAATTATATATGAAATAAAGGCTCTTATGAAAGTTGGCTCAATGTAATTCATGATTGGTAAGTCTATAATTATGTTTTCTTAAAGTTTCTTTCATGAATTATATTCACTATGAAAAAGAATTAAGACCTTCTTGGGCTTGACAGACTGAGACTGAGTTGCATTAAAAGTCAAGAACGTTAGTAAAACGTGAATAGAGAATTGTTAGTGAGGACTTTTGTATTTGAACATGATGTGAAGTGTTAATATAAATCTTGGGAATCCTTTACAAGATTACTAAACAATTCACATTGCCTCAAATATAGTTCTGTGTTCTTTAAGATAAATACAGTCACTAGTTTGACAACAAAATGAAATAGAAAGGCACAACAGTGGAGTCAATAGGATAAACCTCCAATTGGAAAAGATGGAGGACCCTGACATAGACCTTTTTCATCTCTCACAATGCTAAAAAAATCACTAAAATCATTTTAAAATTATTTTTTTCCCTCTTGGGTAGTGATAGGGTGCTCCAGCCCTGAACTAGGGTTTTGGTAATAAAACACTTGTATAAAATACCTCCATTGATGGAATCCATAAAACTTCACCAATAGCTTGATACTAGGGCAAGTTAAGATGTTATAAATAATTTGGGTCATATCCATACATTTTTCATACAAAACCTTAGGACTATATGTTGAAAAGGTGAATAGAGGCCTAATAGGCCTAACTTGAGACAAAGGAGAGGCTTAAAAGGTAAACTAATGAAGGAGATATGTTAGGAAACTTTGTGGAAAGTTTTGAAACAATAAAGGGTATCTAAAAACATTTTTATTTGTCCCTCATGACATGGTATGGATTTGTACAAAACAAAAGAGCCTAAAAAAAAGGGGCTAGAAAGAACCACTGTTTCCAAGGTAGAAGTGGTGTGTATGGTAGTGAGTGAGTTAGAGATTGGTTAGGTAATAAATGGGAGTAGTTTGAGCATAGCCTATTGTCAAGAAACTTCTGAAGCTTAGAGGAAGCTTATATTAAGCTTTGTGTCATATTGCAAAGTGATATAAAGATCATTGGACATTGAGTGAGGTAAAAAGTTTAATGAAACCATCATAAGCATGGTAGGGAGTAAATGAAATGAATAGTATGCAGATGTGAGATGTATGCAAGGTTCCTAGGAATAAGCAAAGAATTGTGTTAGCAAAGAGTCAAGAACTAAGCCAAGACAAAACAGAGTCAGAGCCAAGAGAAAATAGCAGAGGTAAGTTTGTGTTTGAGTTTCTTATTTTCATGCAATCACAACAAACTGTATACTTCCTTTGTATCAATAGCCAACATAAAATTAGTTTGACATAGGTTTTCATATATACATTGGTCAATTTAATATTTAAATATCATTTCCAATTGTTTAAATCACTACATTTTATATTTAGATATGTATATTTTGTAGATCTAAATCATTTTTCAATAGTTTATTTTTTCTTAGCATTTTATTGTTAAATTAAAAACAACATTAAATATTCTTGTGAAATTAAGATTTATTTGAACACTACCTACTATTTGATTGATTTTTGTTCCAAGATTTCATAAAAATGTATGTAAATTCTTGACAGTAAAATAAATCAATCTTCAACCTTGGATATAAATCTAAAATCAAGACTCAATCTTCTTGGACCTTGGATATAATCTGACACTAAATAAATTATCTTTTCACCTCAGATAACATTTGACACTGAAGCTATTTATTTTGACCTCAGGTTGAAATTTGTTGATCCCTATGCACAAAAAGTTTTGGATTTTATTTTCTATTTGCTTGTTACTTGTTATTAGAAATTATGTTCCAACAATTTTAAAACTACTTAGTGACTATCATTACGAGCTAAGTGGTGATTATTTTTATGAAAACTGTGATGTGAAGGGTATTACCCCAATGCTCAAGCCATTATACACAACTAAACACAAATTTTAGTTTCCATGTACCTTATGTTATAGTATAAATGCCTAGGGTACCTTGTTTATACCATAGAAATCCTCTTTTACACGTTTGATTTGTAGTGAACCTGAGAGGAGCATATCACCTAGGGAAGTTACTCTTATTGTACACTTAAAAACATGATAGTGGGTTATAAACATGAATTTTCTTTTATAGATAGTGATCTGAAACATTGGACTGACGCTACTGTATAAATGAGTAAACATATTTGAGAGACATAATCATTCAAACCCTTTCCTAGATCACCCTTTTTACCTTATTTTTTTTTTGTATTGTGTTTAAAATGGGATCACTGAATGAAAGTGTCTCTCATATGTTGCATACGATTATGGAATTTATTGTTATATATTGTATTCCATTTAACATGTTATTCATTATGTTCAAGCATTGATAAAATATATATCAAATCAAGAGGATAAGATGCATAATATTGACCTTCAAGCACTTTTCAATTCTTATTGTTACAATGTTTCATCCTATAATAATTATCACAAAAAATTACCATCATCAAAAGAGACTTTTGTCACCATTTGGGGACAATAATGCATAAAAATTTCACACAATATTGAAAGAAGAGGTTTTGGATACAAATAAGAGTCTACCTCTTGTGGACAAAACCAACCTAAGCCATCTCCTAAGATCATCCATGTTGTTAACACCTATTGGTATAATATCCAATCCAAATTACTTCCTATCAAAAATAGATGCCAAAGAGCATGTGTAAAACCTATTTTACTTCCTCCTCACCCTCAACCTACTTCTATTCATCAATCTATTCCTATTATTCATCTAAGGCTCATATTATATTCCCATGTTCATGTTATTAAAAATAGAAGAGGATGACTATATTTACCTTCCCAACACAATCCTGTGAACATAGGAATCTGATAAGGGGAGATAGTATCACATTAGTATAGGAAATCAAATCCAAAAATAAAACACACTAATGAACTAACACCTATTGGCTAGATCTTAGGGGAACTTAGTGAGGAAAAACCATTGACAAATCACAACTAAAAGGAAAGAAAAAAAACTTTCTCACCTTCCTTGAATGCTCCAAAGGCTCTCCTTGTTGGCTTGCTCGGGTTGTGCTTCAAAATGTCTTTGGGAATGGAACTTTGACCATCCTCCACCTCCTCTTGGAATCATTTAGCTTGTGGCTTTGGCTTGTGAAGTTTGAATCAACAATTTGTCATAATAACACTATATCAAAATGGATTTTGAAAGCATTTGAGCATGATAAATTTACACCAAGATAACTTAAAATTATGAGTGTGAGGCCTTCTATTTATAGATTTTCCCATTTGATTAGAATGAAACTGAATCATCCATCTCCAGATCAAAATGTGTGGTTAAGAATCCATTAAATTTTAGAGGCTAAAATAAATAAATTCTATCATAAATATTTGGGATGGTTAGGCATTAAAGAGGCATGGGAAGACTTAATCAGATACTTGTGGCATTTATGGCTTGTGGATGCCACCCCATAGAAGATGTCATTAAGTGATGTAGTTATTCACATTCAATTTCCATTAATTTAATAATCAATAACCTCCATGTAAAATCCATTTAAACTCTTGATTCAAATTAATTAGCTTTAAACATGATTAGTCAATTTTGGTGAATTTTTTTTGGAAATTGGTGCTCAATTAATCAAACTGGTCAAAATATTGTATTATTGGATCAAAAATTGACTAGAGTGGAATTGAAAGGTGATGTTAGATGTATTGGAACTATTATCCCATTTATTATGTTGTTGACATAAAATAACAAAGGCACATGTCTCATGCAAGAAAATTGGTAGAAAAAAGCAATCTAGAGCACCTAAGTGTGAACTTGTCATTTTGACTCGAAATGAATTGATCAAAGTTAAGTATCACATAAAATACATTGCCTCATTTAGGGATACGTTAGCCTAAATTGGCACTTGTATATGACAATTTTAAACCATTTAACATGTTCAAGTGATTTTGGCCTAAATTGTGATATTTGCTAAAAATTGGTTTGAAGTTTGGTTGGAGGTCATTGGTGGCTACTTTTAGGTGTCTATAGTTTGCGCCTATTTGGTAAAGTGTTGTAATCTATAGGCATAGTAACATCTTATCAAATAATGAAAAGGTCATATATGCCTACAACTTCAATGACAATGAATGAAATATGTGTGCCCCCTTGAGGGAACAATTGGCAAAGGGGTTGACAATCGATCCCTAAAAAAAAAGAAATGATTAGACCAAAAAGATGAAAATGATGGGGTGGAAAAAAAATGATGTACCCAAAGTTTGGAAAAATCACCAAGAATGCAAGTGGGATAGTGTACAATGGTTTACCCAAAGGCTGTTATAAGCATTATACCTCGATAGTGGCAACATGGTATGATAACACAATGATTTGCCCAAAGGCGGTTATAATCATTGAGAAGATGGAAATGTCCTAGTGAGAATAGATAAATAAGATAATAACATGCTCCATTTGGGAAGGAAAAAGTAAATTGGTGACAAAATAATGTTTTCCCAAAGGTGGTTAAAATCATTGAGAATGTAGATGGGATAGTGTGCAATTATTTGCCCATAGATGGTTATAAACATTGTACCCTGATAGTGGAAATGTGGTATGATAATATAATAATTTCCCCAAAAGTGGTTATAATCATTAAGAAGATGAAACTACCCTAGTTAGGATAGAAAAATAAGACAACAACATGCCCTTGTTGGGCAGAAGAAAGTAAACTGGTGATAACACAATGATTTGCCCAAAGGTGGTTAGAATCATTGAGAATGCAGGTGGGATGGAGTGTAATGATTTTCCCATAGGTGGTTATAATTATTGGACCCTAATTATAGAAAGCATGATTGATTGGTTGATGTTTGAATACATGATGATGATAACTTGATACAAAGGTTAAAGATGAATTGGGACAAATAGTTAGTAGGGAGATGCTTGTCTGAATTAATAAAGGTGGAAATTATCTTGTTATTTAATTACTCTATTTAGTATATGATTAGGATTGGATTAGGATGTTGTTGATGTTGATGCCAATGAGATGCTAATGTTTCCATTACTTGGTAGACTTCATGAAGTTGATTTTTGATATAGCACGTGACGATAGGCATCATGATAAAACACCATGAGGACTTGGCCAAAATATGCATAAGGACTGACTCCTGATCCAATACTCAATTATAAATAATGCACCAATGATAAAAATAATTATGACAATGTTGATGCATGAATATGGATGGATTAATGCATAAATATGCAAGAAATCACCCAATGAATGCACATAGACAAAATCAAGGCAACAATACTTAAAGCAAACAAATAGGTGCACAAACAAGAAACAAACAAACAAATAAAGGAACAAATAATAGTTAGTCCTAATGTTAGTACAAAAAACATAATGAACATTGCCTCTAGAAAATAGGCAACAATTTAACAAACATAATGGGGGAATAGAAGAAAAAGAAAGGGGTGGCCGAGCTATCTTCATATGCAATAGGCAAGCAGATGCTACCTACATAGTTTCATGGATGTGATGATCTAATAAAAACTTTAGGACAAATGTAGTTCTCCCAAGAAATGGGAAGAAAATGATAACTAATAAAAAATAAACATGATGAATGTGATATAAGAATATGATAAATCTTGCAAAAATAAAAGTACGTGGGATAAAAGGCCAAAAAGGGTGGAAAACTAAGGAACAAGTGATTTATTTATGACTTAGTGAGGGTTCCTAGAATCTTTAAGGAAAATAAGTGGTCAATGTTTTTGGTTTTTCTAAATGATTTTCTACTATTTTTGGAATTTTGGAGTATCTCAACTTAAAGGAGAATGACAAGACACTAAACGGTCTAATCTCACAAAATGGTAAGAGTGTTGCTTAGGGTGCTCTTAAAATGATGAGAGCATGGCTTAAGGGTGACTAAGCTGACCTCAATGAGTATTGATCACTGCCTACATAGTCCTAGGATGGGACCTCAAGTCATTGTAGTTCTAACTTATAGTGGAGGAATCTGACTAGTGTAATAGCCAGTTCAAACAAAATAGGTAAAGATGGTAAAAGACACAGTACATCATATGAATGGCAAGGTGATAATTCAAGGAATGATAAACAATTATTACCCCTAATTTGCCTAGAGGCAGTTATAATAAGTAAACAAGGGCATAGGTCAATGACACTAATTTTCCCATAGGTGGTTATAATTAGTAGCATGATAATGAGGGAGAACTAACCAAGAAATGAAGGATTAAACTACCAAACCACTATCTTAATGCTACAAAATACTACCTCTATCTAGAGTATTGAATCCATTGTTGAAATTGAATCTGATTCTTCTTACTGAAAGTGGTGATGGAACCAATGGAATGGAACCAAGGTCTTAGGGCAAGCTAGGGAGGGAGAAAATAATTCAGTTGATGGGTAAGGTATCGTAGAATGATAGGTGGTACAAAGAAGAATGATAATATGGTACAACTTAAAATGGTCCTAATATACAATACCCCAGGTCACTCAAGTGAAGTAACGCTTGAGGTGTATAAGGTTCATTAGCTCATCAAGTTTATTTCCGTTTGGTGTAGTGAACCTGTATGCTCTGGTGCCAAAATTTTTAACAATGATGAAAGGGCCTATCCAGTTTGGTTTGAACTTGGCTTTTTGATTATTTTTGGCCATGGTATTCTTTTGGTTCTCTTTAAGGATAAGATCACCAAGTTCAAATTCTATATGCCTGACATGTTGATTGTATTGTCCACAAAGGTAGTTCTGGTATGCTTATAGATTATTGAGTGTGGCCATGTATTTCTCATCAAGTAGTTCTAGCTCTTGTAGATGAGTTACTCAATAGTCTTCATCATCTAGGACATTCTTCAAGGAGATGCATAGAGAATGTAACTCAACCTCAATGGAAAGAATGGCCTTAGTGACATAAACAAGTGAGTATGGAGTGGCTCTTATGGGGGTATGGTGATTGGTGTGGTATGCCCAAAGGATGTGGAATATTTAAAGGTGTCAATCATGGCCAATATCATTGATAATATTTTTAAGGATGTTGATAATGGTTTTATTGGATGCTTCTGCTTGGCCATTACCTTGTGGGTAGTATGCCATGGAAAAATGTTAGAGTAATCTTGTACTTGGTACATAGTGATTTGACATCTTTATTTTTGAATGATACTCCATTATCAGATATAATGTCAAAGGGGATACCATAGTGGCATATGAGATGGTTAAAAATGAATTTGGAAATTTGCTTTTTAGTCATGTGAGTGGTATAGCTTTAACTCACTTAGTGAAATATTCAATGGCAATAAGGATATGTTTATGGCCTTTGATGAGGTAGGGTTTATCTTCCCAATGAGGTCAAGGCCCCATGTAGTAAATGGCCATGGTGTAAGCATTGGTTTCAAATTCTTGGCTAGGGCATGAATTAGATTAGCATGTCATTGACATTTTTCACACTTCTTCACATATGCATCTGCATCCATTGTGGGCCAATAGTACCCAATACGTAAGATATTTTTGGAATAGATGGGCCCACTGGTATGGGATCCACATAATCCTTAGTGAACTTCCCATAATGCTAGTGTAGATTATGTCAAAGTTAAACAACAAAGTAGAGTTTCATCAAAATTATGATGGTAAAAGGTTGATCTGAGTAAGTAATAATGAGTGGTTTGGTGAATAAAGGATTTAGATTATTTATGGGATAGGTCAGGTGGAAAACATGGTTGTGTAAATAGGCATATAAGTTGGAATACCAAATAGAGCTAGGACCAATAACATCACATATCATCATAACAGTTGAAGGTGCATGAGTTGACACTAAAAAATTCTTGATGAGGAACTAATACTCTTTATTTGTGTCTATTTGTCGAATCAGAGATCTAATAGTAGCCATAGCATCTATAGTTCTATTACTTGCCCTTGGTATATGTTTAAATCGGACATCATCAATCTACTATTTGAGAGTGTTGACCATGGCCTTGTATGGCACCAACTTGTCATCTTTGGTCTGAAAGTGGTCTATAACTTGATTGATGTTTAACTAAGAATCACCATAAACCTTGAGATGAGATATGTTCCATTGTACCACTTGGTGAGGCCCTAAAATAAGTGATTCATATTCAGCCATGTTGTTGGTACAAGGAAAGTTGATCTTGAATGATTTAAGGATTAGATCCCATTATGGTGTAATAAATAAAAGGCCTGCCCCTGATCCATATGTTGTGAATGATCCATCAAAATACAACTTACAGTGATACTCCTCAAGAGGTGTGTCAGTAATGGTCATAATGGATTCATCAAGAAATTAGTATGTAAGCAGTTCTATATCGATAAGGGGTGCTTCAACAAGATGATCTATAAAAACTTACCCCTTAATGGATTTTTAGTTGACGTACTCGATGCCAAACTCACTAAGAAACATGATTTATTTGGCTATGTGACCTTGAAAATATTTTTATAGAGTAGATACTTAAGCGGATCTACTTTTGAGATAACCATGGTCTTATTGTTTAACATGTAATGACACAATTTTTGAGCTATGAAGACCATAGCTAAATAAGCTTTTTCAATGGGCGTATAATTGTGTTCATATATGACTAGTGTATGACTTAAGTAGTACATGACATGATCCTTTCCATTATCTTCGCGTTGAGACAAAAGTGCCCCCAGGGCATTATTTATAGCTGGTAAATATAATAAAAATGGCTTTCTCAGCATAAGAGGCAATAAAATAGGTGGATTCACTAGATACTCCTTTAATTGCTAAAAAGTTATCTGATAGTGATCATCCTAGTGAAATGTGACTCCCTTCTTTAGAAGATACATAAAAGGATGGAATTTGTTGGCCAACTATGATATGAAACATAAGATAGACTAGATATTGCCCTAAAAACTATGGAGCTACTTCAAATTAGTCGATGGTGACATATGAGTTATGACTTATACTTTGGCTAGATTGACTTCAATGCTCTGATGAGACACAATGAAGCCAAATAATTTACCTGAAGTAAATTCAAAGACATACTTATTAGGATTAATCATAACTTTATACTCACATAGTCTTTCAAATATTATGTGTAGCATTGCTGGATGATCAAACCTAGTCTTTGACTTACCAAGAATGGCATCGACATAGTCTTCAATAATGTCATCCATCATATCATGAAATATGATGGTCAGAGCCCTTTGGTATGTGGCTCCAACATTTTTAAGACCAAATGACATAACTTGATAATAGAAGTTTTCCCATGGTGTGGTGAATGCTATTTTATGTTGGTCTTATGGTGCTATTCTGATTTGATTGTAGCCTAAAAATTGTCCATTAATGAAAACATTTCATAACCTGCTATGGAGTCAACTATGATGTCAATGTTTGGCAAAGAAAAGTCATCCTTTGGGTAGGCTAATTTATGTTGTGGAAATCAATATAGATTCTGATTCCTTTTGGCTTTTTGCTTACTGGCATAACATTTGAAATCTGGTTTAAATAGTCGATTAATCGAATACATCTTATTTCTAAGAGTTTTTCCAACTTTTTATTTACTGATATAATAATACAAGGATACCTTTTATGCAACTTTTGTTTCATTGGTTTGGCATCAGGATGTACTATAAGGTGGTGCATAACCAAGGTGGGATCCAAACTTGACATGTCAGAATAGGCCCTTGCAAATATGTCAACACATTCCCTAAAAAGGGTTGTAAGGATTTTAGGTTCCTTCTCAGTAAGGGACACACCTAGCTTGATCCACTTTGGGTCATCTGGGAACTTGATGTTAACCTTTGTTGTGTCCTCCACTAGAAGGGTCGAACCATCCTCAAGAATAATGGGAAAATATTTAAACTATTTGGCAATGTTAGAGTCCTCTGTTAGGACTAGGTCTTTGAGTTCTCCTAGGCATGATGAGTCAGAATCCCATAATGGGAAGGATGGCCTTGTAACAAATACTATTGGAAACTATTGACATATTCAATCAAAAGCTTGTTGTTTTTCAAAATTCTACTCAGACTCATAGTCAAGTTTATTGTTGGTGGTCTCCTGAGCTATGCTTAAAGAAGGTTAAACACCCCCGTTTAATAATACTTGAAATAGGTTTTCACCACTACATTAGCCTTTTTATTTACTCTGAAATCACCTTAAAGATATTTTCACTTTGGGACCTCAATGTTTTACTCATTTTTTTTTGACTAAGGGTGTTCACCAATTTTCCAAAATAGGCTTCAGGATCTAAGTTGATTGACAACCTTGATTTATGGTCCCCCAATAGAATATTATCCCTAAGGCCTAAAAAATCATAGAAAACCTTATTATTTTGAAACTCATCAATTGACACATTGGATTCTTGTTGATCCCAGTCTATTAGTTGGGGATAATACAATGGAAGTGGGTTGTGATGAATGACTGGTCTAAGAGTACAAATGGAATGAATGTCAAATAAGTTGGTCTTGGCTAGGTCATCAAAAAGGCTATGATCAAACTCTACTTCACTATTGGCATCATCATCATTAGTTGTAGGAATTGGAACATGATTAAGGTACATGGGGTTACCCCCAAGTGGTTTAAATCCAAGACCATAGGGTCATTTGTACTTAGTCATAGAAATTGGCTCAAGTGTTCCTTATTGATTTAGTTTGAGGCTTCCTCCTTCATAATCTTGGTTTGTCATGATCCTATTAGGAATAAGATATTTTGCATTTTGATAATAATCAACTTGCTTGTCATTTTACAACCATGATTCATCACCTTCGAGAGGTTCTTGCTCTAGGCTAGAGGCCGATATAAATATGATGGGTCTTGGACTATAGAATTTTCATTTTCCCTTTTATTTCCATCCCAAATGAATTGGCTTGGCTTTGGGCATTCCAAAGGACTTGGGGTTATGTGGAAGGTTTTCAATGTGAAAGGTGTCATTTGTCAAATACTCTCCTAGGCCATTAGCTAAGATGGTATAATTATTGGATATTTTAGGAGGCAACATGTGGGAAAGTGAATCAATGGTATTAGGATCAATGCAATTATCCTTTTATAAATCAAAGATTATTGCCTTTTGCTTGTCTTACTTCGGAATTGGATTCATGCCAAAATGGTAGTTATAGCTCTTGAACTTAGCTTTTAGATGTTTACAATGCTTGTATGGATGCAAATCTCCTGATATACAAAACACCATTGCTGAATGGGAGAACTTGATACATTGGTGAAACATCTATGGGATTGTATGAATTTCATGTAACCAAGGTCTACCCAAAAGCATATTGTATGACAAATTAAGATTTAGCACATGGAAAAGTGTATCGTGGGTCAAGGGCCTAAGGATAACTGGCAAATAAATGGTACCTTATGATTCTTGTTCTTCATTGTCATAGGCTTTGATGGTTATAGTTTTTTCTTGGACATTTGCTATTGTGTATTTGATAAGCTTGATGAGATTTAAAGACACAATATTTAGACCTGATCCATTATCTATAAATATATGTTTCACTTTGTGTTGCCTTATGTAAACTTCAATGTACATTAGATTATTATGCAGTGGGCCAAGGGATGAAATATCACTTTGGTTGAAGGTCACTTGTTGGGCTGGAGCTAGGTATCCAACCAAAGCTTGAAATTTATCAAGAGATATGCCACTTGAGACTGTGCATTGGCTAAATAACCCATTTAATATGTTTTTGTGGATTGTTGACATACATAATAAATCTAAAATGGAGATTTATGCTACTATCTTTTGTAATTATTCCATAATGTCAAACGTCTTTCCTTGAACAATGTTGAATGGCTTGTTCTGAGGTACAATAGTTGGTTGGATTATGGGTGAAGTGGTAGATGGGTATGGGCCTGGAATGGTAATCTCTTACCATTGAGTTGTGATTACACAATTAGGTTGGGATATAGGGCCATAGTTATTAACAAATTATGGTGTTAGTGGGGGACCGAATATGACAAGTCTCAATTATTGGTCACTTATGTATGGTCATGAGGTAAGGATGAGTTATTTGTATAGGGTCCAAAATTATTAATCCCTAATTTTTGGTACATCTATATGCACTCCTAGGTTAAGGAAGGATTATCAGTGTGAGTTGGTTGATTGACATTGTTTAGCAAAGGTCTTGATTGTTGGTATTTGATCTCAGATTAATTGAGATGGTGGAAATACAACCTCCTGCAATATGCCCTATAACCTTATTATAGTCATGTGCAACTGCATGGTAGGTCTGCTTGTTATTATTGTTCTAACCTTGGTCCCATCCATTAGGTTAACATTGTTGGTTCTACTATTGTTAATTCCATTGATTCTATCTCGATGGTTGATATTATTATTGTTGTTATGCTGGTCGCTATTGTTGTTATTATTGTTGCTGCTATAGTCGGTTGTTATCTTGGGGAAAGGGGTTTGATAGATTCCAAGGTTATGATTGGAAGTGGAAGTGTCAACATCCAATGTTATTTCCCCATTATCCAACATATTTTGAATCAAATTTTTTATTTGCACACAACATCATAAATTATATTCGTTAACCTGATGATATTCACATAATTCATCTTATTAGTAACAATCAGGATAAGGAATGCCCTCAAGATAATGTTTTGGTATAGGCCAAATAATTAGATTAGAAATGATGAGCTTGTGAAACATAGATTTAATAGGTCCTCCAAGGTCACTAAAAATGTGATAAGTAGGCACTATTCTCCTTGGAGGAGGGGTTTATAATAACAAAGGTTTCTGCATTTGTTGTACGGGCCTAGGCTGTTATGTTTGCTGAAAAGGTTGTGGGTTAGGTGTAATTTGTATATGATGTATGGATTGAGTAGATGATGTTTGCACCATTTGGACATGTCATGACTCAGTTACTCCTTTTCCCATAACATTCTTGTTGTGATTGAAAGGCTTGGGTTTTTCATAGTTATTGGCCTATGCTGGTTGTGATGCTTGCACTTGGGCTTGTTTTTGGTTTTAGTTCTAGCCATTTCCTTGATTGGTAGTTTGATTTTGATTTGATGAAGTAATCTTGATGATACCTTTATTAATAAGGGATTGCTCAATTAAAATTTTTTTGTCAATGATCTCTTTAAAAGTGTGTACACACTGTAGTTCTAAATGATAAGATATCTCACTATTTGAATTTTTTGTAAACATAGTGGCTAATTATTTGTCTAAAACTATGGGTGAATCAACTTATAAGGGATCTCCATTTCTATAGATAAATTACAAAACTTTCACTAGCCTTTTGCTTGGCTTGCATTAAGTCGACCAATGAAATCTCATGTTTGAGATTGTATGAGAAGTGTTGCACAAACTTGTCTAAAAGATCATCAAAATTAGATACTAAATTCTTAAGAAAATTTAAAAACCACTCCAAGGCCTATCCTTCTATACTCCTTGGGAATAATAGTAATAGTTATATGTTGCTATATGCCACTGGCTAGTATGCAATGAAAAACTCCATCAAATGAGCCTTGGGGTCACCTTTTCCCTTGTATTTATCAAATTTCAGTGGTTCATACCCTAGAATAAATGGTATCTACAAGTAATCCATGTTAAAAAGGCAAAAACACATGTCATCTAACTTAAATTTTTTGGTTTGTTTCCCTATTTGGATGGTAGTAATATCATCCTTGATTTGTTATAATTTTTGGGCTAGGAAACTAGATGGTACATTGGTTTGAGGTGGAGGTTGGGTGGTCACAAGTGGATTACTTTGATCAGGATATACTGGAGGTATATTTTATTATGGAATGTTGGTTTGGTTGGGGAATGGACCAGGAACACACATACATAGATTAGGGGGTGATTGTTACATAAATGGGTCTAAACCCTAATTTTCTTGACCAATTAATTCTATTAAAACTCTTATTAAAGGAGATAAATCAATAAGAGGCCTATTTGACATGGTCATATTAATAAAATTACACACTAGGTTCAAATAATTTTGGTATGTTGTCTGTATCTATATAAAGTGATCCTCCATGAGGCCTTTCCTTTGAAAAGCATACTAGGGTCTTGATGTATCATTGGGACTAGAGCTAGAGTGTTTCTAAAAGAAGCCTATTGACTATACAATATGTTGTGAGGCATTCTTACTAGACTTGACAAATTCTCATGGGGGAAGTTTGCTAGAAACTTAACCCCTACTTCTATATCTCTAACCAAAATCTTGTCCATGTTTTCTAATAAGTGATGCTCGAATAGATAAGGATCATATGTTGATAGTGTAGTAACATAGTATGGTTATTGAGGAAATGGTTCTTTAACTGTAGGTACCACGACTAGGTATTGCTCTATTTTTTCTTGATCCTACTCTGAGTATGGAGGTGTGTTAACCAAATAATGGGATAATAGATCTTGGTTTTGTGCCCCTATTTGAGTGTTATAATATGGATAAAAATCTGTATCATAAACAACATTATCTACATAGGGGTCATGAACCATTTCTTCTTGTGTGACTACATTACTAAGTCCTGCATTTTTAATAATGCCACTACGAGTGTAAGAATACATGTTGGGATCCATAGTAAATGTTTCATTACCAAACAAAATAAGTTTCTACAAAATCTAAAAAAGCAACATTGAAAGGTTCAAACTTGGTCTAACTTAGTCAAAAGGAAGGATATGTATATCTGAAAAGGTTTATGCAATGACTTGTGATAAAATAAGTTAACATCAAATGTCTAACATTACACATCTCACACAAAAAGGCCAAGTAGATAGAGCAAAAATCAAAATGCCAAATTCTAGGACCAATGTGTTTCAAACAAGTCTAATCTATGGAAAACAAATGTTTTTATGTCTTTTGGCCAAAAGTGACATAAAAAACTAGGCTCAAATGGGTTGTACTAGGACTTTTATCCAAACAACATCAAAATCTAGACTTGAAATAAAGATGAGATATTTAATATAACAATTTTGAAATGTTTTTTAACAAAAACTAGGCATTTGAATCTTGGACATACAATTGACAAATGGGTACGAGGTATGAAACAAAAGGCACTTGGAGATAAAATATTTTCTCCCAAATAATGGCATAAACTAGACTCTTTTGACCAATAAACTAGATAAAATTGAATGACACAACTGCACTAGACAAAGACTCATAAAGTACACTCAAATTGGTTTGAATTTGGAAAACAATTGAACTCTATGCAAATTGGTCTATGAAACAATTTTGAGCAGTGTAACGATGTTAAAATGATCAAAAGGTATGACAAATGTTTTTTTCAAGACTCTAAGGCAAAATGGTTTGACAAGCTTTGGGTAGCATAATGCTACTCTCCTCAACTCAAATGACACACACACAAAGTTTGAAAAATTTCTAAAGCAATTTTTTTGTATGAAATGGACTCAAGACTCTCTTTTACCATGGCACAATAAGAATGGTAGTAGGCAAGGTAGCATAAAATTTCATTCTTGAAATCAAAGCGTGAGTGATACGCGAGATGACTTGAGTCCACCAATGATGACAATGATAGTGAGTCTATAAATGGCCCTCAATCCAAGTTAGAAATTGAACCTATGTTCCCTCAAGTCTAGTGCAAATGGAAAACCCACTTAACACATCAAAATTATGAACTTATAAATGTGCAATTTCAAATTTAAATTATCAATGAAGGGCTTAATAAAAATTGGCAAATGGTCTAGACTCAAATAGGCAGCATAATTGCACTAAAATGGATGATATGACACAATGTTTTAGATGATACAACTAAACAAGAAAAATGATGATTTTCACTCAGATAGCATAATGCCTACCTGTTCAAGAAATTTGGTGGACAAAGTGTTTGGTTATAGATTTTGTTAATAAACAAGTTTTGACTCAAAACAAGACTAAGTAATCTAAGATAAAGATAAAAAAACAACTAAGTAATCGTCCTAAGCCCTAAAGTAACATGGTTTCATGATATTGTTGAAGTCTATCTTTATAAGTGCACTTGAGAGGAATTTAAGTGTTCATTCAAAATAAAAGTGCATTATATAGTAGGGTTTTTACACCCCCCTTCTCTTAAGTGACAATACAACAACATGGACCTTAGGGTGCACCTCACATCAACAATATTTCCATTACAAGAGGGGTTTATCTAAAACTCTACAATTTTCAACCCTCTAAATGGATACCATTGGTACCAAATTTCATGTTAGCACACAAGAGAAATAACACATGATTTGGATCTACATCAAATGACTTATTGTGAAAAAGTCTAGCCTTTTTAACAACTACTACATCCTTACTTGCTCAGTGTAGTGTGATGTCCAATATGATCATACATCTCAAGCTTAGCCTCTACTAATGGAGATGGTTTAACCACTTAAACCACTATCCCAATGAGGGGATCCCAATTTATGTAACCCTCCTATGGAGAGGGGTTGAAGATGATGCTGGGAGATGAAGCCCTAGGTCAAAGCTTCCCTATAGAACTTAAGAGAGGTAATGAAGTCCCCCTCACAAGCCAAAATGCATGAAATAAAAAAAAAACTAAGTAAAAAGGATTTATGGTCGTTTCTAGATCACCCAAGCCATACGGGTCTTGGGGAGAGCCTTCACAACATCTTTTTTACACCTTTAGACTAAGGCATAATTTTACAATGAAGATGGCACTTTTGATCCCACAAGTTCCCTATAGGGAATGAGAAGAGAGCATACACGCACAACTTCATTTTTACATAAACAAATCTAACTAATAAACGATAAATAACTTGCATAAAATAAAAACTTAGAAGTGAGTTCAATTTTAAAGCTCTAAAATGAAAGATTTGATGGTGTTATTTGACCCCTTGGCCTTAAGTTACAAAGCTCTGAAAGAATAATTACAAAATGATTCAAATAAAACACTCTAAATTTTCCTTTAAGTACCAAATAAAAATTTATAATTCTTTTTAAGCATCTAAAAGAGGTCTAAAAAGATTAAATTAAGCATGATTTGATCACTTTCCAAGTAGGTCCTGCAAGAAAATTATCAGAATGTTATTTAGCTTAGAAGCTCTTTTGTGGATGAGACAAGTAACTTTAAAAAGTAGGTTCTCAGGTTTACATAATACAATACCGCAACTCCATTGTCCAATACTACAACTCTACAAAACCACAACTAGTTAAGACAATATTATAACTTATGGGTTAGACAAAAAAAAGATAAAATCACTACTCTAACAGACAAAATCATAATTTACAGAGCAAAACTACAACTTAGAGAGTTGTGATATTATCACTTAACCCTAACGACATAGGCTAACAGTTAGTGGTTTAACTACAATATTATGACTATAATTGATGATATCTTAACTTACAAAATCATGGTATTGCGATATCATGACTATCGAGTCATGGTATTGCAATATCATAACTTGACCTATAGATAGAGAAAGGGTTAGTCTAAAAAGCTAGTTAAAATGCAAAATCATAATTGTAAGACAAAATCATGACTATGTCAGTCATGAGTTTATGGTCTAGAGGACAAAATCACAAGTCCACAATGACAAAATTGTTACTTCTAGAGAATGGATTTTTACTCAAAAATTTTCACTCCCTTTGGCCTCAAACTCTAACATTCTACATGAAAATGGTTAGTACTATGATTGTAGGATCTATTTAAGCAAATTCGTGGGGTCCGATCCCATCGGGCATGATATTTGTGAACATAGGAATCCAATAAAGGGATATTAATATCATTTTAGTATAGGAAATCAAATCCAAAAAAAAAACACACTAATGAACCAACACCGTATGCCTAGATCTTAAGGGGATCTTAGGGAGGAAAAACTATTGACAAAGCATAACTAAAAGGAAAGGAAAACACTTTCTTACCTTCCTTGAATGCTCCAAAGGCTCTCCTTGTTGGCTTGCTCAACTTGTGCTTCAAAATGTCTTTGGAAATGGAGATTTGGATATCCTCCACCTACTCTTGGCATCATTTAGCTTATGGCTTTGGATTGTGAAGCTTGAATAAAAAATTTGGCATAATAACACTATATCAAAATGGCTTTTGAAAGCATTTGAGCATGATAATTTTACACCAAGATAGCTTAAAATTATGAGTGTGAGGCCTTCTATTTATAGATTTTTCCATTTGATCAGAATGAACCTGAACCATCCATCTCAATATAAAGATGTGTGGCTAATAATCCATTCAATTTTGGAGGCTAAAATAAATAAATGCCCTCATAAATATTTGGGATAGAGAGGCATTAAAGAGGCATGGGAGGGCTTAATCAAATACTTATGGCATTTATGGCTTGTTGATGCCACCCCATTGATGATGTCATTGAGTGATGAATTTATTCACAATAAATTTATATTAATTAAATAATAAATAACATCCATGGAAAATCCATTTAAGCTCTTGATTCAAATTAATTAGCTTTAAACATGACTAGTCAATTTTGGTGCAAATTCTTTAGAAATTGGTGCTTAATTAATCAAACTGGTCAAAACATCATATTATTGGATCAAAATTTGACTGGAGTGTAATTGAAAGGCAATGTTATATTAATTGGAACCTTTATCCCATTTATTATGTTATTGATACAAAATAACAAAGGCATGTGTCTTGTGCAAAAAAATTGGTAAAAAAGAGCAATCCAGAGCACCCATGTATGAACTTGTCATTTTGACTCAAAATGAATTAATAAAATTTAAGTATCACATAAATTAATTACCCCATTTAGGGATACATTAGCCTAAATTGACACTTGTATATGATAATTTTGAACCATTTAGCATGTTTAAGTGATTTTGGCCTAAATTGTGATATTTGCTAGAAATTACTCTGAAGCCTAGTTGGAGGTTATTGGTGGCTAGTTTTAGGTGTCTAAAAATCCTAATCATCATAATGTTCCTCCTCCTCCACATCCTTTAATTCAATTTTATCAACCTAAGTGATATGATCTCATTGACCAATTGTGTAATACTTTGGACAAGATTTATATTCCAGAGCTATTAAAGAAAACACCAACTTACAGAGATGTCTTATATGCAATGTTTCATGATACCAATTTTGACATGGATATACAAATAAATTCATTAAATTATATATGGAATACCTTAAAGGATATTTAAAATAATGTTAGTTTTGATAAGGAAGATAGACCTCCCAAGCATATCATTGAGAAAATATTCCATTATTTAGTCAAATTCAAATACATGGAAAACTAGTCAAGCGTGCCTTGGTTGACAATAGTTGTAAGATAAATATTTGTAGCTATGACTTCATAAATAAATTTGTATTCAATAAGGATAATGCTAATACATCTAATAAAATTATCCATGTCTTTGATAACATACTAAAATGAATATTGGGAACTATCACATTGGATTTACTACTGGGCCCTAAAATGGTATCTAATATTTTTCAAGTCATACCCGATTAGTTACAATATAATCTCCTCTTGGATCAGTATTTAATTCATGAAATGGAATATATATCTTCTAAATTCCATATATGCATCAAATTTTTACATGATACATGAGTATACAATTTGTGGGTGATGATACACCTTTTATATATTGTAAAATGCCATGATCACAAATCGATAAAGTCTCTATCATACCCCCTAAGTAACCAATTCCAATGGAAAAAATGTACACTTATGATGTGGGTGACTCAATTAATGTAAATTATATCCCAAAGGTTACTCAAATTACTAAGCAAATAGAGAAGCCTATCAAAGAAGCTATGCAAAAAGTGCAAATTTCTACACAAATAGAAAAACCTATCAAAGAAGAGAAATAACAAGTGTAAATTCCTACAAAAGTAGAAGAGCCTCTTATAAAACTTATAATATTTATCAATTATAAAGGTTCCTTTTTTCAAATCAAGGACTTCTTTAGTAATGATGATAAGGATACACAAGAATTTACATATGATCAATTATGTAAGCTAAAATTTAGTCCCATTAATGAAGATGAATACTTATCTCATTCCTTATTTATATTTGTTGGAGTGGGTGAATACATAGATATTTATTCTATTCAAAATAAGTTCAAATCACCCATTTCAAATCAAGTAGATTCATATAACACTACAAACAACTACAATACTATATCATAATTGGTCAACTCCAACACAAAGATCATATCTCCCAAGGAAAAGGTACAAAAGGAGAAATTAATGACTCACACGCCACATTTAGACGTAAAATTACTAAATTACAACCAACTCATTTTCAAAAAATGATTTCTTAATAAAGGCATCTCAAATAAATAGCCAATATCTAAGGTTATTCCTACAAATATGGCGACAAAAAAGGCAACACAACAACATTCTTCCTATCTGTAACCTCTTGTCATTAAACCATTTATGGATGGAAAAAATTGAATTAATGTTTCATTTAATTGTTTAAAAGAAGCTAATAGATGTATCCTATCTCTTCTTAGATATCTTTGGTGTGATACACGACATCCTAATAAAGGTATAAAACTAAAGCATTGCATAGGATCTATCACATTACCTATCACTCTTGGTCCTAAATCACGTTCAAAATTATTTCACAATGATCCTAATTTAGATCAATACAATGCAATCCTTGGAATACCATGACAAAGAATAATGGAAGCTACATTAAGTAATATGGTTCTCTAACATTTTATCAATATAGTGCAATGATCATAATTTTAAAAGAGAACATAATCACAACACAAGAACACAAAGCAAGGCATACTCCAACAAAGATATATAATATGGTTATGACTGATATGAATCATACAAAACCTATAATATATTATAATGGATCATATATCTCTACACAAGGACATCATATTCTAATTGGTGGCTTATCACAAAATGAAGTAGGTGGATATACCCTTTATGCAAGAACCCCATGAGAAATTTACTCTAATTAAGTTATTGGTTAGCTAATTTTATTTTCCTTTGTACATAAATTATTTGTTTTTAATTCATATCTACTTCTTCTATGCCATATCCAAGCATTCTTCTAGCCCCTTGCTTTATTTTTCATTTTAGGTACTTGCCTTCTTAATTTTTCAAACTATTTCAAGCAATCTAAAACACTTATCTTACAAAGATTTTAATGCATGTTATCTATGGTATATTATATCATTCTATAACTCCATTTTCACTTACATGATCACATTCATCTACTCTTACATTCTCCATGAGCACACATACATGCTTTCCCATTGAGGGGGAATTTACATCCTTGTCTATACCAATCATTTAAGCTACATTACTATGACTCTTTTTCACATACATTTGGATCACATTGCTTTCCTTCCTCCTTTTTACATTTTGATTTATCACCTTGTTATTAATTATTCTAATTCTTCTCATTTCTTCTCTTTTCAAACACTTGCTTCTTAAAACTTTACAAGTCTTCAATTTTATTTTATTTTATAAAATTCTAAAAAAAATCATATATGTCAATATATATGTATGTGTGTGTGTGCACGCACATGTGATAATGCATGTATTTGTGTGTATATGTGCACATATGTGTACATATATTCAAAAATTCAAAATCGATACCTACAAGAATTTTCAAATGTTACTAACTTACCTCTTCACACTTGCAATTTATTTCATGTTAAGTAGATATCATATTTAAGTTTTCAATACACAATTATTTGTCATGAAGGTAAGTGATTGTGATGTAGGACATATTATTACATGGTTATTTGATTTTGCGCTTCCATTTTTACCCAAAAACCTTTCTAAGTTAGGGACATATATTTTTTCTTCATGAACAATTCAATAAGTTGTATCTATCCACAACATTTATACCTTACTAATCCCTCATACTTGACATTGTGTTACATGAATACTTATATTTGTTAGCAATGAAATTGATACATATGGTTGATGTATACTAGTCTCATTCACTCTATGCTTATTTTACATTCCTACTTTACTACATGATAAGTTAGGACTTGCTTGATTATTGTGTGTGGCCCTTAGCTTTATGTGTGCAACATATACATGTTATTCCTTGTATGGAAATTTCATGCCATTTGTGTATGGCCCTTGGCATTGTTTGTTTATGTGATAGTCACATGTCCTTTGTATGTGACCCTTGGGATTTAGTGTGATATTCTATACAAATTACCTGACATTGTGTGACATTACTTGTATGTTCATTGATTTTTAGTATGGTGCCATCATTCATATCATGCATAATTTTTATTTTTACTCTTGTGCCATGATACATGTCATGCTCATGCAAATTACATGCTTTAATATTATATATATCTAATACATGTGTCATATTTAAATTTAATGAAATATTCAATACTATGATGTAATACAATTCAAATGTATATATAATACTACATGATTACATATTTCACATACTATACAATTCTCCATTGATATTAGTGACTTGTAGGCTATGTTTCTCATCTCAAAAGGTGCACATCACAATGGGCTTGTCTTGAAAATTCAAGTCCTCTTAAGCAACAAAATTCAAATTTGTGAAAGTATATGGGTTTTAGAGTTACAACATGGTTTATAATTTTTATATTATGGGGGCATATGCTTGGCATGTATACCCATTCCTATAGTTATAATTTAAAAGTTTTAAACAATTACAAATTTAGTTGGAATTCAATATCAATTCAGTATAGATACAAGGGGCATGATATTCATTCATGTTCATATTTCTACATGGAAATTTTAAATTTTAAAAGTTTTAATTTTTTAAAGTGCAAAGTTTTAAATAGATTCTAGATCCATTTAGAATGGTGTGATTCATCTTCATGTTAAAAGTGAGCCATATCAGAGTCTAGTGACACTCAATGTTTATAGTTTCACTTTTTTCCATTATAACAAACCACATTTAGTGGTTACACCCTTTAATTATTTTACATATTACTCTAAATATTCATATGAGATTTAGAGCATACAATATTTACAACTTAATGGCTTTCACTGGTTTTCAAATTGAGACTTGATCATTCTTAATTTACAATAGGTTCAACATTTCTACAAATGCCTCAAAAATAAGGCACATGCTTATCCATTTTTAAGTTACATGGCAATTAGATTAAAAAATATTTTAGTTGTACTCTTTCCTTTCTTTCTTTTCAAACCTCAATTTTTAAGTTTCAAAATTTCAAATTTTAACTATGGATACAATACTCCTTTTAGTGGCATTGTTGTAGGTTTTACATTGAGGCATATTGCACAATTAAGCTTCACATCAAAATGTAAAGTGTGTATATACACATAAGTCTGCACCTCCTTTAATCTCGTAATTTGACTTCATTACATCACTAGAATAAAATGGGGGCAAATCTAGATACTCAAATTCAAACATTAAGTGCTTGACAATGTTTAATCTTGACATCCTTACCTAGCTTGGCTTATTCACCATCCCATTAAATTTAAATATATATGGAATCCTTAACTATTATACTTACTACCTTGAAAATACCATAAACATCATTTAGGCATCCATATTATACTTACAAACTCATTTTAACCACTTTTAGCAATCTTTATTCTTTTGGGACAAGACTGCACTAGAAAGACAAGACTGTAGTGCAAACTCATCCACTAGTACGGCCTTATCTCTCAAACTCCAATGATATTTTATTTAATTCAATATGTTTTATATTACCAATCATGAATTTTTATCAAGGTTAGTTAGTATAAATATTTCAAATATTCCTTTATATAAACACATCAAGATCTATCGAAACACATATATCAATCGCTTGATAATTCTACTACACATTAAACAAAAGAACAATATTATTTTTAATTCTAATTTTGATTTATCCTAATAGTCATAGGTCAAGTTTGAATTTATTTTATTATAGGTCAAGGGCACTCATTATCAATAATTCAAGTTAATCTATCTAGTTGCATTCATATATCAAAGATCAAGATTCACATACTCACCCTAGGAGGGATAACTACATTGGTTTGAGGCCCTTTTGAGCTATGTAGACAACACTTAGATCACTCAAGATTTTTTGAGGATAGATCATCTAATACCCTTGTGTGATTTCCCCTTTTGTATTTTATTTATATTTGGTTTATTATGCAGGAGCTAGGGTTTTTATTTTACAAGCCTTCTATGTGATAAATCGAGACATAATCAATCATAAAGTCATCACAAATAAACACACACACCCATATTAGAAAATAAGTCTTACAATCAATTAGGCCATAGACTTAGTCAATAGAAAAGGCTAAAATGCATCCCTATTCTCTTAGCGTGACCTTATGCCAACATAATTTTAAATTTTGTTTTCTATCACAACATAGTTCATGGGTCATTTCAACTAGTTTTCATCCATAGTCAGCATAAAATCAATTTGAGCTAGGTTTGCATATCTATTGGTTACTTTAATATTTATATCTCATTTTCAATTCCATAAATTATTATATTTCATATTTAGATCTATATATTATGTAAATCTAAATCAGTTTTCAATAGTTTACTTGTTCTTAACATTTTATTGTTAAATAAAAAAGAATATTAAATAGTCACGAAAGCCCATAGAATTCACAACATGAAGGAATGAGAAAAATAAAAATTCACATAAGGGAGATTTAAAAATTGAATTTCAGTGATGTGAATTTAAATAAAAATTTAATTGAGATCAAATGAATCAAAAAAATTCACTGGTGGTCTCTATTTTTTATTAACTTCATAGTACAATTTATGATGAAGACATATTATTGAAGTCAAAGAATGAACATAATAAGACAAAATTTACAACAACAAAAGGATAACACAATGGTCCATCAATCATTAGTTCATAGTGATCAAATGTTTAAATCATGAAGTGACTATAAAAGTGAGACAGGGTCGATATTAAACTATAAGTTGAATATTAAAATAGTGGAAAATAGTAAAATAATTGAAGTGTAGGATCTAATCAAAATAAAAATGATAATGGATACATATGAATAAATCTTCAAATACATTAGAATGTTTGTCAATGTTTGAAGAATAAGACTAATCATTATTTATTTTTTCCACTTTGAAGTATAAATTCATATGTTTAAATTGAGATTCACAATCAATTTTGATGACATTTGAGGAAACAAATTTTTAAACAAAGCAATGGGGAAAAATTCATGGCATCTTGAAATTGATATTTATTGATGACCTTGAACAGATCTAAAGTGATTTTTTTTCCTTGAGTATTTATGGATATTATTTTTCAGTTTATAGATTCCAAACCTAGCATTGCAAACATGTTACAATACTTGGTTCATATAAAATAAAATAGACTACAATTTGTTTAAAGAATATTTAGATTCTATTTAAATGTTGAACTATTTTAGAATTTTGTCAATAAGGTAATATAATATTTTTATATAGTGGTTGTTGTAGTTTTTTAATGGCAAGTGCATCATTAAGTTGCACTCCAAGGCATGGGAATTGGCATTTCCTATAGCTAAGAGATGGTTAGGAAATATCAAACTATGCAAGTACAACATATTCTGGGTAGGGTATAAATTTTTATGCTCTCTATAACCTTTTACAAGCTTTACAATTGAAAGAATATGATGATATACTACATCCACTAGGAAAATTTTAGATTGTGATAAAATGTGGAAGAAAAGATAAATTGAATCCCAAAATAGAAATTTTGAGTAAATCTTATATTGACTCCATGACCATAACATTAATTCCTCTTATGTGATCAAGAATCTGACTATAGAAAATTGAACATTTCCTCAACCATTTTCTCAACGTTAACTTTTGAAAGCTTTGTTAACATTGTAATCAATTAATCTTTAATAGATGTAAAATTAAAGTGAAAAAAATTGTTAAAAAACAAATGGAACCCTTCAAAATTCTTATTGCAAGAAAAATTATTAAAGAATACCACATATAAAGCATCACATAAATAGGTTGAGTTATGTTACAAAGATTAAAAAAAATCATAGTGTTGATATAATAGAATATGATATAGAGAGAAATTGGCCTCAAAACATAAAATAACTTCCACTACCAGTAAAAAAACCTCCACACAAAGTTGCATGTATGCAAAAGTATAGACCTCAGCACATACGATCACAACTAATTTAAGCGTAAAAAATAGGAAGCTAAAAACATAATAGAACCTTCTAAGCCAATTGATAAACATAAATAAAATCTCAATGAAGAGGGTTCCAAAGGGCAAGGTATTTGTCCCCAAGAGAAGATGTTTGAATTAGTAAGGCTAACTTAAAGATCATAGGTAGCTTGCATTCAGAGTGAACTTCACAATGGAGGTTGAAATAAACACATGGGATGTTTGAATTCTAAGAAAGCATGGTTGAATGTATAGCAGGGGATAAGAAATTAATATTTCACAATGAAATAAAGTAATTTCATAGGTAAATTTAGGTGTTGTTTAATGGCTTCTACAACTAGTGTTCAGTATTTGAATCCAATTATAAGATATCATGAATAAATGAAAAAATGTATTTCATGTTCATGTTATGTATGATTTACTATGGTTTGAAAGTAATTGATTAACATGTTAATGGTTATAATGTTGGAAGTCACTATGGTTACTATTTTTATATGGACTATCCCCTTTCAAAATTTAATATGTAGTGATTAGTAATAGTTAATATGTACTTTAAAAGTGGTCTTCATTCTAAAAAAATTGATAGTGAAGATTGGAATAAACATACAAAATGTTTTGTAATTCAAGTGAAAAGATTAGGATAAATTATTTTATAGTATGATTGCAATGTCTCTATTGATGCATAATGATATGGTCTACAATGGTCTAGTTTTATATAGTAGTGAGGAAAGTGACCCCTTATGAGGCATTGTGTTTGTGTGGATATTAATAATAAGGCATGTGAACTATTTAAGAAAATGCTTCAAATAATAAGATTTAAGATATAATAAGATTTAGAGTTTAAATTCAAACTCAAATGAATATGCAACGAATTAATGATAAAATAACATATAATATAGTAAAAAAATAATTGAACATAGCCTAGTTTTCAAGTGTTAAGAATTTGAATCAAAATTTGTTACGTGGGACACATGTTTGATATTCTAAAATTTAAGAAAAATATGAGCTATTAAACTCATGTAAAACATGATGAAAATGAATGCAAAAAATTAGAAAATATTATCTCTAAACTCTAATTTTTAAGAGGATATTAATATTATTTCAAACATGAATTCTCTTAAAAGGCTTTCACATTAGTCAATTAGATAGAGAAGATGAATTGATATGGCCTAATGCAAGGAAAGATTGTTATAGGATAGCTTTCAATGTTAACCGAAATGGTTTTCCTTGAATAAAAAGTTAATATCTAGGATCAGATATTTATCCCAGATTGTTATAGGATAGCTTTCAATGTTAACCGAAATGGTTTTCCTTGGTACACAATCTGGGATAAATATCTGATCCTAGATATTAACTTTTTATTTTGGGCGATAGTCCAAAACTAGATCTCCATTATAAGTAATTTAATGAAAATAGATTTCTAGATTTTGAATAGATGTGAAAAAGAGGCAGAATCAATATTCCATTTACTTCTAAACTACCTCTATGCTTATCAAATTTTGAGGATCATTCTTTTAAAATTTTAAGTGTATTGGGTACAACCAACATCTATTTTGGATCTTTTTATTCAATGGCATCCTCCCTTTAGTAGTGTAAGTATTAAGAAACAATGGAATTTCTCACTTCCTCATGTTTGTTGGGGGATTTGGTTGGAAATGAACCTTTTGATATTTTATAATAAGAAGAAAAGTGTATATAGAGTGGCTTTGAGAATTATAGATGCCATCATAGAGAATTTATCTATAATTGAAAATAAGGAGGAGAAGATTAGAGTTCCTGAAATCAAAATAGCTACTAATTAGAACCTTGAAAATGAAATACATTTAGAGAAAAATCAAAGGAAGATAGACAAAAAATAAGATAAATGCTCTTGTCTATCTCTAGGATGGTTCAAACTAAACTTTGATGGAGCTTCCAAAGATAACCAAAGCATGGTGGGAGGAGGTGGAATAATTAAAAATAACAAGGGAGATTTATTGGTAACCTATGCTAAAAATCTTGGAGTACAGACCAATCATCTGGTAGAAGGAAAAAAAGTTGAATTGTTAGGTATTCAAGTGGCAAAAGATATGAATACAACTCATCTAATGATCCAAGGAGATTCTCTATATATTATCAACTAGCTTTCTAATAAAATTTCTTTGATTTAGACTGTAAGGAATATAATTTTAAATTCCTTAAATATTATACAATCCTTTGAAGAGGTTTTTATAGGCCATGTGTATAGAGAAGGTAATAAAGTGGCAAACTGGTTTGCAAACAAAGTGGTGTTCAATGACGACTTTTAGAAATGGAATAAAATACATTGAGATTTATAATTAGGTTATTCGACTAATTCAAGATGATAAATTCAAATTATCTCTTAAATTTTTTGAAAGGTGAGAATATGGAGCATATGGGGTTGATTCTTGGAAAAACAAACTTTGGAATGGTTATTTTCATGTGGATAGACTCTAATAAACTTATATTGAAATTGAAGGATTCCTATGATGGAACAAACCTATATAATTTCCATTCATTAAATATAATGAATCTAGAGATCAAGAGAGTTAATAGTGATATTAATTGGCATAATAAGCTCTCAATAAAGAAGGTCCTAGATATAAGTATTAAGCTTAGCAAATTGGATTCAATCTTATCAATCATTTACGATCGAGCCTTGACACCATGAGTTTATTTATTTATAAACATACAAGTTCAAGCGATCATTATGGGGTTGTAATGAGTAGAGGAAATATATTTTGAAATCATCCAAATAGGGGAGATTAAGGGTGAGGAGATTATCAGGAGGGTACAAATAATAAAAACCATGGGAGGAGACAAATGAAAAATAGAAGCTCTAGCTCTAGAATTTGCAAGAAAATGGGCCACAATATAGAGAATTATTAAGCAGAGGTGCTTAACAAATTTCATTAAGAGGATTATGGTATATGACCCATATATATCAATTGAATTTACTAAGTCTTGGAATGTTCATGAGGTTAATGTTATAGGTATCTCCTTTTTGGTGTTGAATAAAATCATTGTTCAAGTCACTATCTTGAGCATGGAGGGCAAAAAATTATACAAGTCAAAAAGAGAGGAAAAAGAAGAAGTGTTAGCCTTCTTGTTAGGCAATGAGAAGTTAATTAAATTCTAATGAGGATACCTTAGAGATTCGATCCCTAATCCATGGAAAGAGTTTATCCATCAGATAATGAGTTATGTTACATTAGAAGGGAGATACAAATGTGCTCTATCTTATCATTTTACTTTCCTAAATCATTTAAGACATAAAAAGTTAATAAGCATTCCTTTTCATATGCTTGTGTCTCTTGAGAATTAATATATTGATGTAAAGCATGTTAAATGTTTGGTTCCTTTGCATCAAGCTTTAATTTATCATATTTTCCATCATGCCAAATCCCAAGCCTCTAGCCCAAACTCTAACCCAAAAATCAAGCTTCTTGAAAACAACACTTGGAAAGCTTCTTTTAAATTTTCTATTATTGAGGAGGAAACATTTCTAAAAATTCTAAAACCCATAAATCTATCACTGTTGTTATCCTTATCGAAGGCAACAATGTTGTTAAAAATGATAATAAGGGAAGCCATTCCAAAGAGTCTACTCAGATCTCGGTAGATAATCCTAACACCCTAGATGATATTATTGGTGTCTTTGCCAGCCTAGAGCTAAACCATACATCATCTATCAAAGTGGTTAAGGAATCATAGGGATGTGATTAGGAAAGGAAAGGAAGTTAAGGAGACTAGGTTGAAACACGAGCAAGAATAATTTATAGACTTAGAAAAAGCAAAACAATAAAAGATAAATTCTTGAATACATTGCAGTTAATTACAAAGGCAAAATTAATTATCTATAAAAATAGGTTGATCTCCATAAGGGCATTATGAAATTGGTTATGAAAGAAAATGAGAATTTCAAAACTAGAATAAACAAATTAGATTTCCAATTCAATAGAGACTAATATATTGATGATATTCTACTGAACAAAGAAATATGGGCTTTGACAGATACAATTGGGGACTTAAAAAGTAAAGTTTATCATATAAAAGATAAAATGGTTGAAGTGGAAACAAAAAGAAAGAAGTTTTAAGATGATAATGACCAATTCATTCAAATTAGTAGAGCCACCATAAAAAAATATGTTTCTAGCATCACTATAATTTAGGAAATCCTGAAGAAGAAAAAATAAAGTAATATAAGTACCTGAGCTTGTAAAATAATCAAGATGCAAGAAAAAGGGAAGATAAATGAGACAAAGGATGAAAATACTGAGATAGGCAAATACTACCTCAAATTCATGGCTAAGGAAAGGGAGGTCGCTATAGCATTAAGTGATTTTGGATCTTCATAATCTTGTGGTTAGATGTTACTGTGCTGGCTTTTTAGTGTTGTTTAGTTGTATTTTGTAGATTTTTTGTGCTATAGTTATTAGACTTTTTGTTAGGCCTGTCTTATTTTGGTCTATCTATTTGGTACTTTGACTACTATAGATTTTTAATTTTTATTGTTTAAGGGTTATGGCCCTTTTAAAATACCCCTTTTTCCCATAATAGAAAATAAACATGGTGAACTATGTTAACATTTATAGAGACATATTTGGATATCCAAATCAAATCAAAAAGAGAATTATGCACATTTTTTGTAAAAGTGAAATATAATAGTTTTTGTTTTAGAATCAGTGTTAAAAATATGGAAAAGAGAAGTGAAAGGAAAGAAAACCAAAATGTTTATGTATATGTTGTTCAGTATCAATATGAATGTTCAAAACATTACATGTATACAATCAACCCCCCTGCCCAATGTACAGGTTCAAAGCCTAGACTATAAAACATTGTTCCAGTATCCAAGATAAACTACATAGATTAAAAAAAATAACTATAACATATTTTTTCCCCAATGCAGATTTTTTTTTCAAAACATAGAGGTGGCTTGATTTCAATCAACTGGTAGAGTCAAAACATCACGTGTCTTTCCAAGAGACATCATTTGTAAGAACAAGGCCATTTTCAAAAGAAATCAAAGATTGCATATAGAAGAGAACAATGTACGTGTATTATTAAAAACTAAAAATAAAATTATATGGATGTATACTTTGTTAAAGACAAAGTCAAGTCTCACTAATATGTGCATTGACATTATTTGTTGTAAGTGTGAAAGTCCTATTGATCTTAAAATGGCATGTGAGGAAAATGATGGGGAAAATGTTTTCTATGTATTGCTTAAAATAAATAGTTGTTAGTTTTGGGAAAATGTTCTAAAATAGTGGTTGGTATAAAGTACAATTGAGTGTGTTGTCGTGTTTGTGGATGTTGTATCATAATGCATTCTTACAAAAATATATTTTTATTCAGATAATATTTGTATAAAATGAAGTTTGTTATGTTTGAGTTGCCAGTGCAATAATCAATCTACAATCCTTGTAGATTATTTTAAATGGAGATAAATAAATAATTTTAGGTTTTTAGACACTTGTATACCTTATCAAAGATAACAAATAATGCATTAATGATAGTATTAAAATATGCTCAAAAAGTAAGGCAAACAAATATTTTCTTGCCTCAACACTTGAATTTTCAAGAGAATGTAGTTAGTTTTTGGTGTTTTCATCACTAAGTGGCTCAAAGAAAGAGGCAAGATTAGTTTGTATGGTTCAAATTCCCTTTGTGTTTCTTAATTTGAATTCTAGGGGTTAGATAGGAAACCAAGAAAAAAACTTGTCTAAGGTCTCTCCCTAACCAAATCAAACAAACCTATGATTGGAGCTAACAATAATGTTAATTGAATGTAAGTTAAAGGAAACATAAATATCAAACTTTATACCTCAAATTTACATGCAAGAGATTCATCTTTGACATAGTACATTGCTCCCAAGATGCTTAGAACGTTAGATTGCTCTATGAATATGAAGATTTACAATAATATAATGGATTGAAGATGCTTAGATTTTCTTGATAGTTAATGATTGTAATAAGGTTGTGGCAATATGGGCAAAAATTAGTTTACATAGGGATGTAGATGAATCTATAGGAGGTTGATGAGAGAAATGCAGGGCTAGATTTCATCCACAGAGGATGGAAACCAATGGCTAGAAGATTTAATAAGAATTAAGAATTCATAGAAATCTCTAAATAGGATTGGGGAGTGGTTCAAGGAGGATTAGAGGCTTATATAGGAAGATTAAGATAATAAATGGAGATTAGATGAGGTTTCAGAATGTGATTTTTAGGAGTGTTAGTGGGGATAGGTGAAGGTAGGTGGTGAGGAGTTTCAAATTCCTTAAGAATTATGTAAATGAAGATTAGTATTAAATGAAATTATAATATAATAATTCATTGGTATGAGGGATGTTGTAATTAGTGTGATGTGGAATCTGTAAGAAGAGTGTTAAAGGATGTAGCTAGTGTTAGTATGATGTTAAATTAAATTAGTGGAAGTCGATCATTTTAGATGTATACATTTTTCCCCTCTGTGAAAGGGCATTGTGACTGGAAGAAGTAATGTTGTTTCAAATAAGTTAAACTCATAGGAATTAGTAAGTGATGAGAGTTAGGATGGGTGATGCCCCTTCGAGGGGTCATGTAGGGAGGAATGAGATAGACGATCACTCAAAATAAATAAGGGGTATGATGGATGGATAGAATAAAAAAGGGCTAGGAAATGATTTGGAATGATGGATGTGATTGAGGTGACACAATGTGTTCAATCAATGAGCTACAATTTGATCATGGTGTTGAATTGAAGATGCCCTTAGTAATGACATGTGAAGGAATGAAAGATGATATAGTTACAACCATGAATGTGCCTTAGTCAAGGGGGAGAAGTTATAAAATTTTAATGAGTGGACAAGTAAATTTGTGAGATTTAGACATATCCCAGGTAAGGATGCATGTCAGTGAGATCTATAGGCTTGGATTGGATGACTAATCGAGTGATGTTGTGAACTTTATATGTATCCTAGGAAAGGATTCTTGTTGAGGAGAGTTACAGGCTTGAATCAGATGATTGATTGGGTGATGTCATGATATTTGGATGTATCCTAGTAAAGGAAACATGCTGAAGAGAGATACAATCTTTGATTGGATGATTAACTAACTATTTTCAAAGAGAATGAAATTTTTTAGGATGATTAGCCACATGTTTGATGTGTCCCAAGTAATGATGTATGTAAAGGAGTGGAAGTGGAAAGCTTGGATGTTATTATTTGATTATAGCTCATGGATTTGATTGATTGCACTGATTAATGATGATGGATCATATTGATGAATTATTTGATAGGCTGAATGAGATTGGATAAAGAATTACATAGTTAGATGAAAATGATGAATGATTGTAAATGATTATGGATCATTATGAGATTACGGCCAAGCTAACCTCAGACACCCCATATGACTTTGAGCTACCTACATAGTCTCTATGGATCTCAATCTAATATATTTATCCCTGAAAGGGAGATGGGGTATGATAAAAAATGATAATGAAGCCCCAAAGATGTCTTGAGGAGGCTAACTCGGATATTGTAGGAAATGTTAGTATTGATGGGATGTTAGAAGAGTGATGAGATTATTATAGAAGAAGGATGTAATGTTTATAGTTTATTAGATAGGTGATTAGACATGGAATAATGATGAAAAATAGGGTTGATGGTGAAAACATGATGAAGAACGGTGCAATGGGCTTAAAATAGGCCCTAAGGGTATTAAATTTTTTAAAATGTGGGGTTTAAATAGAAGATTAGAGGGGAAAAACCATTTAATTTACACCCTACCTCCTATAAAATTTGATCTGTTATTTATGCAAAGTTGTTTGCTTGAGATAGATTGTGTGTCACACTACCACCACTAAGAAGAGTGAGTCTAGGAGCACTAGAGAACCGTAGAGTGTGGGACCCAGTGAGTTATTTAAGTATGGAAAATTTTATCATTAGTGTGAATTAATTAGGGTGTAAATTAGGAAAAGAGAGAAGCCACTATCGAGAATAAAGTGTCTTTATTATGATTTTGTAGTCATAAATGATGATTTTGCTCATGTCAACATCAGATTTATGTGGTTGTCATAATGGTATAATTATTTTATCTAGGTTTTAGTAGATATGTGATGTTCTAGAGGCTTCAGAAAGAGGCCAATGGATTAGAGTTACGATTAGTGGATTTAATAAAATGTATGACAAATTTGATAAAATTAAAGCTATGATTTTCAAGTAGTGGTTTTGTGCAATGTGTAATGGATTCATGCATGCACCTAGTGGATTCATGCTAGGAAAAATTTACAAACACGTGAGTCTGTTAGGAGAAGATTCATGACACATATGGGCAATTTCATGTATCTTTTAGTAGCTTTGACTCAAATGGGGCTAAAAAGAGATGGGATGATTGATGATTATGTAGATTGAGTATAAGGGCTAAATGATGATAGTTAAGATGGGATATGAGTCATGTTAAAGATAAATTATCTAATTGAGCTAACATAATTATAATTTCATGTTTACATGAGAGACTGAACATGATCATGTTTGGGGAGCATCATTCAGAGTTGATAATGGGGTTGCCTCAGCTAAAAATGGATGATTATGGCCTTATAGAGGTTAGGGATTGTACCATGTTACAAATATGACTCTTATTCATGATGATCAAGCACTATAGACCATCAGAGTGGAGAAATAGATCTCAAATAAGAGTAATTTACTTCTTCGCATGGGAGAGGTGGTAGTGATGTTATAAGACGTCTAGTGTATCTTGAGGGTCCTGATCAGATGTGAGATGATATACTGGAGGTCAACACAATATATGGTGAATTTATAATGGTTAGTAAGACATTTCATGGTTATATTTTATAAGGGGAAGATATATTTGGTTGTGTATTTAAGGAGGAGAGTATTATATGTTGTCTCTTACCCTAATGGCCATTGTCAGTGGCATCTTGCTGCCTGACAAGAGCAGTTGATTTTTTCATCTTGGTTTAGGAGATGTGGTAGCATATATGATAGAGGAGCAAATAATGTTTGAAAGGGGTCCTATAGTGCTATCCCAATAGTATATGGACCTTGATTTGGTGGTATATAGGGGAGGACAAAGTATTAAGGCATACACACTACTACAGATCTAGGCTTGGGAACATCTAGCGATTGAGTGGCTAACAGGGACAATAGACCAGAGGGAAATGAAGGAGATGATGGTATATGGATGGGTTATTAGCATCATTACTTAATGGGGTCACTTGGGTGACTTGGGGTAAAAAAAATAGGCATTGGATGACTTGAGGTTAGAAGAGGTAACCTAGATGCCACACAGGCATATCATGTTCTAGTTGAGGGATGATATGGGGTATATGGAGTAAATGCTGATAGAGTGTTATATTATAGGGAGACATGACATGTTGATTGAGTGATATATACATAATAGGGTACACAGATGGCTTAGGAGATGTTAAGCCATCCCACAAGGAACCCATGTTATTATGAGGGTGACAAGGGAGAGGAGGCAGTGGGGGATGATGGTTGATTAGGCATATCAATAGCTAATTTTGATGTAGCAACTCCCATACAGTGTGATTACTAGACAATAATACTTGATGCTAGAGTTATTGGGGAATATGATTCATGGTGGTCATAAAGATGCCCAATTAGAATTCCATGATCAACAATGCCAACCTGTTCTTTAGTTGATAGGATGCAAACAATGATCTAAGCATATGGGCACCAATGAAGACATATGAGTGTTATGAGGGTCATAGATGCCCTAAAATAGGAGAGGGATGGAGATGGGGGTGGTGATAGAGGGTAGGGAGGAGGATATTGGGATGGTGATAGAGGGAAGGGAGGAGGAGGATATTGGGGTCATTAGTTGGTTATAATTATAGATTCACCATCTAGAGCAGGCTTAGTACCATAGAGGGTGATTGTGAGGACTCCTAGGGCAACGATTGAGTATGAGCTGGAACCGATAGTATCGATGATAGATATTGGAGTGGGCATAAATACAAGTATAAGTAATGGGGTTGGGCCTTCTTATATTAGGTCATTAAAAGATGAAGGGTTGATCAGTCAGCTGGAGGAGGAGATTGTTGCTAGAGTGACTGAGATATTAGGATTGATATGTTGGGTCTATACTTGAGAAAAAAATATTATAGAGATGGATAGATATATAAATTATTTACATGAAAATATTACCTAATTGATTTTAGCATTAGTGACTAGAGATGGAGAGGCAAAAATTTTATGGGCTAAGAGGGATGGTTCCCAAGAGGCATTGGCAACACATGGGATGGTGTGTGTGGGTGATAGGATGATGAGGGTTGCCAAAGTGTCTCAATAATAATATAATTTAAATACAAGTAGGAAGTTTTAGTTGGTTATATAACTCCCACATATGCATAGAGTTAACGTATTGGGGGTTCTTCCCACACATAGACATCTGCCAGATCTGTAGAGGCTCCTCTTAGGAGTGATCCACTTCTAGATGGCCAGAGTTATGCATGGGGCATGAGATAATGCATTGATGATTTTGTTCATTTATATATGACCATGAGTCCTTGTATATGTATTTATTTTTTATGAAATCATGGTAATTAATAAATACATACATAAATACACACACACACAAATACATGTTTGTGTGTACCCGTGCACACACATATACATGTGTGTGTGTATGCGTGCACACACACACACACATGATTTGATTTGATGATGAGTTATGATGTTACAAATTATCATTTTATTGTATATGATGTAATGTTTGTGATAACCATGATGATGTTTATGATGACTTTTATAATGATTATGATGATGTTTAATGTTGATTATGATTATTTCAGTGTATTTAGCTTATTATCATGCCATGATGTTAGATGTGATTGGTTAGATTAGTGTGATGACTTTGTAGATTCAATGACTAGAGATATTAATTATGGATATGTGAGATTACTAGATAGATGTTATGTGATATGATGATGTGGTTTAGATGAATGACAATACTTGATTTTGTTTTGATTTTTGAAGAATAGATGATTATGATGAGCTATTAGATATGTAGATGAGAAATTATATGATTTAGAGGATTGATATGATATGTTGCATTTTATTCCTCTAATGTATGGATGATTATAATACATGATGATAAATGAGTTTTTATATGATGACTAGATGCTAGGTTATGATGATGTAGGCTATTGTGTTGGTCAATCTTGAACTATATGTTTTGAGCAATCCTTTTAATGTAACTCTATGCAATATGCACCATGATATGTGTAATCATGATGACATTTTTCCATAATGCATATTGGACTAACACAACAAATAATAATATTACACACAAAATATGCAATTATCACGTAACATACTTCACCAATGATATGAAGAACCGAGATGACCTATTTGCATTATGTTATTGCACGAGCACAAGATAAGATAAAAAGATGAACAATAAAGACTTGATAAAAACTATGGTTAACAAAAAATAGATAAAGATATGAACAATTGATAAAATACAATCATTAGGCTCTTAACAAATACACTTGATGAACAAATAAAGATATATACATGAAAATCACATAAATATAGATTACAAAATGAAAACATATGTAAATGTAGGGATACAATCTATTCATCAACATTGTCCATTCTTTTGTCCAGTTGAAAATATTGAGATGGGTGAACGAATCATGATTCAACTTGCCATTGTTTGATAGATGATTGGGTAAAAGATAGTCTTAATGACTTGTTGGATAGTCACACGGATTTTTCTGAGGACATAGGACATAACAAGTGGGATATTTTTAGGTTTTTTGGATTTCATGATTTTTGGTCTTTTGGGATTTTTTTTATTTTCAGGGATTTTTGGAATACATGCATAAGACATTGACAAAGGGGAGACTGGAAAAAATAAATCCATTTTCAACACCAATGTGATAAAACCAATAATGGATGTGGGGATAATGAATATGATAGATGATGGGACAAGGGATAGGTGGAGAACAAGCTCAAGATAAACTCTTCAAAGGTCACATCTTGTAATTGATTTAGATGCCCCCTTGTTTTATTCCACTATTATGCTCCTTTCTTGACTGGATTATAACTACTCTAGATGTTACTTCGATTGACATGCTTGTAAAGACATGCTTGTAAAGACATATGACCATATTGAATGTTTCCCAAGCATGATTTCTATGCATAACTTGACTAAGGTAAATGTTAGGAAATAGGGATGAAGGTGATAGATATGATAGCATAGAATAAACACACATGTATGGATAAGGATGATGAAATGGATATAGGAAGGGTTGTCACCCCTAAGTATATAAGGTATTTTGCATGAGATACTTTTAGACAAAGTATTCCATGAGTGACACTGAAGACTAGTTTTCATCACCATGCTTTCCCAAGGAGTTAGAAACACCATTGGACAAATGTTTTTTTTGATTTTAAGGAAATTATTGATGTAATGACATAATCATGATTTAGGTGTATTTTTTATTTAGATACATGACGTTCATTAGCTTGTCTAACTATTGTCCATATGTGTAGCTAGTTTGTAAGCTCTTGAACCTTATTTGGAAATTAGAACATAGGGTCCAAGCTTGTTAGGCTTGAGATTTCATTTACTTTCTAATCTGTGTTTGCATTTATTTGATTTTAATTGAAGATTAGATCACTAATTTCAAATTCCCTTGGCCTAAATATTTTTTTGTATTTATTACATAGTCAATTTTGATATGATTTTAAGTGATTTAAAACATTTAGCCTCTTCTCATCCAAGAGTTTCAATTCTTGAATTCATGTAGTCTTGCATTCTTCTTCATCGATGAGGCCTTCTAAAGAGATGCACAAAGAAGGTAATTAAATCTCAATGGGAAAGATGGATTCAACACCCAATACTAATGAGTATGGGGTGGTGCCCGATGGAGTGTGAATGCTTGTGCAATATAACTATAATTTGTAAGATATAGCTGTAGATGCCAATCATGACTAACATCATTAATGATATTTTTGATATTTTTGGTTATTATTTTATTAGTTGCCTCTGCGTGGTCATTACCTTACAGGTAGTAAGGTATGAACCACTTATGTTGGATACATAAATGCTTACAAAGAGTCTTGACATATTTATTCTTGAAATATATTTTTTTGTTAGAGATGAGGATAGATGGGATACCATAGTGACAAATGATGTGATTAAGGATAAAATTTGATATTTGTTAACTAGTGACATAGGTGAGAGGCATGGATTCCACCCATTTAGTGAAATATTATGTGGTTATTATGATGTTATTATGTCCATCTGATGAAGAGTGGTTAATACAACCAATGAGATTGAATCCTCACATAGAAAAAGGCCATGGAGTAGTGATAGGATGCATTTCATGTGATGGAACATGAATGAGGTCTCCATGTTTTTGACATACTATGCATTTAATGACATATTGACATGCATCATGATCCATAGTAAACCAATAATAACCAATTTGGAGGAGCTTCTTTGCTTGGACCATCCCACCAGTATGTGCCCCATAAATACCATCATGAACATCTTTGATATCTAAGTGAGCCTCTTGCTGAGTTTAGACATCTTAACAAGTACCATCAAATCCTCTACAATAGAGCATGTTGTTGAGGATGGTGAAATGATAAGCTTTTTGAATGAATGATTTTTTATGGTTTCAACTTAAATCTAGTGGAAGGATGTTCTCATGAAGGTAGTTATAAATATATTGAGACTAGGGTGGATTGGGACCAATGATTTCTTAAACCATTTCTGATTTAAGAATCTTATACGCTGGGATTACTAGTTATTCAACCAAAAAATAATATTGTTATGTTAGCGGATATCTCAAGCAAAGAATCAATTATTACCATTGCATCTACATATTTATTATTGGTACAATGAACCTACTTAAATGTGATAAGATGAAAATATGGTTTAAAATTATTAACCATGCATTTATAGGGGATGAGCTTGTCATCCTTTGTTTGATAATCATTATTGACTTATTTGATGATTAGTTATGAGTCACCATAAACTATAAGATGTTGGATGTTCCATTGAAGAACAAGATTAATCACTATAATGAGTGCCTCATATTTAGATATATTATTAGTGTAAGGAAAATCAATTTATAAGGCCTTCAGGATAAGGTATCCCTGAGGCATGAAAAAAATGATTCTAGCTCCTAAGACATGAGTAATGAAGGAGGAATAAAAGTAGAGTTTTCATATTTGTGCCTCATCTATGGTTAGGCTTGATTCATCTGAAATACCTATGGTCAATGATTGAGTATTAGACAAAGGAGCTTCTACCAACTGATCTACTAGCACCTGTCATTTTATTACCTTTTGATTGACATACTCAATATCAAATTACTTAAGATCATGATCCAATTTTTAATTCTTCCTATTAGGGCTGATTTTAATAACATATATTTCAAAGGATCAATTTTGGTGATAAACTTAGTTTTGTTGATCTATATATAATGAAGAAGCATTCGAGATTCAAAGATGACTATTACACATGTCTTTTTGATTGGGAAGTAGTTAAGCTCATATTATACTAAAGCTCAAATAAGATAGTATTTGGTCCATTCTCTTCCCTATTCATCATATTGAGCTCAAAGAGTTCCTAATGCACATTTAATAACTAATATATATATATATATATATATATATATATATATATATATATATATATATATATATATATATATATAAGATCAATGGTTTTCCCAATGTTGGTGGAGTTAAAAGTGATGAATTTAAGAGATATTACTTAATATTTTCAAATGTTGTCTGACATTATAGATTCCAGTGATATTCAGTCCCTTTGTTTTAGAACTGTGTGAATGGTTGACATTTGTTAGCTAGCTAAGATATAAAATGAAAAATTTCTTGAAGTTTCCCTTGGAGACTTTTAAGGTTCCTGAGATTTTGAGGTAGAGGAATTTCAGTGATGGCTTTGACCTTAGTTAGGTTGACTTCTATGCCTCATTTGGAGATGATGAAACCCAAAATTTTACTTGATGTGATGATAAAGATCCATTTCTTAGGGTTTATCCAGACTTTATACTTTCTTAATCATTCAAAGATCATCTTGGGGACTGTGAGAAGTTTTGCCCCTATTCTTGATTTGCCTAAGATGTTATTGACAAAGTCCTCAACAATGTCATGCATATTATCATAATATATTATTATCGTAGCTCTTTGATAGGTTACACCAACATTATTCAATCCAAAGGGCTTGACTTGATAGCATAAGGTTCCCCATATAGTAGTGAAAGTTATTTTATGTTGATCTTCTGGTGTGATGCTGATTTTATTGTATCCTAAAAATCCATCCATGAGGAATAACATTTCATAACTAAAAGTTGAGTCAATGATCATGTCAACGTTTGGAAGGGGGAAGCCATCTTTTAGGTAGGATTTATTGATGTCTCTAAACTCAATATAGATACAAATACCACCATGTGGCTTAATAACATATACAATATTTGAGGTCCAATCTGATTAGTCAATTGGAAAAATAAATCCAATATCCAAGAATTTATATAACTCTTACTCAACTATAAGTGCCACCTTAGGATGCATCTTATGAAGCTTCTTCTTCATTTTGCATTTAGATGCATGATGAGATGATGAAAAACTATAGAAGGATCAAGACTTGACATATCTATGTATGATCAAGCAAAAATGTCAATGAACTAATTGATAAGTTCTATGAGGACCTCACATTATTCAAGAGTGAGGGTGGACACAACTTTGATTATCCTTGGGTTGTCTTTAGTTCAAATATTGACGTCAAAGTTTTTCTTGACAAAATATGGAGATTGATCTCACATGTATGTTTAGATAGTAGGAAGTAAAGATTCTTATGGAATTTGCATGATGTCTATAAATTATGTAAATAGATCATGAAACACTTGTTAATCTTTATGACTAAGAAAATTATTTACTTGCATGATTTAGGGGTGATTAATTATTTCAATGTCATATTTAGGAGGCAAACATAATTCCCTGTCTATTGGTGCATTAGAGTGGTTTTTACCAATAAACACGTTTTTATTTTTATTTTTGTTTTTTTGATTTCTATTTTTATCATCCACTAGCGCCTAAGAGAGGTTTTCACTATAGGACTTTATTTTTTTGATTTTTTTATTGTCTTTAATTTTTTCTAATTTTTTATGACTAGGGAATTATACATATTCCCTAAAGTATGCAAGGAGTCTAGGTTGATCTTAAACACATTTGTATGGTTACCAACTGGTAGATGATCTTGGATGCTAAGGAATTTAGCTATTGCTTCATCATTTTAAAATAGATCAAAGGATGGTTCCTTTTTTTGGTCTTAGTCCATGATAATTGAGGTAGAGGTCGATAGTGAGGATGACTATGTCAGTGAAAAGGTTGGTGGTAACAATGTCCTCATAAAAGCTATGGATGGATCATGTTTGATATCATCATTAGATGAGGATTCTTCCTAAACCAAGGAAGTATAATAAATGACATCATAAGGGTCACCATCTAGTGATTTATACCTTAGTTAAGGATATAACCAATAATATTTGACTGATGTGGAATTTAGAATACACTATTCATGAATCCCCAATCCTTTTCCTTTGTAGTTCATATTTTTTCACATTTGATTTACGCTAGGATACTTTGGATGTTGAAAATAAGATGCAAGGCCTTCATCAGATAACCAAGAATAATCTAATCTTTCAATATTTTTGTCTTATATGAGCCCAAATTTTGGAAAAGATATTTTACCAAACTGATGGGATGTTGATTTAATTTACTTCATGGTGGGTCATCCATAAATCTTGGTGACACAAGGAGTTTTTCAACATGGAAGGTATGATATTTATATTCACCGCATCCTTTGGGAATGATTTTTATGTAGGAAATGATAGGTAGATTTATGGACGTGGATGAGAAGTCATCTAGATGGATAAAAGATTTAGACTTGTGTTTGATAGGGAAAACACCCTCAGTGCTAGGACAATAGATGATATCCTGATAACATCCCTACAACATTTTTTATTATTGGTAGGGTTGCGAATCACCAAGGATAGTGAATTCCATGCTAGAGTGAGTAAAGTTAAGGCATCAATGGAGAGTAGATAGAACAACTTACATTTATTGGATCCAAGGGAATCCTAAAAGGATGTTATAGGAAAATCAAAATTTACCATGTGAATTAATGTTTGATGAGTGAATGGAACAACCATGATTGGATGATAAATAGTTCCTTTTAATTATCATTTGAAATCATTGCAAGACTTGATAGTAATGATTTGAGATGTTAATATAGACTTTGAATAACCCCAACTTTTGATCAGATTGATATTGCAAAAATTAACTCTAGAACCATTGCCTACAAGTACTCATTTGATTTTATGATTTATAATAAATACCTCAATATAAAAGGGGTTTTTATGATTGGGTCTAATTAGATGTATGGCATGTGGGTCAAAGGTAAGTTTTTGGGTAGATTCAAGATGGCCAACAGACACCTAGAACTGATGAGTGTTAACATCCATGGAAATATTGACTCCTACAAGGTCTTATTAGTTTTTTTGTCAATGGATAGAGCATGATTTGAGAAGATACATTATAGAGATTTGAGCTGTGGTCTTCTCAAGTTGTTGGATGAGATCATATTCTCACTCAGGAGTAGTTAGAGGAGGCTATTGGACATTGAATTTTGGAGGTGCCTTTTGAATGAGATTTTTAGGAGGTGCCTCTAGTATAGTAATTTTAAAACATCATGTGGAAATGACACACTCAGATGATTGTACCTGAATTTTGATAACTAGATGCTCAAATGTTTGAGCACATTTAGATATTATGGCCTTAGTTTTGATAACAAGATGACTTTGTATGGGGGGACATTTGAGAGACTTGGCACTTATTTTAATAGTGGTGATTCGATGTTTATTGTGATAGAAATGACCAATAACTAAGTCATAATTATAAGGGTTTCTCCTATAATCAACATGATTGGTGTGGGAAGTTTAAACTTGGTCTTGATGTGCTTGATTTTGATTTTAATCATGATTGGGAAACAAATCCTTATATATACCAATCTATTGATTTTTAAAAGGTACTTCCTTTTCAAATTTGATTTTCACTTGATCAATCAGATCCTAAATATAGTTATTAAGATACATAAACATTTTGGCAGAGTGACCTATGACTCTATGAAAGTCACTATATTCATCTTCTCAATACCATGCAAGCTTAAGTTGCTTTTCATTGAGGGATTGATTTTTGGAAGCACAATCATATTTTCATCTAGGAGTTTACAAAAGACATTCTCTATAGGCTCAAAAAGTGGTGTATATTGTCTTTTCTGAGGATATTTCTTTAGTCTTCCTCTTGGCATAGTGACGCTTGATATATTTTGATATTTTGGAGGATTGTAACTTTGAATGGTTTGTACATGCTTAGAATCTATGACCCATCACCAACCACACTTTTATTCTTGTTGAAGAATTTTAGATTTTATGATGATGTATTGGCTTGATTTTGATTGTCTTTATAAAATATATTGATTAATCCTTTAAAAATGAGAGCCTTTTCAATTTGTGTGCCCTTATAAATGATCTCATCAAAAGTATTTGCATAATGAAGTTGTAATTGAAAACCTAATTCTTGACATAGATTGGCACTGAAGATAGTAACAAGCTATTTTTCATGAATTATACATGGAAATATGCTAGTAAGATTGCACCATCTTTATAAAAATGATGAAAATATTTCTGCATTACGTTATTTGGTGTTATATATATTCAACATGGTAATTTATTGTTTTACGTTTTAAGAGAAGTGTGAAAGAAATTTCTCTAATAAGTCTATGAATGATGTTACTCATCCCTTTGGCAGGTGCATGAACCATTCAAGTGCTGGTCCTCTAAGACTTATAGGGAGTAACCTAAGTAGATAAGTATAAATATAGGACACCTCTTGATAGGACATGAAAAATTATTTGACATGCTCTCTTGGATCTCCCTTTACCTTGTATTTTTAAAATTTTGGTGGTTCTAAGTGTGGCGAGAAAGGTATGCATAAGATGTCCTTATCAAGCAGATATGGACATATATCCTCAAATTTTTATTTCTTACTATATGAACTAATTTTTATCCCTTGAATAACATATTCCATCACTTTCCATTCTTGAGAAAATGAGGAGCTTGCATGTGGAGTGGATGGTTGTATGGAAAACTCAAGGTTTTCCTAATCTTTCTCTTAGTAGATGAAAGGTTGTTGTAGCTTAAATGAATTATTTAGATGTGAGGATTTTATGACACCAGGATCTCTTTTGGATGTGAGCAACACCACTTTTTGGGTGATTTGGATTAATTGATAGAGCATGGCTTATTTGCAGTCTTGTTTTAACTAATTATCCAAATTGGATTTCCCTTTGCCAAATTTAAGACGGTTAGTATTTACAAACTCCATATGGGGTTCTTATTATTTAAAGGGATTGTGACTGGGTATAATGTTTTTTGGATTAGGATTCTTCTTACTTATTATATGTTGTAAATTTGAAACATCAAATCGAGGGAAATTTATCCCTAACTTCAATGAGTCTTATTAATATCTCATCGTTATTGTCATAAAGGTATTGTTCCATTTGTGCTATACCATATTTTGTGTCTAATAAGTCATTGTGATTATTTTTATCATGTTGTTACATTTTTACAAGGCTTTGTTCATCACTATCATGATTTTGTTCAATATGTCAAGGATTTTCAAGGTCTTCATTACGAGAAGTTTGTCCAACCCTTAGTTGGTATCAGTTTTGTGATGCCATAATGTGCTTGAAGTGTATGGGATAAAGGAGATGTTAAGCTTATTTTGGATTGATTTGAATCTTTATTTGATGGATTTTTATAGGTGTTTGTTAAGCTTGATAAAATTTAACTAATTTTAGATGTGGGCTAGCTTTGCCTTAAATAAATGGAGATGGGAGAAAGGATGGGTATCTTGATTTTTTAGTCCCAATCAATGAGTGTGAGCTATTGAATATAATTATTAGGGAAGTTATGATGTGGTATTTTGTATTAATTGGATTGATCTTAGGGTTTTAAATCTAGCTTAAATGATTGAATATATATTAGGTTTGTTTAAGTAATTGGTACATCTCAAGGGTGATTTTATCAAGTTAAGAGGATGTTGATTGGGATGTGGTCTTGGACGAGTAGAATTTAGATGGATATTTAATTAGGAATTATTGTGGGATATAGATGTGTCAAACTTGATTAGAATTTTAGCATTATAGAAAACTAAGTGATGAGGTGTGATAGGGATTATCATGACACATATGCTTGATGTAAGTTATGTGTTTTGAGATGATTATGATGTTTGGATTGGACGTCATGTGTTTGGATTGAGCGATGTTGATTTTTGATTAAATGTGTTTGTTAGTTTATAATAAGTTATTATTTGATTTAATTTTTTCAAACAAAATAGGTCTTGTTAATAATTAAACAAGTTCAAATAAGCCACATGCTTAAGTTAGTATAAAAAGGTGTGCAACTCAACTAACCTCACCGATCTACTTACAAAAAATGGTGAATTGAATGGTTTCCCAACCCTCACTCTACACACACACACAGATATATATATATATATATATATATATATATATATATATATATATATATATATATATATATATATATATATATATATATATATATATGTGGTGAGTGAGATTTGAGGATGTTGTTACCCATGTAATGAGATTAGTTTGTGGCTAAAGCTCTTAATATAGGCTTTACAAGACTCTCTAGGTGCATCCACTAAATACCTCATAGTATGTGGGGCTCAAGTACATGTAAGGATGTTGTCTGATTCCTGAGTATTAGAGTGTGACCTCCTCACTTCACAGAACCCTTTATGGTTAATCCCTCTTATATTTATGATAGTTATCATTGATATTTATACTCTAGTGTGTGGTGATGAAATTTATGGCATAACCCACCTAATGACTATGACAAGTGTGTGGGGATGAATTCCACATCACATTTCCATTAAAAAAATAAAAAGAGGAGGAGGTGTTAATTATTTTTATCCCTAAGGTCACCCTACGGTGCAAGGTGAGAACATACATAATCTTGCCTTGGGTAAAACACACACACAAACAAGATTCATTTACAAGTTTTTAAAGCATAAAACAAGGTAACTTCAATTGTTTTTTATCCCCAAGTTTTTCGTATGGGTGTGAGGGGAGAGCATACACAATATTGCCTTGGTTGAAACACACATAAAAATATATGTATATACAATATTTTTAAGCACAAAACAAGGTAATTCAATTATTTTTGATCCGTAAGGTCACCCTATGAGTGCAAGGGGAGAGCATACACAATCATGTCACCCAAAAAAGATTAATTAACTTGATTAAGATATGATTATTATAAAAAATATTTACAAAATAAGGTTTGGCTATTGATTCTTGATGGGCGGACTTGGAAACAAAAGTTGTAGTTTGATTTTCAATCTTGATGGGTAACTTGAAAAATAAATAGTCAGAAATCAAAGCCGCTAGTAAGTAGGTTGAAGCTACTATTACAGAGTCTGAAGCTGCTACTAACAGAATATAACTACTAAATAAACAAAACATTATTAGAAAGTAAAATTCATTAAGAACAAATCCACTAATTTTGCTTACACAACTACTAATGAAAAAACTAAAGTTGTTAGGAATAAAATCATATAAAAATAAAAAATGATCAAAGCTGCTATTGTCAGAATTGAAATCATTGTTTACAATGTCAAAACCGTTAGTAAAAAATGAAATTGTTAATGATTAAAAAGTAATTAAATATAAAATAGAGGTAGACCAAAGCCATTATATATACGTTCAAATCTACTAATTTTGATTCCAAAACAACTAGTCAATAGTGGTGGCTTTGCTATAAAATAAAAACCATCGATAACAATCTATGTATATAGGTTTGAAGCTAAAACTTACCCAGTCGAAGCTATGAATTTCATAATCAAATCCACTATTCTATAATGGTCATTTCAAAACCTACACAAAATAGAAAAAACCATAACATGTAATATCGAAGTCATTTATTGACTATCAAAATTGCTAGTAATTTAATAATGGCTTTGATAAAATTATACAAAAGATAAAAAATGTTTAAAAAATTTTCACAGTTATTTTGAAGGTTAGAATGAAGTCACTAATAAGGAGGATGAAGCCACTATTCTGCAACTGATACATAGTCCAAAGTTGCTGCGAGGCTAGGCATGGAATTTATAAAAAATGAAGGATTTTGGTCGCTAAGATCTTATTCAGAGAACCTACAAACTTGCCAGAATAATCTAAGGGCCTCAAAATAAAAAGTTAAAGGGAATTATCCCATTATGGTCACAAAAATTTATTGTCTAAGCTTTCTCCCTAGCCAAATCAAACAAACCTCTAATTGGAGCTAAAAATAAGGTCATTTGAATTTAAGCTAAATGAAACATAAATATCAAACTTTATACCTCAAATGTACATACAAGAGACTCCTCTTTGGCATTGTAGATTATTCTCAAGATACTTCAAATTTTGGATTGCTCTATGAAGCTCAAGATATTAAACAATATAATGGCTTAAGGATGCTTGGATTTGATTGATAGTTGATGATTATATCAAGGTGGTGGCACTATGGATAAAAGATGGTTTGCATGGGTATGTAGATGAATTTATAAGAGGTTGATGGGAGAAATGAAGGGATAGATTTCATCCATGGAAGATGAAAATCAATGGATAAAAGATTTAGTAGGAATTAAAAATTCTTATAAATTTATAGAAAGGATTTAGGAGTGGCTATAAGAGGATTAAAGGCTTCTAGAGGAAAATTAAGATAATAAATGAAGATTAGATAAGGTTTTTGAATGTGATTTGTAAGTGTTAGTGGGGGTAGGTGAAGGTAGGTGGTGAGGAATTTTAAATTCTTTAAGAATTGTGTAAGTGGAGATTAGTGTTAAATGACATTATAATAGAATAATTAATTGATATGAGGGATGCTATAAGGTTAGTGTGATGTGAGAGATGTAAGAAGAGTGTTAAAGGATGTAGATAGTGTTAGTATGATGTTAAATTAAATTAGAGGAAGTAGATAATTTTAGATGTATACACTTTATGAACTTTGCCTAATAAATAATTTTGAACAATAAGATAGATACATTATCAAATGAGAACTATTGTTGAATTCTATAACATAATTATTGGAGCTAGATATCCAAAATCACCTGGATGTAAGTTGAATGTTTTTTTTGGGTTACATTTGCCATGTGCAAAGATAAATTGAATGGAAAAGAAAAGAAAAGATGATGAAAATGAAAATTAAATATAAATTTAATTATAATAGCAATGTCATTATCTGTGTTTCCATTCTTGACAGTCATACTAAAAAAACATTTTTTTATTACATGAAGTGATAAGAGCACCAAATGAGCCAACTGAGTATGGAACATTTGCTTCTACAATTGCATGAATTTTTATATTTGGTATAAGTCTATGTTCCTTGAAAATAACATAGATGCTATTAATTATAATTTTCTAGTGATAATATTATATAACAATCAACATCACTTTTTCATATATTGATTTGTTTTTAAGGGTGAAGTCTATAATGTGCACACTCTTGCATCATGACATTTTTGGAACCAAAAATTGTATCATGTAATTGTTGATGTTATCAGTTATCATCATTTGGCCATGGCTATCAACAGATGAATGTACACAATTTTTACTTTTATAGGGGATTCACTACTTCTTTGTTGTGATGGCCCATAAAGTGTTAAGACGTCACCTTAAAAAACATGAGAATTTTTTGGGTACATAGATCAAGTATAGAACATGGAACATTTATTGTTGATAATGAATTGGGTAAAAAAACAATATTTTAGGATATAAAATAGAACAAATCAATTGACAAAATAACAAGAAAGAGCGATTTTGTAGTTCATATGAGATATGTAATAGAGGTTGAAAAGATGTAGAATAAAACCATTTTGGTATTTCTTGTTGCATGGTAGTTATACCAGTTTCAGTGTTATTGGAATATAACAAATCTAGTGCACTATTTTTTTTAGGAAAAAACATAAATCTCTAGAAATGAATATTTCATTGATTTTAAAAAAATCATTGAAAATTTGTTTTACAATTGTTATTTAGAATGGGAAAAAAATGTCAACATGTAACAAGTATCATTGTTTAGCTATTTTGATCTGTGAAATGTCCATTTTAGTTTTTTACTCTTTGAAAAGATATGCTAGTCATACTAGTGTTGCAAGCAAATGCAAAGATCAGAAAAATCAACATAGAATAATTGTAATAGTTTTTTGTCTTTTTTTCTAAAGTACCTTTTTTTAAAATTTCAAAGCATATACTTACACAAACATGTTTTGATTTATGTCACTTTTTATTTCTTTGTCTAACTGCATTTTGTCATCCATGTATACTTTGTATGTTTTCCTGCAAGAAAACAAAAAGGAGAAAGATACAACTAAATTCTAATTATGTACGAATGCATGGACAACAAATTAGAAATTATATGAAACAAAATCCAAAAATAAGAGTCAAAATGTTTTTTTTTAAAAATTTTGATAGTACTTTCATAATTTTGTCTGATTTGTGACTGGATATTATGTTATGTTTCTTTCTTTTTTGAACATAAAAAGTTAACACCATGGTCAATCTAATATGAATAATTTTCAAATATATGAAATTATTTTTTATTATAATTTTACCATACTTTGATATTATTTTTTGAAAAAATGTTTTTTTCTTTAAGATAAAAATGTAAATTATGATTTGACATGTGATGTTTGAGAAGCTCTATAATTTTAGTAGATGTAACCTATGGTTAACATTAAATTATCTTAATATAATTGTATAAGTATTTAATGTTATGTGTGAAAATGCCTCATCAATAATCATTGTAATATGTGAAACAAATGTAATTGGCATATACATATTTATGAGAGTAAATGTTTAGCTATTGACAGTCACAACTGTCAACAAAGCTTATATGTATCCATTTTTAAATTGCATTATATTTAATAAAGAAACATGTTTTATTCCAAAAATCATTATTCCATGAACATAATTTGCTGAAATGCAATTAAATTCAATGAAAAAAATGTTTGTTACCACAAAACCGATGTGAGTTTCTTGAAAGCATAATATGTATGTGTCTATTAAGTCATAATCATGTATGATTCTTCTTTGTGAGCGTGAAGACTGTGTGTTGAGTGAAACAAAAATAATGCTTGATTGAAAATGAATAGAATAAAAGTCATTCTATAGCAGCCAATTTTCTATGAATCAAGGCGAGCCATTTATTTGACTATTGATTATTTCACATGATTTTTTTCCGTGAAAGGATTTAACCAGAATAAGTTATCCATGCTCATAACATGGGAAAGAGTTGTATAAACTAAACCATGACATGTTAATCTTTTAGTACTAAATGTAATGATATCCATTGCACACCCCTATGATCTATGAATTATGTTTGTACATGCAAATTTGACTTAAAACTGTTTATGAACTATTAAACATTGTGTGGAAGATGTTTTTTGCATTGGTCTACCTATTCAAAAAATGGGCACCTCTGATGGATCAATGGTATCAACATATTATTTAGTGTGACTTGATATATATTGAAAATGAACAACAAATCATTTAATTTAATCCATATTATGTCACTTTTCTCATGTTTTGTGTATGCTTTGAAAATTCCATTAGATCCATTGACCAACCCATCTTAGATATCATAATTTCTGGGAAATGGCTCAACCAACATCTCTAATTTAAGCAAAAAAATATGATAATTTAGATTCTTATAAATATCCTTTGACTTTTCCATTGCATGCATATTTTGCATATATTTAATTGATAACAAGTTGTTATCAAGGTGAGAGTGTTAACATGTTTTTATTATGACTATCAACATTGTCATTTTAAAAAAAAAGTTATGGAAATACAAGATCATATGGTGCTTGTTATAGTCTTTTGCCATTAATATGTTTTAAATCACTTTGTTTATGCAAGCCTATACGTAATGTGTATAGATATAAATTCTTGACATTTTTGGTGCATTGTTTGGTTTAACTAATAGAATTTCACATGTTGTTTTCAAAAATTATATGGAATTATTTTTGTGTCTATTTTTAGATTTTAAAAAATAAGGTAATCATGGAAAATTTGTGCTTGGTATAAGTCACCACAAAATACCATTTCTAATTTTACAAAAAGTTTAGTTGCAAATGTTTTATACCACATAAACGTTTGTTAATGAAATACAAACATGTTGCAACCAACAAAATTTCATCTATGATTTGACAAGGCATAGTTGTTGATAATGTTTTTATAATGTATTCAATCATTTTATACTCAATGGAATGAATTTATATTTGTTAAAAGTCAATAGAAAAGCTAAATGTAGTGTTACACCTTTTGCATTATGAGCTACTTTTCTTGTATATATCAATATTAAGCCTTTCAATTTTAATGAGTTTTCTTGAATAAAATTATTACTAATGCAAATAAATATTTCATAAATAAATTTTTATATAAATGTCTTGCATGTGTCTACATTTACAATCAATAAAATGAATAATGGCTTTATCAAGTCACTATTTTTTAATACAATGTCTTTTACAATTACTTGTTATTGTTTGTTGAACATTTTCTTTAGGCACAATATTCTAGATTGCTTGATATACATGGATGTTTTCCTATTTCAAATGACGTGTTATTAATGATTGGATTTTATGTCAAATTATTCAGAATGATTTGTTTCTTGATTCTTTTGAATTTGAGACATTACCAACACAAGTTTCAACCTCAAATTCTTGAATTGCATTATTAATGTCACCCCATTTAGGATTGATGTTACAAGTATAATAAGATTTGTTAAGTTGCATATTTTTTTGTATAAAATGCATATGCATCTGTCCATGATGAAAATCCCCTTTTCAAAGTATATTCATTTGTTATTAATGAAACATATAGAAAAATTCTTTCCCAACATTAGTTTTCAACATCTAAATGTTCGTTGTAATTGATAAACCATATAACATGTGGTTTTAAATGCCTTGAAATATATTATGGTCGTGCTATATAATGATCAATCACAAGCTAGCACATTATGTTATTAGAATTATCCAGTTTTTGGTTTAACAATATTTTTGGCTTTAAAACACTCTTCATAATAAGAAGTGTTTATGAATATGCATTTTCTTGAGTTTTTTATTTAACGGAAATGAAATTTATTGTGTTCATCTTGTTGAGTTGAAATATGTTGTGAATTAATCATTTCATTACCAAATTTCCATGTCATATGTATTGCATCAATGTTTTCTACTTCATGCTATTTTTCATAGTCATTTGAGTGTGTGTCATTGATCTATTAAATTTTGTCATGTATGATCCAAAATATGATGCAACAACATAAACATCAATAAAAAATTGTTCCTATGTATTTGCCTCCTAACATTGTTGGTATGTTTTTAAAGAAATCATCTGTCCCTATTTACAAAGGTTGTTAGACAAGAATATAGTTGGCATTTAAATGTACTTCAAATTTATATCGTATATTCAATTTCATTCATATTTATCTCATCGAAAAACATGGAATATAGTGTTTGATCTCAAGCAACAAGAAAATACTTTATGCATTTGCAAAGATGACATTAACATTTTCTTTGTGTGGTTCAAGTATATTTGTGCAAGGTATTGGTGGAAAAGGAAAATTGTATATAATTTTTGTTTTTTCCCTTTGTAACAATGTTTCTTATGATGATGTTTATGTAATATTGCTATGTTTGAAGAGAAGGTAGAAATGTTTCAACTTATGTAAGTATCTACAAATTATTCAATAACAAAATTTATTTTTTTCCAATAAATGGGTGAATTTTTTATCCATATCAACTAATGGCTGTGTGTATTCCTTATATTTTAGAATTCAGTAGCCAAAAAGAAATCAATAATCTGCCTAAAAATGTCTCATATTACAAAGCAATAGTTTCAATGTGTCTAGTCTATCTTGTAGTAACAACTACAAGTGATTAGATCTTTTATCACCAATAAAAAAATATTATCACTTTCAAATTACGTTGCAACTCATTAGAATTGACATTTTGATTGTGATTTGGCATATATTTTTTCCAATTCAATGTTAAGAGGACCCCAACAATGTTTGGTACTTAAAAAATTAGTAAATAATTTTGGTGCTCTTAGTTGATTGAGAACAAAAAAAATATATTTTGTTGCAAATAGTTAGGTAAAATACATTTTTTTTGAAATTTATGTGTTTGATATCAGATTTAAGTGATTTCTATATATTTGGCTTGTACTTGAAATCATTTGCTAATAGTTTTATTCTTTTCAACTCACCTTTTCTAATTTGTACCCATATGCATTTACACACTCGCACAATGCTAACTTTTATTTCTTTAAAAAAGAGATCAATTGTGTGTTATGCAAACCTGTGATTAGAATGCATAAACCCCCATTAAAAAATCACTCGATAGGTTTTTTTAATAATGATTTCATCATGGGGATCACCCCAAAAATTATTATAAATTTGACTTCTTCTAAATAATTGTCTTGGAATACCCTAGTGGTCATTGGTCTTCTATTGGGGCATTATGTATAGTCTTGTCGTGCAAGTCATGAATGCAACTTAATTTTGTGAACCCATGAATCAAAGTGTTAGTGGGAATGTCATTGTCAGTTTATACATCACTACACAAAGTTTATTGTTCTTCATTATTACGATCAACACCATGCATGAATTAGTTCTAAGATTTCTTTATCTTCACATTTTGCATGTGATATAATGCCATTTTGCATAATTCTCATAAAGCTTCCATTATAATTTTGGATATATATTTTTAGTTGAATTGAAAGGGTTTTAAATTCATCTATAGTGCATGGTAGTGTTGTATGAATTAGATCAATATTTGAGGGGACAATGATGATTATTCCTTTTAATCCTAGATGAGGTTTTTTGTGACCTAGTTATCTGATTTGTCAAAAGGATATTTGAAGTAAAAATAAATGATCTTCTAGTTTGTGAGTATTGGAAAAAAATGGTAATGACATATTGAGGTATATATGTTTAGGGCATGCATATTTTGGTAGTTTTTCAACTTTTAAATACTGAAAAACAACTATGACATATGGTTTTTTCATTTGTCAATTTATTATTCCCAGTCAAAGTAACATTTGTTGTTTCTCATATGTATAAAATTTGATGATGTTCAATTTGAAGTGCAGTTGGTTACACATGTGACAACATATGTATGGTTGTATTGGTAACTTTTTGTTTAAACCATTGAATGTAACAACTATAATTTTCTTCTCTCCTACTTTTGTTTCATGCTACACATTTCAAAACTCTCAGGGATATCTATGTGTTTGTTTTAAGTCAATTTTTTTTTCAATAGGACTACCAAGAACCAATAGATCAAAGCTTTCTTTTGTTGATAGCTTATAACTAGCATGACCCATGAATGGACTATGCATATGCATATCTCACTGCTATTTTTTTTCTCATCATAATTTATGTGTTTTGTTTCTTTCATGTTCTTTTTTGGAAATATGTGTTTTAAATTTAAAAGAGACATGCTAAATGTATTTGAATATATATTATTCAAGAAAATGTCATTGAGAACATAAGAAAGATTCATAATTATAATTCTTTCATCATGACCATGGTTTGCATTTGATTAAAAAAAATATGTTATATGTCATTTTCAACTACACATATGCACAATGAACAATAATTAGGATTTTGCTTTTTGACAACCATAGATGTATTTTAACATTTTGAAACAATAAGATCCACTCAAATAAAAATGAACCTCCTTTGATTTGGCCTTGTGTATATGGAATTCCAAGCTAAACGATATATCCTTACCAAATTGAAACATTTGGTTTACTACATATCTTTTATTATCTAGATATTGTTGTAGAAAATATTTTTCTTTTTATATCCTAGTTGAAAGCACATTGAAAAAATATTATAATGCATAGCACCTAAGAGAAGGTATATGTCAAATTATTCATTGAAAATTCAAAAAATGGAACTAAATATGATTTATCCACAATTGGAGATGTTTTCTATAATAATATAAAATCCTTGTGTTACTAAATTATGAAAAATTAAGGGCCAATAAGATTGAATATGCAAACAACTAGTTGATACTAGAGTATATACACTCTATTTATTATATTCAGGATTTTTTTCCCAATAGAATGATACATAGTGGCCATGAAGTGGTCTTTCATCGTAAAATATGATGCAATATGGGTGCACAAAAAAATCTCTATTAAATTGAAAATATTCGTTGCCTCTTGTGGATGACCATATCCATATTTGCACATTAAGCCATTTTTCCAACCACTGAATGAAAAAAGTGTCACCCCATAACCCAAATTATTGTTCACTGGAGAAAGGTTTTGAAAAAATACTCATCCTCTAAAAATATGTGTCTAGGTCATGATTTCCATTAATTGTATATAACATTTCAAGATCTAGCTCAAACTGGAACGAGAGCAATGCATCTTGATCACCTCTATGTAAATAATTTTGGAAACACTCAAATATTTTATTTTGAAGTTCAACTGAACTATACCACCAATACAACACAACATAAAATGCATCAAACAAACCATCACCAACATTGTAATTGAAAGAGGGGTCTCTCATAAGATGATGTTGTGTGAGTACCAAGTCAATGTTTAGACACTTTTGTTTCTTTATCCTATAAGTCTCTATGTCAAAGGGATTTATGGAAAGTCTGCTAAATTTGCATTTAGATTTTAGATATCTATAACCATATTCAATACCAAAAAAAAAAATCTCAAATCTCTCACATTATCAAAGTACCTTCCACCACCACAATCATTGAGAAAACTATGCTCTAAGAAAAAAGAATAAGAAAACAAAAATAGAGCAAAAGGGAAAAATGAATGTAATGTGTGTGACAAATAGACACATCAATATCAATAGGCTTATTTATTTTTGAAATCATGCCAAAATGATCACTGCGTGTAAATCATCACTCTATCAAAAGTGATTAAGCCCCTTGTACATAAACCAAATGAGCCCCATAACCATTGATAAAACTATGCTCTAAATATAAAAGCATGATACAAACACAACAAAATAAATCTATTTACAAATATAACAATCAATTTTACCTATTATTTATAAACATATATTTATGCACACATTTCACTTCAAAACCCTAAATGACATAAAACTTAAAAACAATTTTGTTTATTTGCAAAAAAAATCAAAATACCCAAGTAACAAATCTTCCTTGGTATTTATAAATGAACATTTTTATATACATTCCACTTCAAAACCAATAATGCCATAAAACTTAATAAATTTGTCTTTATACCCCCAAATAATGAGCAACGACATCCATTCATCGTGTGATAACATAGTCATGATATGTCCAACCCAAAACAAACCAAAGCTTTATGCCACAAGCATTATGCCCTAAATAAAAAAGTAAGAAACAAACACAACAAAATAAATCTATTTACAACTAGTATAACCAATCTTGTCTCTTTATTTACAAACATGTATTTTTTTCACATAGTTCACTTGATAACCCTAAACAACATAACACTAAAAAACATCTCTATTTATTTTTTAAAAAAGAGCAAAATTCCAAAATAACTAATCTTGCTTAGCTTTTTTACAAACAAACACTTCTACACACATTCCAATTCAAAACCCTAAATGCCATAAAACTTAATAAATTTGTCTTTATTCTCAAATAAAAATATGGAACATCATCTACTCATAATACCCTAACGTACTCTCAAAGTGTCCAATCCACATTCAACTAAAACTTTATATCATGAAAATTTGAAACAATGGCCTCAAACAGGGAAAAACTACACATATTAAAAAAAGCTCCGTTAAACATCATTTATTTCATATCCTAGGTACTCATGTAAAATCCCTCCAAGATTTTGGTAGAGTAATAGTCACAAGAACATCAACTCTATTTCACAATGTCTCTAAAATTGGAATATCATTTATTCGTCCTCCGTACAACCTTATGTATTAATTCGAATAATAAATATTAATATTTTTGGAATGTACCTACAAGATATGAATCATATTAAAAAGTGACCAAATAAAAGTTTCAAATTATTAAAAGAGAAAGTAAATATTAATTATTGTAAAACTTTAGAAGTAAAATAAATATTAATAACTTAATGGAATATTCCACAATAAAAAATAAAGAATATTCTAATTTATAGATGTTAAAATAACATATTTTGTCAATGAAATAAAAATGAATCATTATTTAACTTGGATGATTCCTATAATACATTCGATGACAAGGCAAATAAAAAAATTATTGACATTTTAAACCACCATCATATTTACATCGGAGACATGTTACAGCCAAGAAAGCACCTTAGATTCATCTATAAACCTAAATATGCCAATCTTGCTAATCTCAAATTTTTTCTTATCCATTTTATCTTTGTTATATTTTTATTATTTTGTTGCAGATATGAAAAGTTTTTTAGGTCGCAATGTCATTATCACTCACCATAACCCCTAGACTCACCTTGAAAAATTTCATCGCTTTCATGTTCTCTATAGCGTTTCCATTCTCCACCACTTTGCCATTGCTGAAGCTCACTATGAAATATAATGTCTCTTTCCAATACAACTCATTTCTATGCATCATTAAGAAACACACAATGTCATTTTACACTATAATATACATTACAAATATCATATTATTGTCACCAAATGCTTTATGCATATAAGGTGGAATAGGGTCAACAATAATGGGTTTTAAGTTAAGTACGACTCTCAATTTAATATCTTATATTTTATGAAATCTCGCTTTACCAAAATAAAAAATTCCATTTATTCCATGCAACATCTCCCCCCCATATAATTCATTGCCACTTATGGATTTTTATCAAAATACGATTGCTAATTTACTCTATTTTGATATACAAAATCCCAATTTACAACCAACAAAAAATTACATCCCTTCCAATAGATTTGACATAAAAGTTGATAAATAAAACTACGATCAAATATATTTCAAAATGTACATACAATGATAGTGGTGAAGGCATTACATTGGTAGGAAGGAGGTCATGGTGTTGAGATGTAAATAAATGTAGATAGTGGTTTGACAACATAATTTTGGTCAACTATAGTCAACCACTGGCATATTACTTAATCACATGGTTCTAATATATATATTTTATTAAAAGATTAAAAATATTTTAATATATAATTTTATATAATATAATAATATATTAATAATAAATATAAATATATAAAAGTTTTATGAAGTGAATGAGTGTAAGTTTATAGTCGTGCCTCTCTCAAAACCCATCACCACCGATCCCATCTTGTGTTTTGTGTACAAAGCGTTAAGAAAAAATAATTTTATATTTCCAGTAGAGGTTATAATAAAAAATGAGGTTGTGTGTTCCTTTTTATGGTGTGCTAATGTGATGTGTGATGAGGTGAGTTAGGTGGCGATGGTAAGGGAAAATGATATCCTGAATCAAACCCAAATTTAGGGTAGTTATTATATTTACATGACTTGCATCCATTGGAAAGGGGTATGTAGCTTACAGGGTGGTAGGTTCTTTGATTAGATGTTTTCTATTGTCAAGGGTCAACAGGGATGACATGAAGCATATTTAATTATGAGAAGGCTCCATGTTCTATGTGTGACTCAAATCTAAGCTGTAATGCTGCTAATGTGGACATAAAACATTAAGGTTCCAATGTCTATATTTTAACTTACGTTCGTCAATGTTGTCAATATACTGACACCTAGAGAATATATATTAGGGTTAAGAACATGCAAAAATAACATACTCATACCTTTGGAATAAAGGGCAAGGCAATACAAAAATTTCAAGTGACAAAAGTTTTAAATTGACTTGGGTGGTGATGACGAGGGGAAATGATAGGGTATTTTAGGTGATGTCATACGCCAAAGGTAATGTCATTGATCTAGGGGTAATACATTGAGGTTATGGAATTTATTTTGTTGCTTTCATTGCAGTTGAAGTGAGTACTAAAGATTTTACAAAGTGCATGCCACATGGGTGCATAAGGGATCATCGTTGGTGATAAAATGTGAATGTCATGGTGGAGGAGCTGCTAATTGAGAGAAAATGTGGTTGAAAAAACCCAAGAAAATACATGTAGAAAGTTCAATGATAGGTCACATTTGATAATAAAATCTGTAGCTTCCACCAAACTATTTTAGTTACCCAATACACGATTAAAATAGGTGTCAAATATCCAACAACTCTTTTAAAATAGAGAATGCACCATGTGTCAATTTAGACAAGTCTAAAATTAAATTGACAAAAAATATATGTCAATTATATAAAACCTAATTAGACGACTCTGTCTGATCCAAAAATCCAAGTTATAAAAACCTTTATAGTCTAATTGGATCAGATTTAAAATAAAATGAAATACTTTAATTTTCAATTTCTCGTTTTAATAAAACCAAAAAATTAATTTATAAAACTTCCATAATTTAATAAAGGAAATTAAAAGGATTTTTTATCACAAAAAAGAAATTAAAAACAAAATATAACATAAAAGATTTGTTTACGGTGTTCACCAAATGGCTACGTCCCCAAGGCCACTTTATGAGTGTTTCGATCTTATTAAAAATCTGAGACTTATTACAAAAATCTCTTTGAGTAAATAATTTATTTCCATACCAGATATCTATCTGTGCAACAAAATAAACCTCTCAAAGGTTCTGCTATCTCTGTATTTAGATAGCTTTATCTGTAATTTCATCTGTGTAAATCCACTGCTTCTCTACCAAAATCCTGTTATTACCTCTATAAGATAACCTATATTTATATATTTATCAATGTTATTTGGCATTGGTTGGGTGATAACAAATTTCCCTGGAGTACTAACAATTTCTCTGAATTGGGGTTTTTCTCATTTCGACCGCATGGCATTGGCTCTCTCAGATTTCCTGCTACCTGTATTTGGTTTTATTTTACAATCGATCAAAACTAAAAATCTCAAAATGGAATTCAACATCATTGGCATATAGCTAGTGTGGATAATGACATAGAATTAGTGCCAAATCTGATCCATGCTATCATAAATAGCAAATAATTAAACTTCTTTACATATTAATAGGTAATCTGTTGAATAATCTTTATCAACTATAAACCCTTTGTCGTCAATATTTATACATATCATAACTATCAAGAATCTTCTAAAACCTTTACATAATTAAATTATCACATATTCTTTAAAAAAGATTCCACACCAAGATTAAATTCATGCCAAGACTCCTTAAACCAAAATCAAGAATAAGATTTGCATTTCTTGATTAATTCAAGATTACCACGTGATAAAACAAGAATCAAGATTCCAAGACTTGAATTCCATTAAACATGCAACGCTTCTTTCTAAAAAAATATCACCACATTGTAATTGTTTTATGCATAAAGTTTCAATGCCACCTAATTTCTTTAAAGACTATTACCAAGTATTTTGACTTTGGTGCTTAACTATAAGTCCATGCCTTTTTAATGAGTTCGGCACTACCTTAATGACTCATGCCATTATAACACGTGGACATGAAATATTTTAATATGCATGTTTTTAAGGAATGGTATGTTGGAAATAGGACCAACCCGAAAGCACACAATTGATTACCAAATTCAAGAAACTTAATATGCGGAAATAACCAGAATCAACAAGTAACTAGAATCCAGAAATAACACAAGATATGAGAGACAATACACAACTTGTATTAATACTCATACAGAAAAGAATACAATAAAGAAGATGCCACTTCTTCTCCACCACCTTACAGAGGTTTCCCACACCTCAAGTGAACAGTAATTCTCTTCTCAAAGCTCTCCCTACTAGGTCCCAACACCCAACTCATACACTGAGTTGGTGTTTACCTTACACCTGTGCTCCACGCACTCCACAAGTGCTCCACGCACTCCACAAGTACACACCTGTACTCCAAGTAGATCTCTCCTGATACTGCTCCCTGTTGTGTTGCTGTCCTATCGATCTTCAAACTACAGATCAAGCTGGTTCTGCACACCTGTGAACCTTGACCTTGCACACACATACACCTGCATATCAATGATCTTACTTACCATGTAGATCTCCTATAGAAGCCATGCTCACCTGATGACTAAGATCATACACTCCTGAAGAACCCTGCTGATTCTCCAATCCAGCACCCACCTTGGTACTGTGGCACTAGGAGGAACGCACCATTGCTCTACCTCACACACCGAAGGAGCTTATAATTATGCTCTCTTACTCCCTAGCTACGCTTTTAAAATACAACCATGAGTCTATTATATAGATCTCATCCAAACAATAATTAGACACCTTGTACAATAATTAGATCTGCAGCTATGAGTCTAAAATTAGCACTCATCATGCAAACACTTGGTTCGTTAGCTAACTGCCCGTAATAAGCTCGCAGTTGAACCACACAGGCAATCGACGCTGGTCCCTGTCCGCCTGGGGGTCGCCGACGCCGGCCGATATTGGACCGACGTCGGTTGCTTCCTGTCTCCATCCTGCCGACGTCAGTTGGCCTGACCGACGCCGGTGTCCGTGGCACTCAGCAACCCTTTCTGCACCCTCCTCCATGTCTGCATTAGTGAAGCTTTTAGCTCCACAACTTAACAATCTTCCACTTGGAGATAAACAGCTGCACTGTACCTATACCTGTACCCCGTCTAATCTGTTCCCTGGTTTGTATCCCTCTTCAAGCTCCATCCTGAAGACCACCCACCACACAACCTGTGATGTACCACTTGTCATCCGAGTACCCTGCCGCATCTGTTCCTACAAACACATGTAGTGAAGTCCTGACCCCTAAATAGCATGAATCCCTGCTGCTGGTCTCTCTCAAATACCTGAGAATCCACTTCTCTGAATTGGCTCCTAACTCTCTGACAACTCCCACTGCTTGGGAAAACTCAGGTCTATACTAGACCTCATGTGATTTCGGACACTGAACTGTCCAGCCCTTGGTGCGCTCCGATTCTGCATCCTGCGTAATGAACCTCGCCAACACCTGATTCACATCAGCTCCCACTGGAAACAAAATCACCCTGTGATCTCCCATGTCTCCCATGCTGAAGAATTTCGCTGCTCCAAATTCTTCATAACAAACCACTGAACTAATCTTACCCTTAGCTCAGCAACAACCTGTATGTACAATCCTGCTAGCAAACATACCATCCACATACAGTAACAGAATGATGTCATGACTCATCATCCACCTGGTAAGTCAAACCACAGTAGTTACCTGACATCGACTGAAGTCATGCTTCGTCCTCCCCCTGTCAAAACCTGTACCACTGTCTTGCAGCTCCTCAAGACCATATGCCTTGGCCTTCCGTCTCATGTATCCATTCTCTCTATTCTCCAACTAAGGAATCCATTCATCTCTGTGCTTTCGCACTAGCTGGCAACCCTACCAAAACTCTCGTTTGGTTCTGCATCATATCCCTGCCATGCTCCCACTTGTTTCCTGGATCCTTCGTGCTCTACAATCAGCAACAAGTATAAAGAAGAGGAACAACGAATTTGAGGGCCTACTTACGTCTTCAGTCCTCCGTATGGGTGTTTGAGACTCCTTGACAGCATGCTGTCCACCCAAAATCTGTTACAGTGACCGACCTCGGCCACCCCATAGTCTGCATCCGATCGACATCGGTTCCTGTGCCTGTCCTGACTACCAACCTGCCGCCGTCGGTGTCCTCCTACTGCCGACGTCGGTCCTCGTGACCGACGTCGGTCTTACCTACTGCCGACGTCAGTTTTTCCTGTCGATGCCGGTACCTGTGTTTCCTGTGAGTGATGACTTTTTACCCGCGAGCTCTTTTGAATCAATCTCCATGTCCAAACTGCCCTGCTCAGAAGTATCCAGCCACATCCACTGATCTCTGTCCGCCATCTCCTCCAAGAACACCAAGGCTTTCCAGTTCTTAAGCCTATCAAATATATCTGTCTTCCGCTTAAGAACATGCATCTCCTTTCTGGTCATGTGACCAAGCCTACGAAGCCACGTCTCCGCAACAAAAGAAGAATCAGTAATATAAATAAGTAGATAAAGAGTACCTATTTTCTTACCACCAGCTAATTCAAGTGCATCCGCTGTGAGAGCTCTCGTACATCTCTCATCACCCAACTCTTCTGAAGAAATTAGCCACATCTCCAAACCTGTGACCTGCATGACCTCCTTCAACACCCATGTGTTGGCCATCTGCAATTTCAGCTTCACTTCCCCTTTGCCGATTCTTTGGCAAGGCTCACCAGCTCCTCTATCTGGGGCTGCATGGAAAGAGGTAACCGAATCTGTAAAATAAGATTCAACTTTATCCAAGAAACCTCCCAGAGCATCCTGTGCCAAATAACCTGCAACATCTGCTTCTTCAGTTCCTCCTTACTGATCTTCCACAAACCAACAATCTTCTTTTACCTGCTCTTTCTTTCCATCGGACCATAAGTAACCATCTGTGCTTTTCAACTCCTCCATCCTTAGCTTACTGTGATCTACTGTTGCTCTGCTCCCACTCAATCAAAAAACCCCTGAGAGTGACCTGTAACCAAAACACAAAGCCTGCTTCCTGCAACCTTAGCTCTGATACCACTTGTTGGAAATAGGACCAACCCGGAAGCACACAATTGATTACCAAATTCAAGCAACTTAATATGCGGAAATAACCAGAATCAACAAGTAACTAGAATCCAGAAATAACACAAGATATGAGAGACAATACACAACTTGTATTAATACTCATACAAAAAAGAATACAATAAAGAAGATGCCACTTCTTCTCCACCACCTTACAGAGGTTTCCCACACCTCAAGTGAACAATAATTCTCTTCTCAAAGCTCTCCCTACTAGGTCCCAACACCCAACTCATACACTGAGTTGGTGTTCACCTTACACCTGTGCTCCACGCACTCCACAAGTGCTCCACGCACTCCACAAGTACACACCTGTACTCCAAGTAGATCTCTCCTGATACTGCTCCCTGTTGTGTTGCTGTCCTATCGATCTTCAAACTACAGATCAAGCTGATTCTGCACACCTGTGAACCTTGACCTTGCACACACATACACCTGCATATCAATGATCTTACTTACCATGTAGATCTCCTATAGAAGCCATGCTCACCTGATGACTAAGATCATACACTCCTGAAGAACTCTGCTGATTCTCCAATCCAGCACCCACCTTGGTATTGTGGCACTAGGAGGAACGCACCATTGCTCTACCTCACACACCGAAGGAGCTTATAATTATGCTCTCTTACTCCCTAGCTACGCTTTTACAATACAACCATGAGTCTATTATAAAGATATCATCCAAACAATAATTAGACACCTTGTACAATAATTAGATCTGCAGCTATGAGTCTAAAATTAGCACTCATCATGGAAACACTTGGTTCGTTAGCTAACTGCCCGTAATAAGCTCGCAGTTGAACCACACAGGCGACCGACACCCGTCCCTGTCCGCCTGGGGGTCGTCGACGCTGGCCGATATTGGACCGATGTCGGTTGCTTCCTGTCTCCATCCTGCCGACGTCGATTGGCCTGACCGACGCCGGTGTCCGTGGCACTCAGCAACCCTTTCTGCACCCTCCTCCATGTCTGCATTAGTGAAGCTTTTAGCTCCACAACTTAACATGGTATGGCTTTTATTTTATTTTATTTTTTTAAAGAAAAAAATTAAAATCTTAAAAATATATTTATTAATAAATAATAAATATATTAAAATATATAAAGATTAATTTAAATATATTAATAAAAATATATTTATTGATAAATAATAAATATATTAAAATATATTTTATTGGTGAATTTTTTTCAAAAATAATAATAATGTTGCAGGTGGAGGTGTGGCAGTATTGGCCAGATAATGTCCCACCTACATTTGCAACAATAATTAAATATTTCAAATAATTGATCAGAATATTCAATGGGAAATCCTCTAGATCATTCCTCCCCATTGAAGATTTTTGGACCTCCAAAAGTTGAATTTCATTATCAACTAGGTGAGGGTAATTTTTCCTCACTTTTTTGATTTTCATTTATTTTACCTTATTCAAATGCAACCCTTTCAAACCCACACGAAGATATTCTATATCACCCATTCGTGTAGTTCTAGTTTTTTTGTCAATAATAACATCTTCCTGCAACTCATGAAGAGACTCAGGGGCAAAATCATCAACATTAGGATCATAAATACCTTCATCTTGATCCATGATCATAGGATGTTCATACAATTTCAAGTTTTCCACATTAACCATTGAATAAATCTGCAAATAAGAAGGCAAATCCAATTGAAAAGCATTTGTACCAATCTTTTCTAAAATATTGAAAGGACCATACCTAATTAGTTTTAATTTTATTCCTTCACATTCCAGTCTTTCTTTACTGATGTGAAGCCAAACCTGATAATTCACTTTGAATTGATGATCAACTTTGTGTTTGTCATGCCTAGCCTTATATTTAGCTTGGCTATTCTCCAACTATTCTTGAACATCTTTCTGAATCACTTGAATGAACTTTTTAACCTTCTTAGCATCACTGTTTCCATTCACCACTAAGTTAGATTTTTTTTCAAAAGAGAAGTCCAAAAGAGACAGAAAAATAACCAAAATAAGTCTCAAAATGAAACCTTATAGTAAAAAAATGCAAAGCATAATTATAAGAATGTTGTACATAATATAAATGTTCATCCCATAATGTAGGATGTTTACCACAATACCCCTTGAGTAAGTGTACCACTGTTCGGTTGACCACTTCTATTTGTCCATCGGTTTGTGGATAAAAGGTATGATTTTTTTAGCTTAGTATCCATCAAATCCTACAATGCTGACCAAAACTCACCAATAAATTGAGCATCATGATTAGATATAATAGAAGTGGGTAACCAAAAATAGATCCAAACATTTTTGAAGAATAAATGTGCAGTATCTTCACTTGTAACCTATTTAGTACAAGGAACCACAAGACACATATTTCTGAACCTATCCACAACCACATACAAATAATCATGTTTTCTTAGTGACATAGGTAAACCTCCTACAAAATCCATAGAAATACTTTCCCAAGGATGGTTAGGAATAGAAATAAGTGTATACAATCCTAACTTCCAGTTGCTAGGTTTACTTGTGGAACAAATAATGCAACCTTTAATGTATTTAGATACATTTTATGTCATATGAGGCCAATAGTAATATCTTTGTAATTGTGTAACTATTTTACCAATGCCCAAATGACCTGAAACAAGAGAAGTGTGTGCTTCTCTAATCATGTGAACTATTTCATCCTATGGAATACATATTTTTCCAAGATGATATAACATTCCATTATGCACATGATAGTCAAATGCTTCTACTGATTTACCATTTATGAAATTTTCATAGACATCTTTAAAATCAACATCTCTAGTATACTGTTCCTTATAACTTTCATGAATAAAATGACTATGCTGCAAAATAGTAGATGCTACAATAGGAGGTCTAGAAAGCATATTTACAACCTTATTATGTGTTCCCTTTTTGTACCTTATAACAAGATATAACTACTAGATAAATCCCATCCATCAAAAGTGCCATGATTATTGTAGCTTGGATTATGATTAAAGGTATTGCAAAGGCTAATGATCTGTATGGATGATTGTCTCTTTGCCCATCAAATAGTGTTTCCACTTTTTCACACTCTACACCAAAGCATACAACTCTTTATCATAAGTAGGATAATTTTTAATTGCACTTTTAAAGGTTTTCGAATAAAAACACACTGGTTTTTGATTTTGCATTAACACTGCCCCTATTGCATACCTACTAGCATTAGTTTTTATTTCAAAAGATTGTCGTAAATCAAAAAATACAAGAATTGGGGTTGTACTTATATTTTCTTTCAAGGCATTGAAAGCTTTTTCATGCTTTCCTCCCCATTGAAATACGTCCCTAACACTTTTTAAAGCATGTAAAGGAGATGCAATGTAAGAAAAGTTAACAATAAATTTAATCCAAAATTGAATTGCTCCAAGAAAACTTATAACTTCTATTGCATTATTAGGCCTTGGCCAATTTACTATGGCTAAAACTTTTGTAGGGTCTATTTTTAATGAGGCATTCCCTACAACATAGCCTAAGTAAACCAAAGATGTTTTTGTAAATTCACATTTTGACAGCTTAAGGAAAAGTTTATTATTTTGTGAAGTATCTAAGACTTTCCTGATATGTTAAAGATGATCTTCCCATGTGTTACTGAAGATTAAAATGTCATCCAAGCACACAATTACAAAATCATTAAGAAATGGTCTTAACACATCATTCATAACCTGCTTAAATGTAGTAGGTGCATTACAAAGCCCAAAAGGCATAACAAGCCACTCAAAAAGACCTTACTTAGTTTTGAAAGTGGTTTTCTAACTATCACCATCACTTATTCTTATTTGGTGATAACCACTTCTCAAATCTAACTTAGTAAAATAATTTGCATTTTTTAATTGATCTAAAAAATTATCAATACGAGGAAGAGGGTAGTGGTTTTTAACCATGATTTTATTCAAAGCTCAAAAATCCACACACATCTGCCATGTACCATCTTTCTTTGGTACCAAGACAATAGGCAAACCGCATGGAGAGGTACTTCGCCGAATGACCCCTTTCTCAAGTAACTCCATCAATTGATTCTTTGTTTCTTCATTCTTTACTACTAAAAACCTATACATGCCAATATTAGGGAGAGAGGCATCCTGCTGAAATATAATCTTATGTTGGATTTCTCTCTTAGGGGGTAAACCTTGTACCTCTTGAAAAACACCATTGTAGTTAAAAATAATCTTTTCTATTTCAAATTGATGTTTAGGATTGCAACCCTCTAAGGCCTTGGATTTTTTACTCTCCTTGGCTTTCAAAATCATGAGAATAAAACTCTTACTCAAGTTTACAAGTTTTTTCATTTGTCCTGCAGAGACAAGAGTTAAATTAGTTTTGACATGATGGGATCTTCCTATGTATTCAATTTCATCCTTTACCAACACATTTGTTCTCTTCTCTATAAAATATTTCCTTTCTATCATATAAGTAAGGACTTCCAAAATAATTTCACAAATATCTAAAGGAACTACATCTAGCTCTACTTCATCAATGAATTTAGAAGTAATAACAAACCTCAAGGTGCATGTTTTTGTGACCTACAATTTTACATCATCACACACCCATCCTAAAGGATATGGTTTTGGATGTAGCTTATTTTTGAGTATAATTTTTTAACAACCTCTTCAAAAATAAGATTAGCTTGTGATCCACTATCAAAAAGAGTATCTACTTTAGTATGCTTAGATATGACTCTTATGTGGAAAAGATCATTTATTTTTATTTAAACATGTTTAAATCTAGTTTTAGAAGATGAAGCAATAACAAAAGGTTTAGGGTTAGAAGAGGAAGAAGTTGAACCTTGCAGACCCATAGCAGTCACTTTTATTTCATCACCAAAATCTGATCCCAGGTCCTGTTGGATAATAACATTAGCCTTCTTTTCCTTTTTATTCCAAAACCTCTTTGGCTTGAGTTATAGATGGAGTTTCTAACACTTAGCCTCATCATGATTCATCTTGTAGTGATTACAGAAAGGTTTTCCTTCCTCTTTCTTAACAGTGTAAGTAGACTTTCCCTTACCCTTTCCTTTACTTTTTCCTCTATTTTCAACTGGCTTGTGAGATTTATTTCCATAGCCTTCCTTAGTCCTCTTACCCCTGGATTCCATATGGATAGCTTGCACACATACTTCATCAATGTTAGAAGTATTAAACCTGAGTATAATATGTCTCAAATAACTATGCAAACATCTAATATACTTTAGCAATGTTTCTAAACTATATAGAGAAATGCCCAACATTAATGCATTCTTTCTAAACTCTTGAGTATAATCCTACACACTCTGACTTTTATTCTATTTTAAAGTATACCAATCCATATTATCTTGTTGTATATAACCCAAAGGATAAAATTGATTTCTTAGTTCATAAAAAAAATCATTTTAGAAAGAAATTACCTTACCATGTTGCTTGAGATCTTCCTGAATCTTACTCTCCTTCTAGATGAGTGTTGTGCCATTCATATGGAGAGTAGTCAGTTGAATCTTGGCTTCTTCATTGAGAATATTTTGAATCATATAATATATCTCAATCTACTTGACCTAGTTATCCAACTTATCTACATTGAGCTCACCATTATAAATTGGTAAATCAAATTTAACATCTAATTTTAAATGTGGGATGGTTTTACCATCTACAAAAGAGGAGGCCTTTTGAGAAGATAAATATGAAAGAGGAATTTATTCCCTTTCAGCTTGATCTTCCTTTTCTTCTTTCCCCTTTTATTTTTCCTCATACATTTCTTTAACCATATTTTTCATGCTGAGGAAGGCATGCTAAAATTCTACCTTAGACATGTTTGTTCTCATATTTGACTGTTGGCTTGCACATCTTACACCAATTTTAGGTTCAAACTCCGCAAGTTCCCCTTCACCATGTCTTGATCGAGACCTAGTTAACATACAAGACTATTATAATTTTCAGACAATGTGTTAAATGGCCTTGATCATAGGCTCTACTACCAAACAAATATGAAAACTTAGGTTATAAAACCTTTACAGTTTGCTTGGATCAGATTTAAAATAAAACAAAATATTTTAATTTCTAATTCCCCTTTCAATAAATCCAAACAATTAATTTATAAAACTTCCATAATTTAATAAAGAAAATTGAAAGGATTTCTAATCATAGAGAGTAAATTAAAAACAAAATATAATATAAAATATTTTTTTACAGGGTTCACTAAATGGCTACATCCCTGGGTCCACTCTATGAGTGTTCTAATCTTATTAAAACTCTTTGAGACTGATTACAAAAATCTCTCTGAGTAAACAATTTATTTCCATACTAGATATCTATTTATGCAACAAAATAAATGTCTTAGAGGTTCTATTGCCTCTGTATCCATATATCTCTGTCTGTAATTTCCTTTGTGCAAATCTACTACTTCTCTACCAAAATCTTGTTACTGCCTTTGTAAAATAACCTACAGTTATATATTTCTCAATGTTATTTGGTGTTGGCTGGGTAGTAACAAATTTTCTCAGGTACTAAGAATTTTCTTGAATTGAGGTTTTTCCTATTTTGATAGCATGGCATTGGCTCTCTCGAATTTCTTGCTACCTGTATTCAGTTTTGCTCTACAAATGATCAAAACCAAAAATCCCAAAATGGAGTTCAACATCATTGGTGTATAGTTGAGCATGGATAACGACGTAGAATTAGTGTCAAAGTTGATCCATGCTATCATAAATAGAAAATAATTAAACTTCCCCACATATTAATAGGTAATTTTTTGAATAATCTTTGCTAGCTATAAACCCTTTAACGCCAATGTTTCGACACACCATACCTATCAAGAATCTTCAAGAACCTTTAAAGAATTAAATTACCACATATTCTTTAAAAAAGATTCCATGCCAAGATTAAATCCCTGACAAAACTCCTTATGCCAAGATCAAGAACAAGATTTGTAATTCTTGATTAATTCAATATTACTACATGATAAAACAAGACTCAAGATTCCAAGACTTGAGTTCCATTAAACATGTAACGCTTCTTTCCAAAAAAATATCACCACGTTGTAATTGTTTTATGCATAAAGTTTCAATGCCACCTAATTTATTTAAACAATATTACCAATCATTTGACTTTGGCGATTAACTATAAGTCCATGTCTTTTTAATGAGTTTGGCGTTAAACTTAAAGACTCACTCCATTATAACATGTGGACATGAAATATTTTAATAAAGACTTTAATATGCATGGAGTCTTTAAGGAATGGTACAATTTTTTTTTTTAATAAAAGATATAATTAAAATCTTAAAAATATATTTATTAATAAATAATAAATATATTAAAATATATAAATATTAATTTAAATATCTTAATAAAAATATATTAAAAAATAAATAATAAATGTATTAAAAATATTTTATTGGTGGAAAATTTTCAAAATTAATTATAATGTTGCGGGTGGAGGTGTGGCATTATTGGTCAGATAATGCCCCACCTACATTTCCAACAATAACTAAATATTCCAAATAATTGATCAGAATCTTCAGTGGGAAATCTCCTAGATCAATGTCCAAACTAATTAGACAAAAAATAGAAAAGGGTTCTTCAATGAAATATGCCTCTTATATATTTTAATTGAGTGATGTAAGATGTCATATGTAAATAGATATGGATTTATATATTTAGAGGCTTTTCTATTCTCATTCTCAGTAACACTAATAATAGCCAATGTTTTTGTAACAATAGTACTTATTTCTCTTTCTTTGGTGAATGGAAGAAAGGTACAATTTCTACAAGGACCATAATCATAGCCAATCTTGGGTTGTTTATTGTATAAGGGTTTAAATCCCCACTAATTTCTACATTTTCTCTCCAATAACTATGGTAGTTTGATCCCTGGCAACATAATCATGCACAATCTAAACAAAAAAGATTTTGAAAAGACCTTTTCAAACTCTTTGACCCAAAAAAACACTCTCAAACATATGGTTGTAATGACAATATATGGCTGAAAAAATACCTCAAAGAGACATATGTTTTCATTGAGATGATGCTTGTTTCAATCATGTATTGAGTAACTTAAATAGTTTGGTAGAAGCTAAATATTGTATTCACATATATGACATGCCAAATTTTTTTGCATGTGTGTCTAGTTGGGCTTATTCAAGTCCATCACTTGAAACACCCTATCATTAGCCATCACCACAACCACCCACCTCACCATGAAATGTTTAATCACTTTTATGTTCTGTATGGATTTATTCGTCCCCTCCAAACAAAGGTCAATAGTCATGGGTTTCACATGAGAAACAACGATCAATTCACACTCTTTTGTGTAATCCTAAGACAATTTTTTACAATCATCCTAAGTTTGATATCGATTATGCCTAGTGAGAACATTGATTTATTTATTTCAAGCTAAAATATTGAAGTTCTTGAGTGTTCACATGAGCTATGAGTTTGTAATGACCAAACTAGAGGAGAAGGTGGCATATTAGAGGAGGCAATTTAAATGGACAACATAATAGTTGATGTAGATAACAACATAATTGGGAGATGAATAAATAAGGATATGCTCAAAGATACTTTTTTTTCACACATGAGTATGAAATTAAAAATGTGCAATGAAAGATACAAGTTAGAGGCATAAAATCATCTCTAGAGGTGTAATTATTGTCGATGAAACAAATGATAGTTATCAATGCTCATGACATCTTCATCCACCCTTGATTGTAAAAAATGACTAATCAAAGATGTCAACTTTGTGTAAGCTATATACCCCTTTGTAATAGGTGAAGGGCATGCAAAGTCTAAAATTTGTTTATTATGACTAAGATTCATGCACTTACACAAGGTTCTAATTTATGATTTTTTTATCAATTAAAGGAAAAGTCATGTATCATTGCACATGAATGAATCTAAGATGTAAATGATAATGATAAAAAAATTATGCCAAAGAACATGGGATATTGTAAAAGGGTTTCTAAGTCCTCTGTATAGCAATATGTCATTAATTAGTCTCATGGAGGAGATATGGAATGATTTATGTGTGATTTGAGAGCAGCTTGTTGGTGTGAATCATATTATAATTCATATGGATAAGATTATGTAGGTAATTTAAGGTATGATATTTTGGGCTTTGGGTGGAATAAGGCCTCATAATGGAAAACTTTAAATTCATCGTGTCCAGATATGACATTATTTTCTACCTACATAACTCTAAAACTATACATCTCACTCATGAGATTTTGATGTGGATAAAATTTCAAGCTTTATTGCATGAAGGCAACCCCTAGACTCCAAAGGATTAATGACATGGTGATGGTCTTACCTATGAGAGTCTTGATGAAGATGCATCTGTAGTTTACTTTGATTAACATTAAAATTTCCCACTTACTGGTACCAATGCATTTGTATTAATACAAAGAATAGGCATATGACTATTGACAGTGGGATTGAGACCATCATCATGTGGAAGATTAATTTTTTTCACCATACAAATAGGCAAACCTGCCACCCAATGGAACCATGCATATTTGTCAAACATTTTAGGCTTTGATCGAAATATGGCCTCATAATGGACAATATTAAATTCAACTTGTCTGAATATGATATTGTTTGTTACCTACATAATTTTAAAATATTATGTCTCAATCATGAGATTTGATTTGATTGAATAAAGACTCCACATATAATTTATGGCTCGAATCAATGATGCAATGTTGATAATGTGGGGACAAGACATTGAATTCTGATAGTCTATCTTGTTGCTTCCATTTGTCCATGTTACCAATATATTGCCACTTGAAATATAAAAAACTATATCCCTTCCAACATTCTTTTGCACCATCATGACAACTACGTGTTTCTAGTAATTTTAACAACTTTTACTATAAGATGTGTTATATCCCTACTCATGGTGATACTAGTCCTCCAATCTAATCTTGCACTCAATCTCAACCTATCAATTTTTTATATATTCTAAAATATATATTTTAAGGTTGAACCTTATTAATCAATTAGAAAATTGATAAGGGACCAAACATTTTTATTAGTCTTCGTGTTATATTTTTATATGATCATAAATTGCCATTTGATAACCATTCAATTTTTTTAAGGCATTGTTGGGCATTTGAAGATGAGTTGTCTAGGGATTGAGAGGTGATATTCATATAAATCCCATATATAATTAGATGTTACATATGGGAGAATACATAGAGGGAGGTATAAGTACAATTGAACTCCATCTTTATTATTTTGATAATATTTACATAAAGGGAGGTATAAGTGATTCATCTTTAAAATATTTCCTGTGACTGTATAGTAGGAGAGGGAGGTATAAGTGATTCATCTTTAATATACTTCCCATGATTGTATAGTAGGAGAGCATAATCCAAATTGGAATTCAATAATATATCCCTATTTTTGGTTTGTTTTTATTCACATTTATTTGAAAATGATAATATACATTTAATTTTAATTGCATCTATTTAATTGAAAACTATAGGTTTTAATTAAAAATATTAACAAACTTGAAAAAAAAGAAAAAAAAGTAGATATCACCCTTAGACAATGAACCCATCTATAGTTCAAAAAAAATACTCCATGAATGGAGATGGTGCCCTCAATCCAAGACCAAGTGATTCCCCCTCGTCCCTAGTATTTCCAGCATGGTCACATTGGGAGGAAGTACAAAAATGCAAGGTAATAGATGACAGGGTATGATATATACTTTTGGAAAATTTTAAGGCTTAAATTTGATGGCCGTATTTATGTTTTAGTTGTAAAATATAGTTAATTTTTTAGGAGACCGTATTAAATGAAATGTAAAATTTTAAGTAAATCATGAAAAATTATAAAGCATTATAATAAACATATATATTTTCTCTAATGTTTCCCCTTTTTACTATGAATTATAGTTACATTGAAAGCATCTTCTATGATGAAGAAATTACACATTTTTTTAATCTAAACCACAATTAAGGATTAATTCCGGTTGTTTACATTAAATTAAACATGATTTAGTCCTAATTATTGATAATTGTTGACCATCTTTGTGTTTTCCATCGCTTACCCATTAGTTTGTTCATTATGGATATTGAATGGGTGCATTTGAAAAATATTAATAGATCTCAAGATAGTTGGCAAGGACAAATTGCCTGAATGACATAATGTTTCATATGAAGAAGTCATTAAGGTGACAAAAGGATTATGTAAGGAAAACTTGTTAGGGACTGGTATCATATCTTATTGTTTAGAATTTGGACATAGAGTGTTGGTTCTAAAGTTCATGTCCAAAGGAAATTTAGATAAATTATTGAAATACTATTTAGAGCGTAATGAGACACTGAGTTTCTAGGACATACTAAACATAACAATAAATGTAATCCATGGATTGGAATATCTTCATCATGTTTATTTTGTGTAACTTATACCCTTTGATATTAATTCAAGAAAGATACTTCTAGATGAAGATATGACAATGCATGTAACTTATTTTGACATAGTTGGATTGTTTTGTGGGTCAAACTCGATGGAATTAAGAAGTACTTCCACTCCGTCTCTAAAAGGATTTATGGGATACATTGCACTAGGTATTTATTTCATATATAATTATCACTCATTTTTTCTCCATTAAGTATGATAAAATAACATGTCTAAATTTTGTTAAATGCATAGTATAGATCTAAGGGATGGGCATCTATAAAGGGTGATGTTTACAACTGCAAAATCATGTTTTTGCTGATGATAATTGGAAAGATTCCAATGGATGATAAATTTGGAGGAGAATTGAACTTTCCCAACTTGTTGATCTCATAATCCCCACTTTAAAATTATATACCTATGGGCTTCCTTGCAGTATGTTTTTTGTGGGTCATATCCACTCTATAATAGATTGGAATATGCTCTTAGGTATTAAGAAACTCTAAGCTTGTTTGATGCACTATGAATTAAGATGAGTATATTCTCAAGCATGTACAAGTGGTAAATGTAAATCAGTTGTATGCATATTTATCCATTAATAAACTTTTCATTATATAATGACACTTAATTTCATTTATAGATGTAAGGTTTTTAGGTCTTCAACATTGTCTAAAAATGTAGATAAAGGTGAGATGTTAAACTCTAAAGTAGTGTGCTTAAGAAGATTAGGGATTCCTCCATACTTGGTGGGCAATAATGGCTATCTTCTACTACCTTGGTTGATAGTTCCCTTCATAGATCTTGTGTTTGCTTATTGGGAGTAACAAATTATCACCCCATAACCTATTTCAATGTTTTATAAAATTATATCAAATTATGGATTTAAGCATGTAAACACTTAAATGTTACTTATAGTTGATTTTATTTATAATTGTTAGTTAACCAAACCAAATAAAACTTAAATTTTTATCTTTTTTTAAGTTATAACGAGGTGGTAAAATTTTATGTTTCTTGTTTTGATTAAACCGATTTATTTTTTTAACAGTAACTCAATAACATAAAATATTAAAATATTGATCACCAAGCAGTGGTTTATCCTAACTAGTGTCATTTATCATTTGCCATAATTTAGAATCCATCACAAGGAGCCAATGTTTATCCATTAATGGGGTGGTAAAATTTAATGTAGGGAGTAGACACACCATCAAAAGATGATGACAGATCTTGAAATGGTTGGAAAAAAGAACAATATAATTGTTAACTAACATTATATGGATAGTCTAATTCCATACGATGAGTCCTAGGCTATAACTACTATGTTGTAGATTGTTTATTAAAATATAGATGTATGTTATTATTTTAGATATAAATTTAAGTTCATCTTTAGCTGGTGATTATTATAACTTGTGTTACTCTTAGTTTCATTATTCACAACAGTGGTCCACATTTATTGATGGGAATAAAATTGTATTCAAAGTCATTCATTGTTGGAGATTTTAAATTGTTGGGTAGATACCTATGCAGGCTCTTTGAGTTGAGCAGAGAGTGTCATGGGTCTAGTTGTCCAAGCCTAGCATAGAGGGTACATCTACGTTGGCCACATGGTTCAAGGCAAAACTGTTTGATTTTTAGATTCAAAATTTATTTCTATTCTCATATTGAGTCAGTTGTATTTGATAATGAAGGTCTATTTTATGGTTCTCTGCTCTCTATCTAAAATTTGGATAATTATGACTCATCTATATGTTGTTGTAGGAATAATATTTGAGATATATATATATATATATATATATATATATATATATATATATATATCGATCTCAAATGGAATGAATTTATTATTAAACTTTTTTTCTAAGTTTTGTAAAAATAAATTACAAGGTGAAGAAGTTAAAATTCAATAAAATACTAAAGCAAAGGCCAAATGCCAACAAGTTTGCAGTAAGAACATAAAAACATTATAGCTTGCACTTGTACCTTTTCAAAATATTTCTTATAATAACTCTTTAAAAATCATATAGGAGACCAAAAATTTGGATTCCAAATTCTCCCAAGTTTTTTTGCCCAATTACTTGCACTATCATTTGCCTCTGTCATGCACTCCAACATTTACACATCCTTCATTTATCATTTAAATTAAACATATTATAAAACATGGGTATGTTATATATACCTATGATTGATGTTAAGGTATTTAAAACACTAAGGGGAAATGTTAGGGTCAATGAAAGGCCATCTGCAAGAGCTACACACTGCTACCACTTCAATCTCATCATCTACCCTGCATTGAAGAGTGATTTCACATCTTGATTTCATCTTATGATTTATAACCTTTGTATCCATGGATAATATGGTTATTAGCTGATTATTATTTCTTTGATTTGAGCTTTATGACATATACTATAATGAGACAGTGATATTGTTGATTAGTATACATGATGTGGCCACTGTATTTTATTGTTCTGTACATTATGGATATGTATTTGTTAGTTTTGCATCATTGGTTGATATTTATGATGACTCAAACTAACTACCTAATTATTGTGAGGTGGATGAAATATTGATCCTACCCTTGGAGCATAATGAAAGAGAGCATCATCGGAGAGGATGGAATAGATGGAATGATTGAAGAATGACAAAAGAATTGGTAGTGACCCTATACACACAAAATAGAATAACTTGTTAACTATTTTTATTTAATATGGTTAGCTAATTGTATGGATTTAATTGTTGTGATTATTATGTTCATGTGATGTTATTCCTAGTAAACTAATAATCCATGTTATTCAATACATCTTTTTAAAGATTGTTTAAAACATGAACTAACCTTCATAACAGACTCAGTAAATAAATTTGAAGATATGACATTAAAATATTTAAAATATCAATTTAGGTAATTCTTGCTATGATAGTATTTAATATAATACCTATGTTAATATCCTATATGGACTATCCAGATTAAATACTACAATGTTTAAATAATAAACCTTTTTCTTAATGATTTATAAAGTAATTGTTAATTTTGACATTGCTAATAATAGGCATAATTATCTAGTTTTACATGTAGTCTTTAGTTGAGTCTGAGTTTATGCACTGGAATATGGACTACATGAAATTAAATTTAAAGCTAGAAATTGGTTATTTTTTTTAAATGCTCAACCTAAACTTATGTTGAGATAACATGGGTAATAGGGCATAAATATATTTAATGAGCAAATTACATGTTTTAATATTAATTAATAAAGTTAAAATTAAGTTAACTACGGTCTTGGAGGTGAGACAACTTCATATTAAGGAAATAAAAAAGGAGAGTAAAATGTTATGCATGAGAAAGAACTGAGAGATGAATATCATGCAAATAATGGGGCGATGATAGATTTAGAAGGAGAATTGATTTATAAATTAAGATATATAAAAGTTAAATAAGGATGGAGATACCAAAAAAAAGGAAACAAAGGATTTTTGAGAAATTTTTTGGTGGGAAGCACTAAGGGAGGCATATTCTTCAATTCTGACAATTTTTGTGAAGGTAGGTTCTGCAATTCTAATTCTTATGTGTAATATTATGTGAAGAAAGAGATTAGTTGATAAACCAAAATCCTTCCTAGAAATCCAGAGAATAGTTAAAGGTTTTTAGTTTGATAGCATCCTTTCTTATATTTTTATCAGTAAACATAAAGACTAAATATTAGAATACATGGACAAAGTTTATAAAATTATAGACAAAATTTTAGTACATATGTATAGGCTGAGTCTACAATTATTGGTTGAAAACTATTGAATATGAGAGTAGTCCCTAAAGCTACAGCTAGTGTCTAAGTCTATATTTTATTTGTTAGCGTATAGGGTAAAGGATTTTGGGTAGCATCATGATTGGTTATGACTAGGCAGTGACATATATTTATATATAGATGTTTTAAGATAAAACTGAGTATTATTAAATAATGAGTAGCGCCTTACATTAAGACTGTGCCTTAATTTATTTTCCAAAAATGTAAAACATAATGAAGATAGCATCTTTGTTTATTTAAAATCTTTTTTGTATAGACAGAGTCCTAAATCCGGCAATGTATTAAAAATTATGACAATATTTCACTCTTTTGGTCTATGTTCCCTTAAAATGAATGGTATTTCACTCTTATAGTCTGTGTTTCATTTTTAGAGAATTGTGTTGCATTACATATGTTTGTATTTTATCAGTGTAGACCTATGTTCCATATTTTTAAGTCTACGTATCACCCTTTGGGTCAACATTTAATATATAAAACTGAATTTTAATACATTTTAAGGTAACACTTTACTTGTGGGCTGCATATTATATGTTATTATAGACTGCATCCTTTTTAATAAGTTTATTTTTTATATTATTTATTGAATGAACTTAATAACTACATTATGCCTACATAGACAATGCTTTGTTTATTTATTTTGCGTCCTACCTAATTGCACTAACCTCGGTAATGGTAACATCTAAAATAATTAAGTATATATGTGTTGACATCTCCCTTCTTTGTAATATATATGAGGGATATATTTATAGATTGAGTCTTTCATAAATATATAACAAGATGCATCTTTTTTAAATATGTTTCTCTTTAATGCAAGATCGAATGTTGGGTGGAACTTTATTATGCTTTAGATTTTTTGTGTAACTGTTTTTAGGTCAAATTACATTCCTAGGCAAGTTATGCTGCCAGGCTGAGTAGTATTCCCAGTCCAAGTTGAGCTGCGAGCTCAAGTTGCATTTTACATTAAAAAAAATGATAATGAACGTATTATGATGTCAAGCATAAAATGAAAACAAATTAAGTTGTGAATATTGCATGTTGAAAATGAGATATGTAAATAGACATTACCACATAATTAGTTTGGTTATAAATATCTAAAATGAAATTAAACCTTAAATAGAGGAATGAGGTGAATTATATTGAGTTGTATTGATTGTGATATCTATTTTCTTGCATATATTGAACTCATTTTATACATATAATGTATTTCTATGATTTGTGGTGGGTTTGGGTAAACCCTTAAATCAAACATAACTGTAGGTTATTTAAGTATGTGACTAACTAATGTAAAAGAATGTATCTATGTATGAACATGAGTATTCATATATATAACCTACACTAGGTAATGCATCATGTGCCTATAACTATAGTATTAGTGACTCTTAAAAATAAATCACCAAAACTTGTGGGTCTTAACACTTTAACTGTGTGAAAATAGTCACCTAGAAAAGGAGTTAAAATGAAAAGATTATGGAATAACTTGGTTGTGAATTATTTAACGTTTTGAAAATATCATGTTAGATTTTTGTTACGTATATGCTTACAGTAAAGGAAACTAGTGAGTAGCACTTAATATGAGTAGACTAAAATGTACACACACACACACACACACACACACACACACAGTGCATCGAGTAGCATGTCTATAGATTATATTTTCTTCTGATTATTTCTTTAAGGAATAATTGGGGTATACCCAAGTGGTATAATCTCATATTTACTAGATTAATATTTATAATTATTAGATTGATTATTTGTGTTTGAGTGGGTACCCATGCACAGTGAGTTATGATAATATGGGATATAGAATACTTCAGCTTAAATGTATATGCTCAGATGGTACATACTATAGTTGTATATCTAGACTTTCACTTTTATTCACTGATTAAATATATATGTTGGTTATTCTTGAACAATATGTTTTATAACAGTTAATAGGACACCATGTATGTGTGCATACAACCTTAAAAGTATAAATGAATGTTATGTTAGAATTTTATGTATTTATATAGCTTGTTTTGTCATATATATTTACTTGAATAAAAGCTTATGATTTCATGTATTTATGACTACTTTATATAACTGTTCTTAGAAAATTAGTAGTTATGTCTTAGAACACTAGATTATGATATTATGAGATATCATGAGTTATAGTTGTTTGAATCTTATTGTAGTTTAGAATTTGTAATTTAAGGTGAACCATACTCGGGTGGTATAAACTGAATGCATTATTTTTTGTATGAGTTAAATAATAATGTACGATTTATTCATGCATTGATAAAACAAAAGTACACTTTGCTTACTCCTATGTTTACAATGTGGTGTGATATGATTGCTAGGAGGAAGTAAAATTTTAAGAATCTTGAGGTTAAATAAGTATAGTGAGATATTATCCTTTCATGTGTGTGATTTACATGTTGGTGCAATATCTTTCAATAGAATGGGGTTTCTATGATACACTGCATGTTTAGTTTTAAAAATTATATAACACTTGGGTACTTGCTTGTTATCTATATTCTTCCATCATTCTATCTACCTATCCATGAAGGGAGGGTCATTTACTGATAGGGGATTGTGTAGAGGATCATTGATCTATGATTGGTGTGAAAAAGTGCTTGGATGATGCTCTTTATCTCCACAACAATAATACTTACCTAGAGACTACACTTGAGATTATAAAAAATACAAAAGTTGGTTCGACTTAAGCTCTAGAGGACTTGGTATCTATTTATCATATTAAGACTAAATGTCTAATGAAAATGTAATTGTATTTTATTTGTATATACTGAACAACAGTTGTTGTATTAGTGGACTAGTTATGGTTGAGTCCTAACGTATTTACTTTCCTTTGAATTGTAGTATATCATATTTCTATCAGTATTAGAATTTGATACTGTTATTGTTTGAAGTTGTTGATTATATGTTTGGCTAAGTTATTTAGTATAACTATGGTTTGAGTGAATGAATATTAAATAATTATTTTTTTAAAATTTACTGTATTATTATAAGTACAATTTGAGAGATTGTTACATGTGGTATCAGATATAAGGCTCAAACTCTAAGACCTAATGAGTCCATTAACATTTTCATATCTTTTTGTTTATCAGAATATAGAATTGTGAATGTGTGTATGGTACATTGAGTGTGTACCTAAAGATTATTCGTACCCCCTTATAGTTGTTAAAGGATTGGTTTATCGAATGTTTCATTGGTGATAGTTATTTAAGGTGTTTGGGTAGGTATGTGCATATCTTAGTTCATGATTTTTGAACAAGAGTTCCCTACTATATTCTTGATTGAACACCTTGAGTATGATCACATTTTTCTTGGTAATAAAATCACTTTCACCATTTATGTTTTGTGTTGTAAGTGTTTTTAGAGGTATGGAGTGTCTCTCACTTAAGTAATTATGATTTAGTTTTGTGTCTTGTATACATAAATCTTAGGAGCGGGAAATCCTATAAGACCATTCTAGATTCACACGACCTAGTATGGTGGGAGTTTTCTTGTAGTTGAGTGTAGATGTATTGATTGAAAATTTCTTTGTGTTAGGAGTTTTTATTATGTAGACTTAAAAAGAAGTATCATCTCTTTTAGTTAGCTTATAGGTGAGTTATTATTCTCTCACTCTCCTCTTAAATCAATTTAAGCTACCAAGAAGATTCATATTTACATAATGTTTATTTTAGTGTTTTCTACTTCTTGTTAAGAGAAGTTGTAGGATTAGATGGATTGATGTATCATTGTGGGTAATATTTTTTTTTCAGTTGTGAACGTAGATTATGATACTATGTAGTCTTAAAATTTTTGGTAAGTAGGTAAGGATTGACAACTTGGATTGCAGTGTTTCCTTTTATCATGTGAGGGTATGTAGGAGATTTGTTTTTAAGATTTTATCTCTCTACTTTCCACTTGTGATATTTTAGAGTCACTATTTTATCTAACTTGTGAACTTGACCATGAGGAGTGGCTAACCTTGAATTTATGTTTATTTTAGGTGATTATAATTGTTGATATATACATTTGTTTAGATTGATATTATTCTCTTTTTGAAGCATGTTACTTTGAAAGGCTATTTATATACCTTTTTTTGAGAGCAAGTAGGGTATGAGATGTGCAGAACATCTTAATAGTCTTAAAAGATTGAGATAAACTTTTTAATTTTTTGTATGCTAGTCATGCAAACAAAGAAATATTGTCTCACTTATAAGGTTGTAAGGACAATATGATCCTTAGCCTTAGTATGTTATGTTAATTTTGATAAAATTTCCTCTTAACTATGACTATAAAACTATATGTTAAGTTGTAGAATATGATACTAGTTATGTTTGGTTAGTGGTAACTTAATGCAATTATAGAATAATTGTATGAATTTTTTTGTATGTATGTTGGTACATCTAAAATTATTTAGCATATAATATTACTTCATATGATTTGTTAGTATAAATTTGTGTTTCATTGAACCTTGTGCATATTATAGAGATTGTTAGGTCATGGAGACTTGAGAGAAGACTGGTGAATTAAGAATGTGAGTTCTAAATGATAGGACGGTATCCTAATTAGCCTCACATTAACTCAGTTATTGAGTTGGATCCAACATACAAACTTGTTCAATCTAGGATTTGACAAATAGACTTGTCAAATCTATGGACAAATATTCTTAATTTTATATACATTAAAAATGTAGTATTTTCAGTTCTTATTCATCGTCATACTTATCAGGGGCTACGTTGAGTAGTATTGACATGTTATAATTATCCAAAGCTACACGAAGTAGCAATAGTATTAACATATACACATCATTCTTGTCAGGTCCCCTAAATACTTTTTTCTAGAATGAGAAATAGATGCTCTAGGTTAGAGAGATGTGCATAGGGGCTAGAAGGTTTTGTGAAACTTTACCTGGTCATTTGTTTTAATTTTTGTGATGATATCATATGTTTTTGAGAAGTTAGTAAAACTTTTACAAAGATATTATAGGCTTGTCTTGTCGATTCTGGACCTCGGGGTGGCCATGATATAACCAATCAACATAAGTGAAATTCGTAAAACTTGTTTACATAATAGAAAATGTCATAGATCAGGGTCTTGTGAGACCAATACTTTAAGAATAGTGTTAACTGTGAGAACTATGATGAGTTCTTCAAGTAAATTTCACATTTATTTATATGATTTGATACTCGATACTATATTTTTATTCAGTTAAACTCTATTTATTATTCAAAACTTTTATTTAAATAAGTGTCATCGAGATGATGACTAGTTTTAGGAAGGAAGATGTCATACCCTGATTTCACTCTATGATTTATAACTTTTGAATTCGTGAATTAATATGATTATTCGCTAATTATTATTACTTTGATTTGAGCTTTATGATGTATAGTGTAATGAGATAGTGAAATTTTTGATTAATATACATGAGGCAAGAGCTGTATGTTATTATTTTATACATTATGGATATGTATTTATTAGTTTTACATCATTGATTGATATTTATGATGACTCAGACTAATTACCTAATTGTCACGAGGTGGATGTAAGATTGATCCTACCCTCAGAGCATGACGAGAGAGAGCATCGTCAGAGAGAATGAAATAGATGGGATAATTGAGAGATGATAGAGGAATTGCTAGTGACCCTACATATACACACATTAAAAAAACTTGTTAACTCTTTTTATTTAATTTGATTAGCTAGTTGTATAGATTTAATTACTATGATTATTATGTTCATGTGATGTTACTCCTAATAATCTAGTAATTCATGTTATTTATTACATATTTTAAAAGATATTGAAAACATGAACTAACTTTCATAACGGATTTGATAGATAAATTTGAAAATATAACATTAAAATATTTGAAATATTGGTTTAGGCAATTGTTGTTATGTTAGTATTTAATATAATACTTATGCTAATTCCCTATATGGACTATTCAAATTAAATACTACAATGTTTAAATAATAAACCTTTTTCTTAAAGATTTATAAAGTAATTGTTAATTTTGACATTGCTAATAATAGACATAATTATCTAGCTTTGCATGAAGTGTTTGGTTGAGTCCAAGTTTATGAACTGAAATATGGACTGCAAAAAATTACATTTAAAATTAAAAATTGGTTATCATTATTTTTAATGGTCAACCTAAACTTATGTTGAGATAACATTGGTAATAGGGTGTAAAGATATTTAATGAGAAAATTACATGTTTTAATATTAATTAATAAAGTTAAAATTAAGTTAATTACGGTCTTGGAGGTGAGATAACTTCATATTAAAGAAATAAAAAAGGAGAGTAAAATGTTATGCATGAAAAAGAACTGAGAGATGAATAGCATGCAAAGAATGGGGTGGCGACAGATTTAGAATGAGAATTGATTTATAAATTAAGATAGATAAAAGTTAACAGAGGATGGAGATACAAAAAAAGAGGAAGTAGAGGATTTTTGAGAGAGTTTTTAGTGGGAGGCATTAAGGAAGCCATTCTTCAAGATTCATCATTTAGGCAATTTTTGGCAAGGTAGGTTCTACAATTCTAATACCTGTGTGTAATATTATGTGAAGAAAGAGATCATTTGATAAACCAAAATCCTTCCCAAAAATCTATCGAACAATTAGAGGTTTTTAGTTTGATAGAATCCTTTCTTATATTTTTATCATAAAAATAAAGATTGAATATTGGAATACATGGGCATCGTTTATAAAATTACAGACAAAATTTTAGTACATATATATAGGCTGTGTCTACAAATATTGGTTGAATTATATTGAATATGAGAGTAGCACCTAAAGCTATAGCCAACGTCTAAGTCTATATTTTATTTACCAACATATAAGGTAAAGGAGTTTGGGAAGCGTCATGATTGGTTACGGATAGGCAGTGACATATATATTTATATATAGACGTTTAAAGATAAAACTAAGTATTATTAAATAATGAGTAACACATTAAATTAAGACTATGTCTTAATTTCTTTGCCATAAATGTAAAACATAATGAAGATAGTGCCTTTGGTTATCTGGAACCTTTTTTGTATGGGCAGAGTCTTAAATCCGGGCAACATGTTAAAAATTATGACAACATTTCATTCTTTTGGTCTATGTTCCCCTAAAATAAATGACATTTCATTCTTAGAGTGTGCGTTTCATTTTTAGAGACCTGCGTTTCATTATATAGGTTTGCATTTTATCAGTGTAGACATGTGTTCCATATTTTTAAGTTTGCATATCACCCTTTAGGTTAGCGTTTAATATATAAGATTAAATTTTAAAATATTTTTAGGTAGTGCTTTCCCTGTGGACTACATATTATATGTTATTGTAGATTGCATCCTTATTAATAAGTGTACTTTTTATATTATTTATTGAATAAACTTAATAACTGCATTATGCCTACATAGGCAACGCTTTGTTTATTTGTTTTGTGTCCTACCTAATTGCACTAGCCTAGGTAATAATAGTGTCCAAAACTATTAAGTATATATGTGTTGGCATCGCCATTCTTTGTAATGTGTATGAAGGATATATTTATAGATTGAGTCTTTTATAAATATATAATAAGTTGCATCTTTTATAACTATGTTTCTCTTTAATGCAAGATCGAATGTTGGGTGGAAATTTATTATGCCTCAAATTTTTTGTGTAATAATTTTTGGGTTGAATTGCACTCCCAGTCGAGTTGTGCTGCCAAGCCGAGTAGTGTTACCAATCCAAGTTGAGCTATGAGCTTGAGTTGCATTTTACATAAAAAAAATATGATAATGAATGTATTATGACATCAAGCATAAAATAAAAACAAATTAAGTTGTGAATAGTGCATGTTGAAAATGAGATATGTAAATAGACATTACCACAAAATTAGTATGGTTATAAATATCTAAAATGAAACTAAACCTTACATAGAAAAATGAGTTGAATTGTATTAAGTTGTATTATTTGTGATATCTATTTTCTTGCATACATTGAACTCATTTTATACATATAATGTATTTCTATGATTTATGGTGGGTTTGGGTAAACCCTTAAATCAAACAAGTTATAGGTTGTTTAAGTATGTGAATAGCTAATGTAAAGGATTGTATCTATGTATGAACATGAGTATTCATATATATTTAACCTACACCAGGTAATGGCTTGTGCACCTATAACTATAATATTAGTCATTGTTAAAAACAAATCACCAAAACCTGTGGGTTTTGACACTTTAATCATGTGAAAATAATCACCTAGAAAAGGAGTTAAGATGTTAAAATGAAAAGATTTTGGAATAACATGGTTGTGAATTATTTAATGCTTTGAAAATAGCATATTAGATTTTTGATACTTATATGTTTACAGTAATGAAAACTAGTGAGCGGTACTTAATATGAGTAGACTAAAATGTACTAGTGTTTTGACACACACACACACACACACACGTTTAACATATAAAATATTGCATCGAGTTACGTGCATATAGATTATGTTTTATTTTGATTATTATTTTAAGGAATAACTAGGATATACTTAGGTGGTATAATCTCGTATTTGCTAGATTAATATTTATAATTATTAGATTTATTATTTGTGTTTGAGTGGGTGCTCATGCACAGTGAGCTATAATAATAGGAATTATCATAGAATACTTTAGCTTAAATATGTATGTCCAAATGATAGATATTGTAGTTCTATGTCTAGACTCTCACCTTTGTTCACTGATTAAATGTATGTATTGGTTATTCTTGAATAGTATGTTTTGTAACAGTTAAAAGGACATCATATATGCATGCATACAACTTTGAAAGTGTAAATGAATGTTAGATTATACTTTTATGTGTTTGTATGACTTGCTTTGTCTTATATACTTGTTTGAATAAAAAATTATGATTCTTTGTATTTATGACTACTTTGTATAACTATTTTTGAGAAACTAGTAGTTATGTTTTAGAACACTAGACTATGATATTATGGGATATCATGAGGTGTAGTTTGAAACTTATTATATTAGTTGGGAATCTATAGTTTAATATGAACTATACCTGACTGGTAGGAATTGTAGGCATTATTTTCTATATGAATTAAATAATAATGTATGATTCATTCATGCATTGATGGAATAAAAGTACACTTTGCTTATTCCTATGTTTACTCTGTGATGTGATGTGATTGCTAGAAGGATGTAAAATTATCATAATCTTGAGGTTAAAATAAGTATAGTGAGATATTATCCTTTCGTGTGTGTGATTTACATGTTGGTGTGATATCTTGCAATAGAATGGATTTTCTATGATACACTGCATGTTTAATTTTAGAAATCATACATCATTTCGGTACTTGTTTGTTCTCTAGATTTTTACACCATTCTATCTACTTATCCATGAAGGGAGGGCCATATCCTGATAGGGGATTGTGCAGGGGATCATTGGTTCATGGTTGGTGTGGAAAAGTGCTCAGATGATGCTCTCCCTCTCCATAACAATACTACTTATCTGGAGACTACACTTGAGATTATCATAGATACACAAGTTGATTCGACTCGAGCTTCGGAGGGTTTCGTATCTATTTATTACATTAAGGTTGAATGCTTAATGAAAATGTAATTATATTTTATTTGTATATACTGCACAATAGTTGCTATATTAGTGGAATAGCCATGACTGAGTCCTAATGTATTTACTTTTCTTGCAATTTAGTATATTATATTGCTATCAATTTTAAAATTTGATATTGTTATTGTTCTAAGTTGTTGATTATATGTTTGGCTATGTTATTTAGTATAACTATGGTTTGAGTGAATGAATGTTAAGTAATTAGTTAAAAAAAAATTTATTGCATTATTCTAAGTACAACTTGAGGGATTGTTATAAGTGACTTGCTCTGCTATGTCTTCATCACATAATACATCTGAACATATCATAACATCATATAATTTTTATAGTTTACACCACTACATTTTTATTATTAAAGAGTTGATTCTAGAAAAAAAAAAACTTTGTGTAGGTTTTTAATCACTTTTTTATTACACTTTGCCATCTAGGTAAGTAAGAAAGTTTGTATTTTACCATGTAATCATATGGTTTTTACTCCTCTATTGGCTTTTACATGAGTTCACACTCTGTAATTTTGATCAGTGGCAAACAAAATGCATGTAGGTGGCAAGTGCTAAAGAGGAAAGTTGGTAAAAAGGGTTAGATGGGTAAGATTTCTTGGTGATTGTGCAAACAAGCATTATCAACAATAGACAACTTAACCACACCGTATAGGCAAGACAACTACCACAAAGTCAGAATGAGATAAACAAATCCCAAAAGATACCAATAAAAAAAGGATGAGGTTGTGATCATGTCATGGAAGAACTTCGTGGAATGGATACCATTCAATACCCTACGCTAAATTGAAGAAAGCATTTCATGCACCTAATCCACTTTGTTATATATAATTAAAGACATATAATATTATATATATTAATATTATAATTGAAAAATAAATGTTATAATTATAACATATATACCATTACTATCTTCATTTATTATTATTTATTATTTTAACTAATATAAATATATAATAGTAACATATAATATAATATTTTATCTTTTTATATATTGTATTTGAAACACTTTCTTCCCGTACAACTCATTTCTAATTTTTATGAACATACCACCTCATTTTCCATTGTCACTTTCATATATATATATATATATATATATATATATAGTTGCTTAATGTTTTATGTACAAAAAACGAGATGAGGTTAATGGCCATATGTTTTGAGTGAGATACGAATGTTAATTTACACTATTTTTTTTTACATAATCCTGCATCACTGAAACATAAAATTATATTCCTTCCAACATAATTTACATCTTTGAGACAACTACTAATAATTTTTAAAAAATAATATTAAATAAATAAACGTCATTAAAAAATTTATACTAAATAAAATCAAACAATATTGAATAAATAAATATCATCAAAAATTTATAATAAATAAGATCGATTGTCAAATTTAAACCAAAGTTGGGTTGGATCTTCTTAGAGCAACATTAATCTTACTTTTCATTGACTTCCAAATTTGTACAGAGAAATATCTCGCTAGTAAGAATTTTTAAAGTTTGCCCAAATAATTTATATCAATGGTAAGAGCTTATAAGATATGAGCAATCCTCATTCATATAAAAGTCAAAATCAAATCTGAACTACTTTCGAGTAGATTTTGATGGGATATTTATGATAGAAAAAGCATCTATATGAAATTTAAGGTTTACATTTTTTTTACCCGGTTGGTGATTTAATTAATTATATATATGTATGTATGGAATAATATTTTTTTAAAAATTTATATAAAATTAATTTAAACAAAATTAAATTTAATAATTTTATATTTAAATATTTAATATATTTTAAGATTTGTGATGGATTTTACTATTTCTTTAACAGTGTTTTATGAAATATTATTCATTATAATGATCAGAGATGTGTAATTCTATTCATTAAAAAGATCTAATATAAAATTAGTCTCTTAAATAATTATCGATGCAATTCTTTATTGTAAAATTTAAATTCAAATTTATTTATTTAATTTTAATTTCAAAGAAACAAATAAATCTTTTATTTTATTTCATAATAAAAAATTATTAAAAAATAATTTCAACATATATTTTATTTTTTATTTTACAAATTTTTATTTGAAATATATTTTTCCTTTAATCATATTAACCTCTTTTACTTGTATTTATATATACTTATTAGAAAATAAATTTATGATTTTCATTTTTGTATCATGTGGTCTTTTATGAGATGATGAATTTTTATGAAAGATTGAAATCATGCAATGTGGACATTTTTTTTTAATAGCATGAGGTTTATGTTATAATTTTTTTGAGTTTAAAATTTACGATCTTGTATGATAAAATTGTAATTTAAATGTCAATTTCAAAAAGAAAAAAGAAAACTTCATATATATATATAGTAATTCAAAAGAATCAAGGTTGACGAGTTCAATATTTAGAGTTGGATGTTCTAATACATGGTAGGATCCTTTATAAACTTCAGGGTCTTCACCCCATCACAATTTAAATTGAGAGTCAAACCCACGATCAAAATTATCTCTACAAAATATCAAAAGCAAGTAAACTATACTTTGAAACCTAAATATATATTTAATTAATTAAAATGTTTCACTAGAAAATAAAATTTAATTTATTTAATAATTAATTATATTCCAAAAAATTATTTAAAACAATCCTCTTACAATGATCTAAGTCAACACAAATTAATTGTGAACCCTACACAAATCAATGTTAGCACATCATTTTATAATAAGGTTTTCAAAATATGAATTTAAAGTTAAAAGTATAAATTCAACATTAATATGGATACATAAAAAAAAAATATATAAAAATAACCAAAAAGAATTAAAATCCCTATAATCAAATTACATGCGTGTTAAATAACTCATACTTCTTTACACACACATTTCAAAGGAAGTTATATCAAAACATAATAACATGTTCCATGTTTTTCCATAAAGAAGTCACACACTACCAATCTCCTTCCAATTTTTTTTTGAATAGATGATATTAATGCAATATATGTATCCACATTTTTCTAAAACTTTTAAAATATATTTTAGAATTTGTATTTTAAATAATTTTTTGATCAACCAATAGAACACAATATTATGCTTGTGTATGAATTTGGCTTATTTTGACAACATAGTTAAACCTAATATTTTTAAAGATGTATAACTTATTCAACGGTTTAGATGACTCATTGTCGGTTGTTCCCTATCCACATCTTATTCAACGGTATAGATTCGGCTCTTAGTTGCACATCCAAAATAACCTCTTGTTTGGTGACGGATTCTTGTGGGTTTGGGAGTTTCATTATTGCAAGGTAATTATGTAGTCTATAAAATCAAATTATATATTCTCATAGTTAAGGACGTGGTTCAACGTAATATGCCAAAATTCTTATATTGTTTCCTCAAAATGGATAAATAATAATAATAAATATATGGGTGGGAACTCGTATTTCGATAACTAGTGACTATCGGTGGAACGTTGAATAGTCTCCCTCTTTTGCGTTTTATGGTTGTCATGTTTACTGCGATTGCTTAATGACTTTAGTTTCCGTGTTCTTAAATTATTTTATGTAGCTTTTTTTTATTGAACAACACTTATGATTTTTTTTAATACAATTGTTTTGATGCTATAATTTGATTGCTCTCTCAAGGCTTGCCTTGATGTGTATTTAGTATTTTGGAGTGTGACTTTTTCCATCCCTTTTTTTATACGATCAACATTGTTTATTATGCAGTATTACTAATAAAAATGCACTTTTCAATCAAAATAGATAAAATTTTTACATTTGACTTACCTGATGATGAAACTTTTTAGAATAGGTCACATACTACTCTTCTCATATGGTACTGGGAAAGTTAGTACAATCATATTTCAATGCCAATGATTAATCTAATGGGTCAGAGAAGTTTGGAAACTGAAGTAAAATGTCACAATTTGTATTGGTCTAAAGTGTTTCTTTTATGTTAGATTCACTAATTTGGAAGACCGATGTAAATTTATAGAATAGAGACGTTATTAGTCTCGAAGGGAGGGACTATTAGCATTCAAAAAAATTTAATTGGTTATTATTCCTTGGGCAGTTGGCCAATCAGATCGCTTTATTTTCCGTGCATTAAAATATATAAATCTTTTGGGAAGTAAGGTGCATGATTTTTAACCAGTTAAATATAATCTTATTTTTACTAAACTTTGATTGGTAGAGATTTTTACATGTTATTGGCATCTTCACGTGGTTCGAGGTGAACTTTAATGGGGCAAATTTATTTTTGCAGTGTATCTATCCTTCACTGACAGAGGCTTTAATGTTCTTCCATCAGGGATGGAGCGGCAAATGATTTGGGCTTCACACCAAGAAATATGCAAAGTACCCAAATAGTGCTCTACTAAAACGTGCATTCTGATTATTTACTCTCTCATTGTGCCATTCTCTTTCCATCTCAAAAATTTTCATAGCTATATGATAGATGAGAATGACATCTTCTAAGCTCAATTTGGATGCCCATCACAGGTCCTCACATTCGGTTTTGAGCAGAGGTGTAGTGACCCTAAATCCTATCCTAAAACACATTTTTTTGTTTAATTAATATTTATCTGTGAATATAACTCAGGTATACTTTATCCTATCAGATATCCTTTGCCAACCGGGCAAGCATCTAACCATACAGGTTAGGCATTTATTATTATTTGTCAAACGAGCAAGTATTCTAACCATACGGGTTAGGCATTCCTTTGCCAAATGGGTAAGCATCTAACCATACGGGGTAGGCACCTACACATGAGTAGGTTATGCTCTGACCAGAGACTTGACTTATTAGGATCAATCAGATCTTGAGTTGCTCATTGTTCACTGCTCATATCTACTAAATAAACACCGAAGTCACCGTGACATGAGTATCAAACATATAAAAAATAGTCACATTCCACCTCAGAATTTGACCTAAAGCCTCGAGAACTATGATGATCCAACCGAGATCCTTCCGATTATATTACAAAAGTCTTATCTTTACTTTGTTTATCTAAACTAGGGTCTTATTATAATGGTTTTGCCTTTTGATTTAACTTTAATCTTGTTTAGTGCACAACTCTAAACCCTATCCTATTCACCTACGTACTGGAAGCATCCTTAGCTTTCTAGACTGCCTACATACCTGCTTTCGAATAAGATCAAGGTGTAGTATGCATGTCTTTTCTATTCTAAGTTTCATGTGAAATGTAGATCTGGATATGTAGTCCTTTCTAGGGCCTAGTTCTCCAGACAGTTCCTCTTTGGTTGCTACCCAAACAGGAGAGTAAAAGTATTAGTTTAAGTGATTGAATACTTGTTTAACTAAACTAGCCCTAAGTCCTAACAAGAAATAGAAATAAACATTTGCAAGCTACATTCCCACTTTTTACTTGTTATTTATATTAACAATGTTTTTTGATCCTTGCTTTAATCAACCTAATATTTACAATTGTTACTGCCAAAGTTTTGTTATCTGAAGCCATATGGTTTGTAGTTTTTTGATAATAATTAGTTTAACATTCTTAATTCTTGTTTTCATTACTCCTTTTCAGTAGTACTGAGTTTTGAGTAAGAAATGTACTTTCTCCATTCTGTTTCATAAGTTTAAAATTCAAAATCGTTTAAAGTAGTCGAAGTCATTTTCTTATCTTAATTAGTGTTGTTGACCAAGAGGAATTATCCCACTCCTTAGTCTTAATGATACGACATAGTCCTTATTTCTCCCCGATGGTTTATAGGGACGATGCCCATACGTCGTTATTGTAGCTGTGTTAGGCTATGGATGCAGTAGATCAAGCGTGACGACATTGCCCATAAATGTGAGCTAGAGGCATTGCTTAATACCGAACACTGTATAATTTTGTTTAACCTTAAATTTTTAGTCTAAGTTGAGATTTAAAAAGTAAAAAATACTTGAAATGAATTAATGTATTGTATTTCAAAAACAAATTTTTGAGTAGAAAGGCAAAATTAATTCTATAACATAATCTCCTACTTTAATCATCATGTCGATATACAAAAACATTATCTTCCTTGACAATCATACCTTTAGTCTACTTAGGTAACCTTTTCTATAAGATAACCTATACACATGGAATTTAAGATTGCTATATTGAACTTGAAATTTAACGTTAAATAAATCCTTTATATGTTGAAAGAAAGGTTTGTAATTGAGGGTTTGACCCTAAATGAAGAATATATGTATTATCATACTATTTTTTTTAATGATGATAAAAGAAGATTTTATTTTCTAACATATCACAAAATAAAAATAGATCTTTTAATCATTTTTAGGAGCTATATAAATTAATATATTAATTTATAAGATCTTATTATAAAGTGCATTATAATTGTATTCCAACAAATTCTATAAATGAACTATTTTTTAATAATTTTTTTAACTATGCAATATAATTATAAAAAATTTCAATATTTTTCTACGTACTTGAGTATAAAATCAATATTTCTACAATCTAAGGTTACACATGTAACTTTACAAGGTAGATCAAATGCATTTTCATAAATCTATAAACTAGGTATATAGAAAGCAAAACTCATTTATTTAATGCTATATTTTATTCTTTTCACCAAACCGGGTTTAGAAATCATGTTAATGTTTATTGTCGATCAAGGCCAATATAAGGAGTTTGATCTTGCATTGAACAGAAATAAATTTTTTATAGAAAAAAAAAACTCAGCATTATTGTTAATATTTGGCTCTCATATTATAATGTAGGCTCTCCAATAACATACACAATTTAGACGGGACTAAACACAAGTGATAATAAATACCGACATTGCTAATAGCTACACATGGGTATATCAGAGAGCATTTATACAATATATAAAATTATGGGTATATTCTCACACCTATCCCCACACACACATCCGCTAATATAATGAGCTAGAGGGAATCATTTATTCCTTAAAAAAAAACTATATATATATCTCTTTCCTATATATATTTTTCTACGTATGATAAAATAGACAATTAAGGTAAAATTCTCACATCGTACTAAGTTGTAGCTATGTTTCCGCTTGAATTGAAATAGTTGAGATAAAAGTATGGTGGTGGTGTTCCTTTCAAATGGATGTGGATATAACAAGGATTGTGTGGAGGCAATGAAAAAGATAAAGATCCTCTGCTACTCCCTTTTCTCTAAGAATCGATCCTCTTTATTGTTCTCCCTCCAAGCATTGATCTCCTCTCTCCTCCTTCAAGCATCAAACTTCTCCTCCCATGCGTCAATCCCTTTGCTGCCCTCCAACCTTCCTCTCCTCTTTCTTCTCTCAACATCCCTTCTCATGCATTGATCTGCTTAAAAAAAAAGCATCCTCCACATGCATTGATCTGCTCTAAATCCTCCCTCTCAATGTTGTATCGATCTATTCTATTTTAATAGTTTTTTTTTCCCTTCAATCAAGGTTTCTAACTTCTACCACGTGGCAGACAATGGTTTTTTTTTGAACTAGCCCTTATGTGGTTGACGTGGTAGATTCCCAATCTTTTGCATGAGTTAAGGTGGGTGGAGTTGGAGTGAGTCGATCCAAATTGGGAGTGTTTATTCAAATTGATAGAAAGATAATTTATAACTGTAGTCTATAATTGTTTCCCCTCCCCGTGTGGATTTAGTTAGAGTGTAGGCTTAACACGTAGGCTAGGGTGAGGTGGTAGGTTAGGGTGGTTTTATTTTAATATTTGTAGTAAATGGTTATGTAGTATATAGATTAGGTATAAATTAAATATAATTAATAATCTCAAATTATTTATAATTTATAATTAATAAATAATCTTAAAAATTATTTAGGAAAGATATAATTAATTAAAATTAATTGAACTCTTAAATTATTTATGAAATATAGTTTATTTTGAAAGTTCTAAAATTAAAATAATAAAATAAAAGTTTCTTTATATATATAAATTTTTTTTTGACATAATTTCAATAATATCAAACTGATAAAATTTTCATCTAATATTAATCCATTAATCTCATTAAATTTTCCTTTGTTCACAATTGTAAATCATGACAACATTGCATAAATACATTTCTATGAAAGGAAATAACTTTAATTTAATCGTACCTTGATTTTACAATTTTTCGTCGATGACCTGATAGACTTTTGAAATCAATACAAAATTTATCCTGATAATCAACTTATTCTAACTAAATAAGGTCCAAATCCACTTAAAATATGAGTACTAATCCACAGTACGGGAAGAGAGGTCGTGACAAGAGGCTCATTATAAGTGTAAATTATTTCCCTATAGATATCAATATCTAGTTTAGGAGCACAATTGGTTTATAGGATTTTAAAAATAAAGCTTCTGAAATCATCTTAGATAGACTCTATGTTGATATGTTTTGATTTGATGTACCAGCTCATAATAAAATTGTTTGGCTTATGGAAATCCGACCACCTTCCATACATAAGAATTATAGATATTTAAGTCACTCTGTATCAAGCAATATTGTTGAATTATGTTCTTCCAATATTTGTCTCCAACCACATTCTATATCTTGAGGAGCACAACCATATAAATCTCTATGAACTTCACTGCAAATGTAATTATAAATTATACATGTAAGCATCACATTGTATAAAAGACTATAAATGGAATGTCTTATATATTTCAAAGATAGAGCCTATAAAAGCCTTAAAATATACTAAATATTCGTGAATACAATTTATTTTTATATGTTCAAAGATGTTTTCTATATATTTATTTTATAATTTATTCCTTATTTTCCATCTCACAAAATGCTTCACAACTCCATTTTTAATTTTATTTTCATACATCTTTCCTACATCCTTCTCTATAGTATTCAATTTTAGTTGCATTGTCCTTATTCTCTTTCTCTTTTTATTTTTGGGATTGCTAAAATGTAAAAGCATCACTTGCCTATAAAAACATTACATGCCTAAAAAACCATCACTCTTTTGAAAAAGCATTAAGATCTTAGAGAAGCATCCTGGGCTTAGATAAGCATCATAATGTTATAAAAGCAACACAATGATGGAAAAGCATCATGGTGATGGGAAAGAATCACGGGATTAGACAAGCATCACAAGCTTAGAAAAGTATTGCATTGAAGTAAATATATCACAAGCTTAAAAACTCATCGTAATTACTTTAAAAAATTGTGAGCTTAGAAAAGCATCATCGGTATATAAAAGATTTGGAAGGATAGTTAGCATTTCTATACAATAAATGTTGATAAACATATAAAATTTAACAAATGATCGCATACATGTTTTATATTGGATTAATAGATATACCTGTAGATTGTAAACTATGACACTAGAAGAGTTTTGAATTGGATTAATAGATTTCCTGGTTCACATCCACTACTACTTGATTATTTGGATCCTTTAATACTTTCACAATCACCAAACAATCCGAAGTCAAATCTTGCCTAGAAAAAAAAATGTTTAATTTTCAATGCATTTATTAATACATTTAAATCATTTAGGTACTCATAAATTTAATTATATTTCAAAATTTACCTCTAAAATTTAGGTGACTGTGTCCTACGGCCCATTAAATGTGTGACAATCTAATTATTGATTAGAATCCTAGACCATCAATTTTATAACAATCTAAAATTAAAACCCATTTGGAATTAGAAATCATTTGGATATTCGAGTGAGAAATAATAACATTGCATAGGTTTTTTTGGTGAACTGTTGTGTGGCCCAATGTTATCCACATAACCAATCCTAAGTCAGAATATCCCAACTATTCACCTAAATATGAATATTTTCTGCTAAAATTTTACTTAATATTTTTCACATATCCTTCTAAATATTTTTTCATTGATTTATCAATTTTTATCATTTACAAACTATAATATGTTGTTGTTGCATATGCATTGTGAACAAATTGTCTCTATATATTTTTTTTAATATTGGTGGGATTTAATTTTAAAAGGTAAAATTCCATACTTTTGATGATTTTATTTCCAATAATATTGTTGGTCGTTTCATTATGGTTTGGATTGCTTTTATTTATTAATTTTCATTCATGTTCAAATCATTAAAAAATATTTTGAAGGAAACCGAACCGTCGAATTGATTTTGTTCATGAACCAAGAAAATGTGGTTTACAATTTAAATAAAATATATATTCTCATAATTATATGGTTCAATTATTTTTGTATGATTTATTAGTGGCAGAGGAAAATTGTATATACATTTTGTTTGTTTTCTCTTTTTGCAACTCTTTGTATGGTGAAGTTGATGCAAATTTTTAATGTTTGGAGAAAAAAATTTAGTGTTCCAAGTTATATACAAGTTAAAAAATTATTCAATGTCTAAATTTTCACTTTTTCCATAGATTGATACATATTTTATCCATACTAATAAATGATTATAGGAATTACCTTTGAAACTTAATAACCGAAAAGTAGTCAAGAAAATCTCCAAAAAGAAATTTATCTTTACAAACCAGTGGTTTTAATGCATTTAATCAATTGTTATATTAATGAATGCATGTGTTTAGGTCATTCTATAAAAGGAAATTATTTTCATGTAAATCATTAGGCAATAGTTTGTCTATATAGGAGTAGACTATTTATGGTGTTTATACAGCTTTTCTAATGCAATTGCAAGGTGTTACCAACAATGCTTTACATTTGAAAAATTAGCAAAGAATGTTGGAGTACCTATTTGTCATACATGGTGAATATATATTTTTGCATTTATTTCAAGTTGTTAGGTGATATTTGTATTGATTTAAAATAGATATATCTAATATTTGAGTTTAATCAATTATTATAGTAATGAATGCATGTGTTTAGGTCATTTTATGAAAGGAAATTATTTTCATGTAAATCATTAGGAAATAATTTGTCTATATAGGAATAGATTGTCTATGGTGTTTATACAATTTTTCTAATGCAATTGCAAGGGGTTGCCAACAATGCTTTACATTTGAAAAATTAGCAAAGAATGTTGGAGGACCTATTTGTCATACATGGTGAATATATATTTTTGCATTTATTGCAAGTTGTTAGGTGATATTTGTATTGATTTAAAATAAATATGTATAATATTTGAGTTTAATATTTTTTCTAGATTTGGCTTATATTTGACATATCTTTTCAATAGGTTTATTCCTTTTAATTAGTCTTTCATGATTAAAACCCACACTTATCTACCCACTTGTTCAATAATGATCTTAATTCCTTTGAAAAATAGATCATTTTTAGGGTATACAAATGTATTATCGAAATGCAATGACTTCCATTGAACAATTTTTGGTATGAGATTGTTTTCATAGTGTTTTTGTCAAAAGGCTCACCAAATAATAAGGTTGAAAAGTTCATTCCCTCTAAAACCTTATCCTGAAATTTCAAAAGTGATTGATGTCATTTAGTTAGAGTTATTTTAATTAATTTGTCCTATAGTTCATGAATGCATGTTGGGTCTATAAACCCATGAACTAAAGTGTCTCCAACATTCTCATCATTAGTCCTTTCATCCATAACATCATTTTTTTGGTGGACTTGTATTATCTTGATTATCACCAGACAATATAAATAATACACTCCCAATGCTAGCTTAGTTGTATATTTTGCACACATCATAATGTTATTTGCACAACTAATTTAACGCTTTCATGATAACATTTTCATGCACATTTCCTTATTATTAATATTTTTTATAGTCGAACTGATGATTTAGCTGTAAAGCAATGGTTTTAAATTCTTCTATGCAATATAATAATGTTTTTTTATATTATATCAATATTTGATGGGAAGTTAATTATTTCCTCTTTCAACCCAAACTAATATTTTATGTGTGAACAATGTCTAATTTTTAGAAATGTTAATCTAATTACAGCTAGTATTTCTTCAAGATCAATTAATATTACCATAAATGGTAGCAAAGTATTTAAGTCAATCTAGTCAGGTGACACATAATATGGAAATAATTCATTTTTAAATACCTATAACAAGTATACAAAATATTGTTTGTTGTATAATTTCATCATTTTTAGTCAATTTGAGGTATGATTCTTTTTATAATTCTCTAAACTTTGTCAAATTGAACTTCAAAATACAATTACTTACAAATCAAGAAACTATGTGCTGGTGTGTTTATTAATTGTCTAAAATTAAGAAAATATGTGTTGGTGTATCTTCTACTTGTTTTTATATTTTTTATATAATAATTAAATTTTTATTCACTTTTTTGATTATTGTGAATTATAAATTTCAGACATCAAAGTGATATCCATAATAGTTTTATTCAACCCTTTTTTGTTTCATAAAATTGATAACAATAGGTTGGCTTGAAGCCCACCTTGGTGTGTCATCTATTTGTTTTGTGATTTTTATATACAATGGTTACATTTCATTTCAATGTTTTTCTTATCTTGCATTGCATATTTTAGACGTAAAATGGATTTAATTAAATACTTTTAGTGGCATCTTCTCTTGTTCATCTAAAGTGCTAACAACATATTTATTTAAAGGTAATTTTGTCAATGCTTCATAATGAATATGACATATGTATGGTGAAAAATATATAAGGTTATATTCCAATGGGGGTTATGTCCATGTAGAATATACTTTAACAATATTCACTATTTTTTATCACTAGACTTAAATTTTCAGACTAAGCACAATGGATAACCATTGCATAAAAAAATAATAACATTTAATTTCTCTTATTTGATATTCCATGGAAATGTTAATAATATACGCTTGACAAGTTTGAATGTTTGATGTTCTTCATGACATGGATGTCAAGATAATCTTGAAAATAAGACAAAGCTTTCTTGTTTCCAGACAAATGTGCATGTTGTGTATTGCCTACGACATTGTACATCAAATTATCTATTGAATAATTGGAAATTTTGATTCAATAAGCCATTATGACTATCTCCAATGTTGTCTACAACTCTACAGGCCTATGTTTTTTGGCCATGGAAAAAATATTCCCAACAAGATTCAAGGTTTGTCCTTGATAAGCGGAAACATCTAATTGAATTATTAAAAGTGTTTTTCTTCCAATAAAATTATTCATAATGACTGCAAAGAGGATTTGTATAATGGAAAAATACACAATATGAAAGTTTAATTATTTTTTCTTTGAATTGAATATAGTTATTAGCTATTTTCATTGACCCAATTCATACTGGTATGGTCAGTAATCTAGCTAACCAATGCATCTAAAAATATCACCCCAAAATTTGATTTAAGTTTCATTTGAAATGGTTTTTGCAGGAAGTTTCATCAGGTGAAAATATGTTTGTGTATTTCAAATTCTATGCAAAGTGTAAAGTGTGTCAAGATGTAAATCTAGTTGTAATTATTTCAATACATCTAGATCACCTCTATATAAGCAATTCAAGAAATTTTATTTTGTGCTATTTTAAAGCTCAATATAAAAATATAAAAACTTAAATAAGATAGAAAATGTATCAAAAAAATAACTATATTATACTTGAATGCATGGTATTTAAAAATATGATATTATGACAATACATCGTCAATGTCTCAACATGTTTTTTTGTTAGTCTCTACTCTTCTACAATTAAATATGACCAAATAACAAAATAGGGATTTTATGATTATGATATATATTTTTGAATTGCATTTTCTATTCAAATAATGCAAGTGAGAAATTAAATGCATAGATAACTATATGCTTGCAATGCATAATGGTATGATTGGCTATTCTTGAAATCGATCGAAGAGTGTATCATTTAAATGCGAAGAACAACAAAAAAAACTATAGTATACTTCCTTCATTGAATACACTCAATTATATAACATGAAATTAAAATAAATATTATGAACAAATTGCTTTAAACATTTGCATTGACTGGAATAAGGAAAGGTATGTAATATAGATAAAAAAAGGTTGTTTTTTTCATTATACCTAGTTTTGTGTTAGGTAAAATCTTCTAAATACTTTAAAAAACAAATCAAAATCAACAAGTAATAAGAATAGAAATATTTTGACAAGTTTGGAATCCAATACTAAACCTCTAGGTCTACACAAGTTCATTATATTAGGTTAACAATACAAATACATCACCAAGTGTATAGATTAATACCTATGATTAGAAAAGTAATACACCAATTTTATACACTTGAATTTAATTAGGAAGCCCTCAAAAGTAAAAATTAAAATATCAATGAAATGTCACCTTTCTCACAACCCGCAACTAATTTTATTTTTACTAAATTCTTCCAAATATTTAAAGGATCAAATCCAAACAAACAAACAAAAATAATAATTTTTTTTTGACAATTTTGAATTCTAATACTAAATATCTTCCCACATGAGTCTACCATCCTAGATTAGCAATGCAATTGCATGACCAAGTTTATATATTAATACTAATGTTTATAATAGGTAATGCTCTAATTAAAAAATTCCTCAAGATACTTTAATAGATGAATTGAAATCAATCGACAAGAATAATATTATTATTTTGACAAGTTTGGAATCTAATATTAAACTTCTGCCCACATAAGTCTATTATCATGGGTTAATAATGCAAGTTCATGAAAATTTTTATAAGTTAATACTTATGTGTATAATAGGAAATTCTCTAACCGGTTGTGCCTGACGTCACTTAGAAATTGTTTGACCAAATAAAATTTGTAAAATCATACTTAAGAAATGAATTAAAATCAACAAACAAGAAGAATAATTATTTTTAACAACTTTGAAATCTAATACTAAATCTCTACCCACATAAGTCCATTGTCCTTGGTTAACAATGCAAGCACGTGACTTAGTGTATCTAATTTAATATATATGTATAAAATAGGCAATGCTTTAGCCTTATACTCCCAACAAAGATTAGGAATTCATCTAAAAAAAATAGCTATCAATAAAGAGTCACCTTGTCACAAATGACATTACTTTTGTGTTAGTCAAATTCATCCATATACTGTAATGGTTAAATCTAAATCAACAAGCAAGAATAATTTCTTCACACAAGTCTGGAATTTAATGCTAGACCTTTGCCTATACAAATCTATTTTCCTATATTAACAATGCAATTTCATGACATATTGTATGGATAATACCCATGTTTAGAGTAGGAAATGATCTGACTGGAAAATTCCTCTAGATACTTTAATAAATAAATAAAAATCAACAGGTAAGAAGAATAACATTATTTTGACAAATTTAGTATCAAATATTAAATTTATACCCACATAATTTTACTGTCCTAGGTTAATAATTCAAGTGAATGACTAAGTATATAGAATAATATCTATTATCATAGTTAATGTGCTGACCAATTACGCGTGAACTTAATTATAAATACCTCTCAAACACAAAAAAAATATTAAAAAAACATACTTTAAGAAACAAATAAAAATCAACAACAAAAAATAATAATATTTTTGACAAGTTTGGAATAATATACTAATCCTCTCCCAAGTAGATTTTAGTAGATTAACAATGCAATTGCATGACTAAATGTATAGGCTAATACTTTTGTTTGGAATAGGAAATGGTTCAACCTATTACACCTGAACACAATTAGGAAGCCTTAAAAAATATAAAATAAAATATTATTAAAATGTCACCTTGGTTGGAGGTTGTGAATATGCTTCAAGGAGGCAAAATATTAGTGGATCACAGTTGTTGGATCTATCAAACCCTCTCACATTTTGAATTGCTATGGTTGTGGGATCTTTCAAACCTTATTTTTGTACCTGACATGGTTGTGGGACCCTTAAAACCCTCTTTTTTTGATTTGTCATGGTTGTGATTTATCACGATTGTGGGATCCTTAAACCTTCTTACTTGTGGAACCATTATTTAAAACTCTCATTCTTGGTTGTGGGTCTAGCTATCAAAACCCTCACTTGTCCAGTTTAGAGCTCTAGTTTTAAAAGCATTTATCCAATCTAATTCAAAAAAATGTCACCTTGGTCACAACTCATTTCTAATTTTGTGATGGTAAAATTTTCTAAATACTTTAATGATAGAATCAAAATCAACAACAAGAATATATTTTTTTTTACAAGTTTAGAATCAAATAATAAACTTGCAATAATAATTTTTTCCCACACAAATCTATTGTCTTAGATTAACAATGCAAGAGTAAGACTAAGTATATGGATTAATACCTATGTTTAGAATAGGCAATGCTTTGAGTATAAAATTCTTCTAGATACTTTAAAAAATGGATCGAAATCAACAAGCAAGGAGAATAATTTTTGTGGGACAAATTTGGAATCTAATACTAAATTTTTGTCCACACACGTCTATCTTCATATGCTGATAATGCAAGTGTATGACCAAGTGTATACAATAATACTTATATTTAGAATAGCCAATGGTATAATTGGCTATGTTTGACCTCAAGTTGAAATCCATTGAAATTTAAAAAAAAATATTAGTAAAACCATACTATAAGAAATAATTTGAAATCAACAAGAAATTTAAAAATAATTTGACAAGTTTGGAATTTTATACTAATCATCTACCCACATAATTCCACTTTCCTAGAATAACAATGCAAGTGAATGACCAAGTGTATATACTAATATCTATGTTTATATGATCTAATCCGTTGCACCTAATTTGAATTTGAAATCCCTCAAAAATAGTAAAATTCCACCTTAGTCCAAACCCATTTGATGCAAAAAAATAGGCCAATCTTCTGGAGGCCATAACTTTTGACCTGTAGCTTCATTTGAGCTCTTCTACGTGCCAAAATGACTATATCAAAAAGTTTGATATTGTCCTAAGCATATTTATCTACTTAGATTTTATTTTGATATTTTTTGGAGGCCATACATGATTATTCGAGGATTCAAAATTGACGTTTAATGATTTTTTAAGAATTTTCTATTTTAGAAATTGTATATTTTTAGAACCGAATGTCAACTTCAGTTGAATTTTGTCCCATAGGCTAATTATAATGTTTAGAGTATTTCAAGACATTTTTAGAGCCATGCATGCTTGCATGAAAAACTTACTATAAATAGTGGTTGCTAAAAATAGACATTTTTTTAGATTTTAGTTTATTTCAATTTTTTGTATGTCAACTCTAAATTTTGAGTTGAAGATTATTTAAGCATGGTTTAGGTTTGTATTTATTTCAAATCATTCAATACAAATCAATTATGATTATTGTTTCAAGATCTTGGCTTATTGATAATTTATTTGACTTGGTAGTTTTTGGTTTCATTATCTGGTATCAGAGCCAGGTTCAAATTTTGGAGGAGAAAGACATGGCGAGAGGACGAGGAAGTATTGTGTGGATGAACTGAAGTATACAAGAGCTATAGAGGCAAGTTCAATAATTAACTAATTTTATCACCAATCAAAAATGAACATAAGGTGGTGATTGATGAGCCCCATAAATGTTTTGTTCTTGTCCTCATCTATTATACTCATCCTACTTGTTAACCATGCTTTTGAACACTTTTTCATACAGTTTCCTTCCTTCAAAAACCATATATCATTATGTTTATATAATTTTTAAATAGTTATAATTATGTATTGGAATTAAATATATGATAAGTAGCTATTGCTTTAGGACGCTTTTTTTATAATGTGTTTTAAGGATGTTTTGGAGAAATAGGTTAATAGCGTGGAACGTCTTACAACAAATGAATCTTATTACACAGACTATCTTGTAGCCACTATGTGACCAAAGCCATGAATGAACATATTTTGATTCCTCTTTCAACCAACTCAAAAAAACAACCATAACCTCCATGGAGCCGAATAAGGAAATGGTTGAAGGCTGAAACAGTTTTGTTTGTCCTACAACAATGTTGAAAAATTCATATGAAGACATCTTTAGCAAAAAGAGCCAATTTTGGTTATCCTAAGTCGAATGTATCTTAGATTAGAATATATATTATTTTTTATAAAACAATCTCCTTCATGTCATATATATGTAGTAGCAGAGTCGAAATATAGTGGATGTTGATTAGAGATTATCAAAAGTATATTTTGTCAAGAAATTATCATTGTAATTTCTTGCAATAATTCATTAATGCATTTTTTATTAATATGAAAAAACATTTCTAAATTCAATATAGTGTTGTGAGAGGAAGGATCGAAGTTGGATTCAGAAGAAGGAAGGCCCCCCTTTGGAAGTCTGTAGCAACAATCCAACCCATTTTAATAACTAAGCATGTTATTTGAATTCTTTATGCATTGTGTGTTTCATTTTTTAATTGTGTGATTTACATTCTTGCTTAGATTTATTTAAAGAAGCTTCCAATGCATAAGCATTTATTTCCCAATAATTTGTTCATGTTTTATTTTTAGCATTTCATTTACTACATGACTTCACATCTTAGATAACAATTAGCAGAAGGTGAAATTAGAAGATTGAGTGTGCACATACAATGACATCATCCTATCAAGTCTACGTCTTTGGATGGACATTTAAATAAGGTAGAAGGTAAAATTATATGGTAACTCTCCTTGTTCATTTTTATCAATAGAATTATATATGATTATTAATTGATTGCTAGTCATTTTTGGCATCGTTGTCGGGAAAGGGTGTCACACACTTGTAATCTTCAATATTGATAGCAATTGTTTTCGGATGTTTATTATTTTTTTAAAAGTTTATTGTAATTTAGATTGAATAATTATTGGTTTCATAGCTTAAATTTCCATTTTTACAAGTAGGATAATAGAAATTTAAAAAAACCCCATATTACTAACCCTGTATAGGCAGGGTGGGCAAAAAATTAAAAAAAAGAGTGGTTGATGTATGTAAAGTGAAGGGGACTATATAGGAATATTTTTTCCTAAATCATTGAATGTTGATACAAGATATAAAATTCATCCTAAAGCAACCAAGGAACATGAAGGACTTCCTGAAGATCACTCATTGTTGTCAATAAAAGAGGTAGAGAAGGAAGAATTTTTGGCTGGACTAATGGCACAAGTTGGAGACCTTGAGGAGGTTCATACCCATGGAAGAGACCCACATGTACTACCTCTAATAATTCCTACCTTATCACCTCATACTCAGGAATCTGAAGTTCACTTCCCTCAATCACTAAATTTCTTGCTAAGGAGGCATTCAAAGCTAATCTTGCTCCTAGAAAAAACACCAAGCCAATAGAATTTTCCAATTTAGAGAGACTCTTTGCCAAGACACTAGATAAATATTTTAAAACCTTCACACCATCCTCATTATATATGAAGACATATATTCCTAAGAACAAATATAAAGTTTCCTTATTCTACACCCCAAAAAATAAAAGAATTGATAGGAATTTTGAGCGGTGGGTAGCAACAACCTCTAGTTTACCAACACAAAGAATATTCATGGGGATCACCAGGAAGAAAAAACTAACAATGAGTCTGCTACATTCAAATTTCCTATCCTTACTCCTGATAGAAATGCACCCATAAAGAATATGCCTCACTCTACCCTTCCTACTTTCAAGGGAAAAACATTTGAGGATCCAAACACATTTCTTTTTTGAGTTCAACATCTTATGTTGTAGCTATGATTATTTTTATCAACACTCAAAGATGCAATACTTAGATGGTTCATGGGACTTGGAAAGGATGCCATTTCTACTTGGAAAGAAATTAAGGAGAAGTTTTTGATGAAATACCAAGACTATTGTAGGGGTAGAAACTACATGAGAGATGACATATTTTGAATGACACAAGCTAATGATGAGTCATTAGAAGAATATATGGAAATATTTTTGTTCAGCTTACAAAAATCCAATTAGACTATAATGGACAAGGAATCAACCAAACTAATATTACTAAAAAGGATTAGAGATGATTGTCTGGAAGTACTAGATCTAATGTCTGGTGGTGATGTTTCTACACTACCATTTGATGAACTAACAAATCTATATACAAACTACTCCAGATCAACCATGAACAAAAGTAGGGGTAGAACCCTTCCTGCAGTATCTACAATATGACTATCTAAAGGTGAAGATAGAAACCTACTCTCAGACATGAGTAGGACATTATCAACCACCTAGCTACTTAGCTTCATATATTACATACACGGAGGAAGCAAGAAAAAATTAAGAAAGCCTTAGCTACCTATTGCCTTAAATGCAGAAAGAAGAATGCAGATTGTACATGCCATTATATGAAAGCTTGGGTATCCAACACAACCAAAGAGAATCCTAAGATAGTAGAGTTTCATGCTATAGGATAAGATGAGAATCAAGTGTTTGTCATGGCTCAATGAAAACTATGAATACAAAGACTAGGTATGCCATAAAACTCTATGTTTGCAAATTGTCAATTCTCAAATAATCCTCAATATGGTTCTTGGATGAATATACCCAATAAAATTGGTCCCAAAAAAATTGATAGATACCCTAGAATTAATTATGGATGCAATAGAATAGACAATAACCTGAACTGGGGCAATTCTAAAACCAACAATGGTTCTTTCCCTGTAATCCATGGCAACAACAATGGAGAGGTAATCAAGGTTTTTCCCAACAAATGCAACAACTGCAACAACAACAAGCCATAATGATAAACACTCAACAACCTATTTGAACCACTCAATTACATGCCCAGTCCATCCCCAATCCTATCAATAAATCAATTGAACTGACACAATCCACTAGAATAATGCAATATCCAACATACACCCTGGATATTAATCAAGTTTAACTTCGCTCAGGTCATGTTCTTCCACAACCCACCTCACCCATCATCACATAAAATTTTTTACTAGTTCCACTCCATATTAATCCATAGCTACCTATGGCCAATCCTAAGCCAAGTCCATCAGAAAATAAAAAAGAAACTGACAATCCTCCTTTTCTAGAGAGATTGAACATATCACGTCTTGAATTAGATCTTGAATTCAATATTTTAGGATAACTCAAGAATGTGTGCATAAAAATCCCACTCTTTCAAGCATTAAATAATGTTCTTATCTACAATAAAGCTGTTAAAAAGCTATGTTTGAAAAAAATGAGAAGAAAGAAAAAGGATCCTAAAATAATCTAGGTCGTTGGCCAACTAGCAGATATTATGTTGGGAAACATATATCCCCCAAAATATTCTAATCCGAGAAGTCCTATAGTTAATGTTAGCATCCATGACCAACCCATCTCCAATAATTTAATTTATTTGGGTGTAACCATCAATGTGATGACCATAGAGATTATGCAACAACTAAAATTTACAACTCTCCATCCAACACCCACCATCCTCTAGATGGCTGACAAATCAGCTGTTCAGCCTAAGGGGACTGTTGAGGACCTTGTCATCACTATGAATTCTTGGAAATATCCCATATAATTTATTGTCTTACAATCAAAGAAAAATTTGGGGGGTTATCCTTTCATTCTTGGCCACCTATGGTTGGATACCATTAATGCTTTTATTAGTTGTAGGTTAGGAAAAATGCTAATTTCTAATGGAAATGACACCAAGAAATTGGTTTTGTATCTATTAGCTCAACCTTTCTAGAATGATGGCCCCACCCCTTAGATTAATGACTTTATAGAAGTTATCTCCATGCAGATTCTCTATACAATTGATCAAAGTCCATCTCTATAGGCACAAAAAGAAGACATTATCCTTGCTGGTATCCTACAAAACACCTTTCGACAGGATCATGTAGCCACCAACCTATTTGAATGTACACCATGCCCTCTTCATAATACCTTTTTTGAGAATGATCTTGTTGAAACCACAAGATACATTTGGATTCCATCAATTGCTTCCCCATCAATGCATCTATTCTCCTTTAATCACCAATGTAGAAACCATGCTTTCTTTAGCATAGCAAGTAGACATTCTACCAAATGAACCTCTCAACATCAACACCTCCTTAACACCCTAACAAGGAATTCAATTACTTACAATTCTAAGAAATTACACTACAACATTCACTTGGGATTACCATGGCATGAGAGGAATATCCCTAGATTTATGCATCGACCACATTTACATTAAAAAAGAATGTAAACCTATTTGCCAACCCCAACGCCGAAAGAATTCTATAGTTAAAGATATTATCAAAATTGAGTTACAAAAAATCTTGGATATAGGATTTGTTTATCCTATTTTAGATAGTCAGTGGGTCTCTCCCCTGGTCATTATCCCTAAGAAAGGGGGAAAATAGTGTATATGCATTGATTATGAAGAATTGAATGCTGCTACTAGGAAGGATCACTTTCCCCTTTCATTCATTGATCAAGTGTTGGATACATTAGTAGGGAAAAAGTAATTTGCCTTCTTAGACAGCTATAGTGGTTATAATCAAATATGAATTGCTCCATAAGACCAAGATAAAACCACATTTACTTGCCCTTAGGGAACCTATGCCTATTTCATCTTGCTATTTGGTCTTTGCAATGCCCCAACTACTTTTCAAAGGGCTATTTTGAGCATATTTTCTTATCTCTCCCATGACTGTGTTAAATATACATCGATGATTTCATTGTCTATGGGAAAACATTAGAATAAACACTCACTAATTTGGACAAAGTTCTCCAACATTGCCAGGACCACCAATTATCTTTGAGCAATGAAAAGTGTTACATGCTTATGACTAAAGGGATTGTGTTGAGACATCACATATCCCTTTTGGAATTTAAATTGACCCAACAAAGATAAGTATCATTAAGGATATACCCACACCAAAGAAGCAAAAAGATGTTAGAAGCTTTTTAGGACATGTTGGTTATTATAGATGATTCATTAAAGATTTTAGTAAAATTGCCATCCCATTGTTTGGATTGCTTACTAAGGATGTTGAATTTACATGGACTAATGATTGTCAAACTACCTTTTAGTAACTCAAATACCTTCTCATAACAACTCCTATTTTGAGAGGGCCTGATTGGAATTAGCCTTTTCACATCCACACAGATGCATCTAACACCACTTTAGGAGCTATCCTTAGCCAAAAAGATGAATCCTTGAGTTATGCAATCTATTTTATCAGTAAAAATCTTCAAGGGGCTGAACTCAACTACACTATAATAGAGAAAGAATTTCTTGCTATCATCTATGCCATCAATAAATTTTGACACTACATTCCAGGTTACCAAGTATTTATCCACACAGATCATGCATCAATCAGGTATTTAATAAACAAACCTACTGTAACATGCATGATAATTTGTTGGTTGCTTTTACTATAAGAATTTGATATTACCATTATGGACAGACCATGTAAGGATAATGTAGTAGAATATTTTATATCTTGATTGCAAAATGATGAGCACAATCCTATTTTTTATGATTCTTTTCTTGATGAACATTTATTTACTGTAATAATTCAATCTCTTTGGTTCACATAAATTGCTAACTATCTTGCTACAAGATCACTACCATAACATTTCTCACCTAGAAACAAATAATGTATGATACAAAAGAGTAGACATTATTCCTAGATTGTAGGATATCTCTTTATCACTAGACCAGACTTAGTTATGAGAAGCTCTATCTAAGAAGATGAAGCCTATAACATTCTCAGACCCTGCCATGATGAACCCTATGGGAATCATTTTGATACCAAATGGACTACCATGAAAGTACTCACTATCATATATTATTGGCCTTATTTGCATAAGGATGCCATGAAGTATATCTATAGATGTGATCAATTCCAGTGTATGGAAAAACCCACTCGCTCTGATGAAATGCCATTACAATCACAACTAGTTCTGGAAACCTTTGAAAAATGAGGACTAGATTTTGTAGGTCTCATTGATCCTAAATCCAACAACAAGGAATATATACTGGTGTAAAATGATTATGTCACAAAATAGATAGAGGTCAAATCTTTAACCCATGCTTGAGATGAGAAAGTAGTTGAGTTCTTGTATGAATAAATCTTCACCTGCTATGGAGTACCAAGAGAAATAGTCACAGACCAAGGCCCATAGTTCACATCAGACCTCACAACTATCTTATTCAAAGAATATGAAATTAGACACAAAAACTTTACCCCTTACCATCCTTAGTCAAATGGTCAGGTGGAATCAACAAATAGATAATTGGAAAATATACTCACTAAGACTGTCAGCCTGCATAGAAAAGATTGTTCAACTCATCTTTTAGAAATTGTCTAAGCTTATAGAATCACCTAGAAAACCATAACTAGTTTCACTCCATATGAATTAGTTTATGGTAAAAAGTTTGTTCTGTCCAATTAGTTTGAACACAAAACATTAAGGACAATACTTGATTTGGCCTTAGATCTTTCCCAAGCTCAATAAGATAGGATCATGCAGCTAAATACACTTAATGAACTAATTAATGAAGCACTTCATCACATTGAAATAATGTAAAGACAATGTGTAGGTTGGCATGATAGGAACATCAAGACTAAGAATTTCTAACCTAGTGACTAGACACTCCTTTTTGATTCTATATACAAGGATCATAAAGGAAAGCTACAGTCCATATAGATTGGAACTTATGAGATCAAACAATTTTTTGACAATGGAGTTGTAAAGATCATGACCATTGACTCTATTTAGTTTTGACTACTTATTAATGGCCACAAGCTCAAGCTTTATAAGAAACCATTTTTCAAGGAAACTCTCACTTGCCAACTTCTTGAAGAACAACATTCATATCTTCTTTATGAAGCAAATCAACCTATTCCTACAGTCTAAGGGTATTTCTATCAACCTTTATATAATATTTTCCAAGATAAATACAACTTCCTGCAACCAAGAACAAGTCATTCAAAATGGCTTGGTTCAAGTTGAATAAATTCCTACCTCCTGGATTCTTGTGATTTCAGTTGAGTTTCGACCAAATTTTTTTTAAAAAAAAAAAGAAGAAAAAGGACACTACTGCAATACATTTTTTTGTTTTCAATTGTTTTTCTTGTAGATTCATTTCTTTGGAGTAGAAATACATTTTCCTTCTTGTTACAAGATGAAAAACTTGTTGTAGGATAAAACTTGCTGCTACAGGATAAAACTTGTTTCTACAAGAAATATTTCTTGCTACATAGTGTATTCTTATCATTCTATTTTATATAAAACATTTTGCTTCCAGTCAAATGACAACATACACCATGACTACCACTTCAAATCATCATTTACATATTTATGAAAGGTATTTCTACAAGTAACACAATAATTATTTCATGTCATACATTTTAATTATTATTAAGATGATGGTACCTAATACTATTAATGTGCCACAATATCTTCTGATTCACTGATTGATGTGCCCTTTGATACAATGAGATTGTTACCCTTTGCTATTAACACAAGCCATTTTGTACATATCAATTTTGTCCCTCGAGGATAAATGATAGTTTAAGCTGGGGGGAGATTTTCCATAGTTTATACAGATTATTTCGCTCCCAAATTAAAAAATCATAAACATTTCACCAAAGCAATAAAACCCTTGCTACAAGAACATAGCCTACATCTCAAATTTCATCTCATAATATGGAAGGAGACTTGATAAAACATGAACTACTTGATATCACCCCTTTAACCAATAGCTCGAACATCCTGACCCTGTTCCAAAATGTAGGATGGGCATAGTGTTTTAAGAAGATACAAGCCCTAGATGAAGGAATTGCAAAAGAATTCATTGGTACATTACATAATAACTTGGAAATAGTAAGATGAATGAATATAAAACTGATAGAGACTGTCATTAGCAGAGTAATAGGATTTTCATAAACAAGGGAGGAATGACAAGACAAATTTGATGCTAAAGTAGAGGCAAAAATTCATCAGAGGAAATGAAAGACTAGAAACTTTAGAGAAAAGCATTACACAGTTATCTCTACCGATAAGATGGGCCAAAGCTGCTGAGTTTATCTCTATATATTTCATTTACGAAGGGAGGTATTTCATGCTGCATGGCATACATTTCAATTTCATGAATCATTTGTGGCTTGAAATAGAAATAAACATTCCCAAATTTTTACTCCACATGATCAAAAAAATGTTGAAGGCTTTTCAAAAAGGTAATTCCAAAGCTCTTTCCCATCATTGTCTAATCCAATTGATTTTTCAAGACTATTTTTAAAAAACTAGACCCAACTTCAGTTGCAAGAATTTCCTCAATTACCAAGAAATGTAGAAAGTGATAGAGAAGTAAATGAGATAGAAGAAGAATTAGAGGTTGAATAAAAGAGATCAGAAGAAGCCTTTCCTATAGCTCCACAAGAACCTATAGTATAAAACCTTCCTGTAGCTCTACAAGAACCTGCATAAGGAAACCTTCTTGCAGCCAAATAAGAACCTGTAGAAGAAGGTCTTCTTGCAACAACACAAGAACCTACAATAAGAAATGAAGAAAGGAATTTCATAGACAGGGAATCTAGAAATAGGAAGAAACTCATTCTTCAACCTGATTCAGAGGAGTCTGAGGAGGAACTTCCACCTTTTCCCAAAAAGGCCAAGGTAACCTCTACTCCTTGTAGATCCCACATATTGATAAGAAAGATAAGAATTAAACCTTCTTTTATTATTGAAATTAATGATGAATCTAGAGAAGAACAGACTGCTAGCAGTGATGAATCCTTAGAGGTTGAAAAAAACAAGGGAGAATGTTATTTAGAATACAATCAAGAGGAAGAACAAGTATAGTCTTGAAGAGTTGCATGAGGAACCAATGTAAGAGGAAGCAGAACAATTAGAGCAACCTATTGTACAAATAGAATTTCTCACTCTAAAATAAGCATTACAAGAAATTGAGAGAATAAGAATGAAGATACAGGATCAGTCTAGAAGAGGACTGGATGCACTTGCTACAACAACTTCTCAACTACAGCCCTCTACCAAAGACCATCTTGTAGTCATTATTTTACAACCGTCTGTAGAGGTAAATAAAAAATAATAACCTACAACTGCCTAAGAAGTCAGGTGTCATTCCTCATTTGTAGTATCTTCTAAATTGATGAATTGGATGGATAGATAGTTTAAAATTTTGAAAGAATTGAGAAAAGAAAATAAGAAATTGAAAGAAGAGAATAAGTTGAAGGAAGAGAGAATATCCAAACTAAAGTAGAAAATTAAAGATATGGTTGGTCTTACCTAAGAACTCCTTGATTGCAGGAATCCTATAAGAGTTTATTCATTCTACCTTAAAGAGCAATGGCATAAGTTCAAATTAATGAGAATTTATTATGATATGCCTCATGAAGTCATTAATCCCCTTTCCTTCTTTTCTATTTATAAATAAAGTTCATAGGCAAAACAAACACAATTGTGTCAGTTATACCTTCACAATTATGTTGTTCCTTATGATAGAGAGTGGAATCCTAATCTATATGTTGGAGATGTCCAATTAAAGGCATTTTCATCATATTTGTTGAATGAGCAAAGAAGAGGAAGATAAGTAGCTGAATATAATAAAAATGAGAATGAAAGGCAATTGCTTATCAAGAGAGAATTGATGGTACCTAATGTTGTATTGGCTAAATGAGATAATATCATGTTGAAGAAAGAAGTCAGAGCTTGGTTTGCGAAGAATTGTGATGAAGCCCAAGATTTTTATTTAGGATTGAGAACTTCTGCTGGTCCTGCAGTCAATGAGTCTTGTAATGAATGATGGAATGAGGTTACTCCTACACTAAAAAAGAGAGAGCCATATTCTCTTTTTAACTTGAATTCAATATTTAACAGGATCAAAAAATATATTTTACTTGTAGGAGAAAGGGAATATTAATTGCTGAACCTAAATTTCCAACCACCTCTCTTCTGATATCATGTTCCAGATTGGCAGGATAAGGCCCCAATGGATGGAGCCAGGGAAGTAAAAATTTAGAAACTATTTGAATAGATGCATGAATTCTATGCTCACCTTGCTAGTGGTGCTATAGATCCCATAAATTTTAGAGTTCTTTGTGAAATGGGAATGAATAAGTTTTCTACTCGAGGTTGAGAAAGATCTTAAGTTGAGGGGTGTGATGAGTCCCATAAATGTTATGTTCCTGTCCTCATCTATTGTACTCATCCTTCTTGTTAACCACGCTTTTGAACATTTTTCATACATTTTTTTTCCTTAAAAAACCATATAGCATTATGTTTCTATACTCTTTTAATAGTTATAATTATGTATTGGAAATAAATATATGATAAGTATCTATTGCTTTAGGATGCTTTTTATATAATGTTTTTAAAGGATGTTTTAGAGAAATAGGTATATAGCGCATAACGTCCTGCAGTAAAGGAATCTCATTACATAGACTATTCTGCATCCACTACATGACCAAAGCCGTGAATGAATAGATTTTGATTCCTCTTTCAATCAACTCATAGAAACAACCATAACCTCTATGGAGCTCAATAAAGAAGCAGTTGAAGGTTAAAATGTTTTGTTTGTCCTACAATAATGTTGTAGAATTCATATGAAGACATCTTTAGCAAAAGGAGCCAATTTCAGTTATCCTAAGTCGAATGTATCTTAGATTAGAATATATATTATTTTGTAAAACAATATCCTCTATGATTGATATATATATATATATATATATATATATATATATATATATATATATATACAACAGAGTTGAGTTATAATGGATGTTGATTAAAGATTATCAAATGTATATTTTGTTAAGCAACTATCATTGTAATTTCCTACAACAATTCATTACTGCATTTTTTATTAATATGAACAAGCATTTCTAAGTTCAATTTAGTGTTGTGATAGGAATGATTGACGCTGGAGTCAGAAGGAGGAAGGGGCCTCTTTGGATGTCTGCATCAATAATCTAACCCATTTTAATAGCTAAGCATGTTATTTGATTTCTTTATGCATTATGTGTTTTATTTCTAAATTGTGTGATTTACATTCTTGTTTAAATTTGTTTAAGGAAGCTTCCAACACATAAGCATTTATTTCACAATATTTTGCTTATGTTTTATTTCTAGCATTTTATTTTCTACATGACATCACATTACATAACAATAAAAGGTCAAATTAGAAGATTGAGTGTGCACATATAGTGACATCATCCTATTAAGTCTACATCCTTGAGTTGATATTTAAATGAGGTAAAAGGTACAGGTTCATGGTAACTCTTCTTGTTTGTTTTGATCAAGAGAAGTATATCTGATTATGAATCGATTGTTAGTCAGTGATGAGAAAGATACAAATCATGATGAAGAAGTTCGACAAGAATAAGAACAACAAGAGCAACCACCATAGATGGAAGAGAGGATGGTACAGAATTTAGAAAAAAGGAATAAAGGAATCAAGGTTTATGTTTATGAAGGCAATTTAAAATTAGAGAATTTGATAGATTAGATGAATAACATGGAGAAGTTATTTGAATGGAAGACTATGAGAGAAGACAAGAAGGTAAAATTTGCATGCATAAAATTGAAAGGTCATGTAATGATTTGGAGGGATCACCTGTAGAAAGAGAGATAGAGGAAAGGTAAAGAGAAGATTAATTCATGTAAAAAGATAGAGAAAAAACTGAGGGAGAAATTTTTTCCTGTGGATTATGCACAAAATCTATATAGAATATTCTAGAATTTGAGGCAAAAGGATCACAGTATTCAAGAGTATACAAATGAATTTTATAAGATTTTCATACGAGTGGAGCATGATGAAATAGAAGAGTAAATGGTTACAAGATATGTAAATGGTTTAAAATTTTCTATTCAAGATGAATTAAGCATGCATATAATACTTTGCATAGAGGAGGCTTATCAATTAGCTTTGAAGGTAGAAGAAAAACAAAATAGACAGAATTTTAGAAGAATCTCTCTTGGTCTAAGAAGAGGCATATACCTTCCAAATAGGGGACAATGTGGGTTTAATACCACCAGAGGTGGGTCTAATACCAATTGGGGTGAATCATCATGTGGTGCAGAAAGACAAGATGATAATAGGCAAAGGTTTCAATACCAACAAAGAGGACAAGGATTTTAGAGAGGATGACATTATGGTGGTGTTAGATGATGGTTTTTGAATTAGCATAGATCTTATGTTTGTTATAGATATGGAGAAGGACATAGAGAATTTGAGTGTCTACACTATCAAGATCAAGAAAGGAGGTAAGAAGATTGCCCAAGAGTGAATCTAGTTAAGGCTAAAATAGAAGAGAAAAATAATGAAGTTGCACCAACAGATGTTGGAGAGAATCTCATGATGAGAAGAACCATGATCACTCTAAGGAAGGAATAAGTGCAGAATAAAGAAGGTGGTGATGCATAACTATGATCAAATATTTTTTGAACAAGATGTACTTCGGGTGGAAAGGTATGCAAAGTAATTATAGATGGTGGTAGTTATGAAAGTATAGTTTCTAAAGAAATGATAGAAAAATAAATTTTTTAATGTGAAAAGCATCCTAATCCTTATCGAATTTCATGGTTTAAGAAAGGGAATGAATTTATAGTAGATAAAAGGTGCTTAATCAAGTTTTCTAAAGGAAAAAGTTATAATGGTGAAATATTGTGTGATGTTATTTTGATGGATGAATTCCATGTGTTATTTGGAAGTGTCAAGATTAGGAGCACAATTGAATACCTTTGTATAAGCAACTAAACACGAAATTTAACCAGAATCAACAAGTAACTAGAAATCAGAAACAACACAGAATTTGAGAGACAATACAATCTTGTATTCAACTCATCCAGAAAGAAAATACAATAAAGAAGATGCCACACTCTTCTCACACCTCTGAGGCTTCACACACCTCTAGGACTTCCAGTAATTCTTGATCAAGAGTTCTCTCTCTCAATTACGATCACAACAATCAACTCAAACATAGAGCTGTTGTTCACCTCCAACCAGTCAGTAACAATACTGCCAGTACCAAGTAATCCACGTACTCCAAGTAGATCTCTATGATCTTGCAACAACTTGCAAATCAATGACCTTACTTACCATGTAGATCTTCTCCCTGATCTTGCACAACCTGCAGATCAACCTGATCTTACAATTGGAAGGATCTCTTCCTTGTCCTTGATTACAATACAGCCCCATGAGTCTCTTAAATAGATCTCATACAAATAATAATTAGACTTCCTAATTACAATAATTAGACACTCAACTCAAGACTAAAATTAGCCTTTAACATGCAAACAATCGGTTCGTTAACAAACTGTCTGTGAAACTCACAGTTCGGGAACCGCACAAGCAACCGACATCAGTCATTGTCTATCTGGAGATGACTGATGTCAACTGATCCCTAACCGATGTCGACAGCTTCCTGTCTACCCCTGACTGACGTCGATTGGCCTGACCGACACTGGTGACTGTGACATTCAACAATCTCCTCTGTTTGCATCTAGGTGAAGCTTTTAGCTCCAGAACCTAACAATCTCCCACTTGGAGATAAACAGCTGCACCTGTACCTGTACCTATACATCGTCCAATTTGTTTCCTGGCTTGTATCCCTCTTCAAGATCAATCCTGAAGACCAACTACCACACATCCTGTGGTGCACCACATGTCATCCAAGTAACCTACCACATTCGAATCTACATGCCCATGTAGAGAAGTGCCTAACCCTGCATAACATGTTAACCTGCTGCTGGTCCCTCTCAGATACCTGAGAATCCACTAAACTGCTTTCTAGTGCTTCTTTCCTAGATTGACCACAAACCTGCTGTCAACTCCCACTGCTTGGGTAAACTCAGGTCTAGTACACATGTACTCAACCTCATCATGTGATTGGGGACTGTGTTCTATGAACTATCCATCCATAGGTGCGCTTGCCAGTTTTGCATCCTGCACTACCTTATTCACATAATCATCCTGAGACAACATCAACTTGTGATCTTCCCTGTCTCTAGGAATACTCATGCCAAAGAATTTCGCTGCTTCCAAATTCTTCATGACACACCTCTGAACTAACTTTACCTTTAGCTCAGTAACTCCCTGCATGTGTGACCCTAAAACAAGCATACACACTACATACAGTAACAGGATAATGTAGCTAATATTATCCAACCTGGTAAAGAAAACACAATGGTTACACTGACATTGACTAAAGCCCTGCTTTGTCATACACCTGTCAAACCTCCATTATCCTGCAGCTTTCTCAAGACCATATGCCCTGGCCTTTTGTCTCACGTATCCATTCTCTCTCTTCTTTAACTCGGCTGGAAACTCTACCAAACCTCCCATTTGGTTCTCTCCCAAGGAATCAACTTCCTCATCCATGCCATGCTCCCATTATTTCCTAGATTCTACCTGCTTTGCTTCTTTAAAACTTCTTGGTTCTTGACCATCAGTGAGTAACAAGTAGTGTAAAGAAGGGGAATAATGAATTTGAGGCTTACTTACCCTTTCAATCCTCTTCATGGGTGTTTGAGACTCCTTGACAGCTTGTTGTCCGCCCAAAATCCATTTTCTGGTCGACCCTAGTCTGCACATGACCAATGTCGAATCCTCCTGATCGTTGACATTGGTTCCTTGACCAACGTCGGTGTCCTGTCCACTGACGTCAGTGCTCTAACCAATGCCAGTGTCCACCTGTCTATTGACGTTGATTTTACCTGACTGATACCGGTACCTGTGTTTTCCTGTGAGTGATGACTTTTTACCCGCGAGCTTACTTTGAATCATAACCCTGTCCAAACTGCCTTGCTTAGAATTATTCAATCCTTGTGACTGATCCCTGTCTGCCATCTTCTTCATAAACACCAAGGCTTTCATGTTCTTACCAAAAACATCAGATTTCCTCTTTTTGCAATAAACTCGATCCTTTCTTGTAGCAGTAGTTTCAAGAAACCTTACTTTCTTCTGTTGCTTACAAAAATCTCGATCTATGCCTCCCGAATCTGAACTCTTACCTTTTGACTCAAGAACATCCATCCCCTTCTTATTCACGTGACCAAGCCTACAAAGCCACATCTTCGAATCTACAACTGAAGTAGATAAACCAAAAAGAGAATTAGTAATACAAGTAGATAGATAAGGAGTACTTACTTTCTTAACTCTTGCTAAAACAAGTGCACGCTTGGTAACTTTCCAAGAGTCCACTGTGAGAGTTACTATGCATCTCTCATCACCTAACTTTTTTACAGAAATCAAATTCTGCTTCAGGACTGGGACATGCATGACATCCTTCAACACCCATGTGTTCCCTATCTGCAATTTCAGCTGCACTTCCCCTTTGCCAACCATTTGACAAGACTTACCATCCCCTAAATAAATCTCTCTAAAGTCTCCTTGGACATAATCATAAAAAGATGCTCTATTTGGGGTTGCATGGAAAGAGGCACCAGAATATAAAACCCAAGATTCCACTTTATCCAAAGAACATACAAGAGCATCCTGTGCAACAATATCTGCAATATCTGCTTCTTCATTTCCTTCATGCTGATCTTCAACCAACCAACAATCTTTCTTTACATGCCCTTTCTTTCCACAATTCCAGTAGATTTTCCTGCCGTGACTGGATCTAGGTCTCCTGCTTTTCTTTGACTTCCCTTGCTCGATCTTCTCTCTTTGCTTTCCTCTGCTTTCAACACTCAAAGCATTCCCTGATGATTCACCTGTGCTTTTCTTGTGAATTTTTTCATTCAAGATTACACTAACAACATCATTTACTTTTAAGATATTTGAAGCAGACACAGTATTACTAACTACCATTACCAAACTATCCCAACTTTCAGGTAAGGAGCACAAGATTAAGAGAGCCTTAATTTCATCATCAAAAATAATATTGACTGAAACTAACTGATTTACTAATCCATGGAAATCACTAAGATGACTATGTATCAATCCACCTTCCTGCATTTGCAAATTAAATAATTGCTTCATAAGAAATACCTTATTCGAAGCTGAGGGTTTTTTTTATAAATTTGCCAAAGATTCCATTAACTCCACCATTGTCTTAGCCTGTGATAAGTTGGAAATCACAGATGATGCCAGGCTCAACCTTATAGTTCCTAGAGCCTTCCGATCAAGAACCTTCCATTCTTCATCTTTCATATCCATGGGTTTGCTTGCAACCCCACCCAACGGTAAGTACAGATCTTTTTGATACAGATAATCTTCTATCTGCATCCTCCATAATTGATAATTCGTGCCATTGAATTTCTCCATTCTTAGCTTACTTTCTTCTGCCATTGCTATACTCCCACTCAATCAGAAACCCCTGAGAGTGACCTGTAATCAACAAACACTTAACACACTCTGAAACCAAGGTGTTAATAAACCTGCTCCTGCAACCCTAGCTCTGATACCACTTGTCAGGATTAGGAGCACAATTGATTACCTTTGTATAAGCAACTAAACACGAAATTTAACCAGAATCAACAAGTAACTAGAAAAAAAAAACAACACAGAATTTGAGAGACAATACAATCTTGTATTCAACTCATCCAAAAAGAAAATACAATAAAGAAGATGCCACACTCTTCTCACACCTCTGAGGCTTCCCACACCTTTAGGACTTCCAGTAGTTCTCGATCAAGAGTTCTCTCTCTCAATTACGGTCACAACAATCAACTCAAACACAGAGCTATTGTTCACCTCCAACCAGTTAGTAACAATACTGCCAGTACCAAGTACTCCATGTACTCCAAGTAGATCTCCCTGATCTTGCAACAACCTAAAAATTGATGACCTTACTTACCATGTATATCTTCTCCCTGATCTTGCACAATCTGCAAATCAACCTGATCTTACAATTGAAAGGATCTCTTTCTTGTCCTTGATTACAATACAACCCCATGAGTCTCTTAAATAGATCTCATGTAAACAATAATTAGACTTCCTAATTACAATAATTAGACACGCAACTCAAGACTAAAATTAACTTTTAACATGCAAACAACTGGTTCATTAACAAACTGTCTGTGAAACTCACAGTTTGGGAACCGCACAAGCAACTGACATCGGTCGCTATCTGTCTGGAGATGATCGACATCGGCTGATCCCTGACCTCTGTCGACAGCTTCTTGTCTACCCCTAACCGACGTTGATTGGCCTAACCGATGTCGATGACTGTGACATTTAACAACCTCCTCGATTTGCATCCGGGTGAAGCTTTTAGCTCCACAACCTAACATGAAGACTATGGCAATTTGACAGAAAATTAATTCATGATGGAGCAAAGAATACATACACTTTATGGAAAGGTGGTATAAAGGTAGTTTTGTTACCTCTTAAAGAGGAAGAGAAGATAAAAATTATGTTCTCTACTAAATAATTTATCAAAGATATGAACGTGGTAGGTTATTATTATGTATTAGTAACAAAAAATGAAGAAACAAAAATGGTGTCAATACCAATAGAAGTAGTAAGAGTTTTGAAATAATATGCAGATGTTATGTCTAATGAATTACCAGATGGTTTACCTCAAATAAATATATTCAACATTACATTGATTTGATTCAAAGATCAACTTTTCCCAATCAAGCAGCTTATAGGATGATTCTAACAGAACATGCATAATTAAATAAACAGGTTACTGAATTGCTAAGAAAGAAGGTGATAAAGGAGAGTATGAGTCCATGTGCAACACCGGCATTGCTAACTCCAAATAAATATGAAGGATGGAGAATGTGTGTGGATAGTAGAGCAATTAACAAAATTACAATAAAGTATAGGTTTCTTATACCTCGTTTAGATGATATGATGGATGTGATTACATGAGCAAAATATTTTACCAAGATTGACCTAAGGAGTGGTTATTATCAAATTTGAATTCATGAAGGAGATGAGTGAAAAATTGCATTCAAGACTAGGGATGGCTTATATGAGTGGATGGTGATGCCATTCGGATTATCTAATGCACCTAACACATTTATGAGGGTGATGTATACAATACTACAAGAATATATTGATAGGTTTGTAGTTATTTATTTTGATGATATTTTTATATTCAGTAAGACTAAATAAGAATACTTACAACATTTGAGAATGGTAACGGATTTGTTAAGAAAGGAGAAGTTATATGCAAATTTGAAAAAGTGTGGGTTTATGCAGAATAATTTGGTATTTTTGGGATTTGTAGTTTCAGTAGATGGTGTGAAAATGGATGGTGAAAATATAAAGACAATTGTTGAGTGGCCTATTCCAAGAAGCATTACAAAGGTAAGAAGTTTCCATGGTTTAGCAAATTTTTATATAAAAGTTATTAAAAATTTTAGTAGTATTGTGGCACCAATAACAGATTGCATGAGAGGAAAGAAATTTGCATGGACTAGAGAAGCCACATTTTTTTTAAAAAATTTGAAGAAGAAGATTACAAAAATACCAATTTTAGCATTATTGTATTTTAACAAAGTGTTTAAGGTTGATTGTGATGCTTCGTTTGTGGGAATTGGTGTTGTGTTGAGTCAAGAAGGAAAGCCAATAGCATATTTCAGTGAAAAATTGAATGAAGGACAAAGTATTCTAATTATGATGTTAAACTTTATGCAATTGTACAAGCATTAAGACATTAGAGTCATTATCTGGTGCCTAAGGAGTTTATACTATTAATAGATCATGAGGCTTCAAAGTATGTGAATACATAAAAAAAGTTGAATAGTAGGCATGTAAAGTGGGTTTTTTTCTTATAGGGGTATACTTTTGTGTTGAAGCATAAATCAAGAAAACAGAATCAGGTAGCTGATGCATTGAGTATGAGAGTAGCATTATTAACTACTATGGTGAGTGAAGTAGTTGGATTTGAAGTTATCAAATAATTATATGATACTGATCCATATTTTGACAAGATAGTTGAACAGTGTAGAAATCCATTAACTGGTAGGACTGATACTATTCATGATGAATATATTATACAAAAAGGTTATCTATTTAAAGGAAATTAATTATGCATTCCAGTTGGGTCTCTATGAGATAATATAATAAGAGAATTACATAGTGGTGGTTTGACTGGACATTTTGGTAAGACGAAGACAATAACTTTGGAGGAAAAATATTTTTGGCCAAAGATGAAGAGATATGTGACAAGGTATGTTTCAAGGTGTAGAATATGTCAGGTGGCTAAAGGACATGTACAAAATACTGGACTATACATGCCATACCGATTCCAAGAGGACTATGGACAGATTTGAGTATGGACTTTGTGTTGGGATTGCCAAACACATATAGAGGTAATGATTTAATTTTTGTTGTTGTAGATAGATTTTATGAAATACTTCATTTCATTGCATGTAAGAAAACCAATGATGCCACTAGAGTTACAAAATTATTTTTTAAGGATATTGTGAGATTGCATGGTGTTCCAAAAACTATTACTTCAGATAGGGACATGAAATTTTTAAGTCATTTTTAGAGGACTTTGTGGAAAGAGATGGATATTAAGCTACAATTCAGTAACACATATCACTCACAAATAGATGGATAGACAAAAGATGTGAATAGGAGCTTAGAAGATTTATTGAGATGCATAGTGGGAGAGAAGCCCAAGCAATGGGACTTGACTTTACCACAAGATGAGTTTACATATAATAGTTCAGTGATTAGATCAACAAGAATATCACCATTTCAGATTGTTATGGGAGAAATCCTATGGGTGTTTTATATTTGGTATAATTACCGATTGTATATCAAATTAGTGATGATACATAAGCATTTGTAGAGCATATGCAGTAGTTGCAAGAAAGTAATGAGAAATATAAAATAGTGGAAGATATCAGAAGAAGATCCAAGGTATTTGAAGAAGAAGAGTTGGTAATGTTTTACTTGAGATTTTTTTTAAAGGCACATACAACAAGATACAAGAAAATTGGACCATGCAGAATTGTGAAGAAAATCAATGACAATGCTTATGAGGTGTGTTTGCCACATAATTTTGATATATCTCTAGTATTTAATGGTTTATATTTATATCAATTCCATGGAGAAGATGGTGACGATGAAGAAGTAAATTGGGAGCAACAGGTTCCAAAAAAGAAGGAAAAGATAGTGCAGGTTTTGGATATGAACACAGTGAGCACAAGGCAAGGGAGTTATAACAGATATTTGGTGTAGTGGAAAGGATTGTAGTAAGAAGACAACACTTAGATTACATAATGGGCGTTGAAAAAAATTGATAAAGACAAATGGTATCAGTATAATCAGGCCAACTCGTAGGAGTTGAGTTATTTTCAACCAGAGAAGAATGATGTAGAAAAAATAGGTCGATCTTTCGGAGGCCATAAATTTTGACCCGTAGCTCTTCCACATGTCAAAACGACTGTCTCAAAAAGTTTGATTCTATCCTAAGTAAATTTATTCACTTATATTTGATTTTGATATTTTTGGAGGCCATACGTTATCATCTGAGGGTCTGAAATTGACATTTAATGATTTTTTCAAGAATTTTTTATTTTTAAAAATTATATATATTTAGAACCGGATGTCAAATTCAGTTGAATTTTATTCCATAGGCTAATTACAATGTTTAGAGTATTTCAAGAGATTTTTAGAGTTGCGTATGCTTGCATGTAAAACTTACTATAAATAACCACTACTAAAAATAGACATTTTTTTTAGATTTTATTTTTTTTGAATTTTTGCATGTCAACTCTAAATTCTGAGTTGAGATTTATTTAAACATAGTTTGAGTTTGTAATTATTTCAAGTAATTTAATATGAATCAATTCTGAGTATTGTTTCAAGATCTTGGCGTATTGATAATTTATTTGTCTTGATAGTTTTTCGGTTCATTACCATTACGTTTTGAATTATATTTATTATGAATGCTATGTTGTTGAGCATTTGAAAAAATTGAATTGAAAATTTCTATATATATGCATAACATCGAACCATGCATAATAGAGCTAATGAATCTCAGTAAAGTATATAAGAAATTGCACTTACTGATAGAGTTTTTTATCAAATAAAATTGAAAAAAACCATATGTTTGTCAAATGTTATTATAGTTGAACTCACATATATGAATGTCTATTTAGTAACAAGTAAAATAAGAAATGAATAAGTACAATTGCAACCAAAGGCATGTAACTTTAGATTTTATATTTCACTTGCATGTTTAACATAAACCGATAGTTTTGTATAAATTCATTTTTTTTTCTAAAATTAAATTTATTAAAAATTGAAATATCAATTAAAAATGCTAAAAAAAATCCTTGGATCTTGAAATGTAGTGAATTTTATCTATAAATATGCATAACACTAATCCATCTAGAGCATATATAATTAATCTTAAGAAATTATATAAGAAATTGTAGTTATGAAGTTTTCTTGTCAAATAAATTTGTAAACAAACATATGGTTGTAAAATGTTATTAGTTGACTTCATAGTTGTAAATGTATACTTAATAACTAGTGAAATAATATATAAATAATTTAAATCGTAAAAATATATTGGACAAAAAATGATATGCCAATTATATTTAACGTTATTTAGAATAAATCCAACTCTCTTCAAACCTTTGAATCTCTAAATTATAATGTTATTCATTGGAAACATTCACATATTTTAATGAATAAATTTAAACACCACAAAATATTATCTTAAACTTAAATTTTAAAAATGATGTATTACTTTATAAAACCAAAAACAAAAATTTTCAATAAGCACCTAAAAAATCATCTACATTTCTACTGAAAAACCTAATATTACTTTACAAATAAGTAGATTTAGATATTCAATTATAAAATGACAACAAAAAAACCTTTTTAACAAAATTGTGATACATTTTTTTTTAAATTTAAGAAAAGTAGTATAACTTCCATATATTATTGCCCACATATTGTTAAAAAAACTAAAAATATTGGAAGAATAAAAATAACATTAAATCATATGAACAAGAGAGAGCTCAAACTTTCAGATTCTTGAGATGAACAACACTCTAACCATCCACTTGTGTTATTTGAAGCAACGAAGATGAACAAGTATTATAGAGAGGGGGAAACACTATAATCATAGGAAAAGCCATTGCAAGGAAGACATAGCTTTCATTGAGTGCAACATTTTTAAATTAATATTTTAACAATGTTGTCCATAAAATTAGCATGTAAGAAGAAGATGTGCTCAACTTATTGAATGTGAAAAAGGACAAATATTCAACATACATGTATATAATTATTAATGATGACATACACTAAATACAATTTTATATTAAAATTAATATTTCATAATATTTAAGTTTTTTATTTTGATAAATAAAATTGATGATTTTTTAAAATGAAATAATTATTTTTCCAAAATCTATAATCTACATTTAAAATTATATGTTTTTATTGAATAATAAAAAAATATTTATTTTTTATTAATTAAAAATACTGGATATAATTAAGAAATTAATTCAATTAATAAATTTAAAAAAAAAATAACATTTAAAAAAAAAAATTCAAAAAATTATATCCTAACCAAATAAATGACAATTTTTTAAAATTAAATAATGAAAAAAATATTTATTTCAGTGATTGTTAAATTACCTACCTTTTGACTAGATAATAAAAAAGAAACAACTTAAAAAGTATAACATAACAAAAACAAGAGAATGAAATTGATATATAAGAAAGCATAATAGTTAAAATAGTAAAGATTAATAAAGTTAGAGAGAGATTTAAGAAAAATATAAGTTATTTTTATTTTTATTTTATTTTTTTGGGGAGGGGAAATGGTATTCAAAAAATTATCTTAAAAATTAAGATTAAATAAACCTTTATCTAAGAGAAGAACGAGATGTTTTATAGTAACCATTTTTTCATTTTTCATGTTTGAGTTGAAGGCATGAAAAACAAAAAAAGAAGGATTAAAATATCAATAATAATTTCAAAAGTAAAATTTCATATACTATTATTCAAAATATTTAGTCAATGTGGTAGTTATGAAAGATGACAATATAAAGAAAAAGAAAGATTAAAATGTCAATAATAATTTTAAAGGTGAAATTTCATATACTATTATTTCAAATATTTAGTGAATGTGGTAGTTATGAAGAATGACAATTTAATATATATAGTAATTATATTGATATTTAGTTCAATGATATTTTAAAAAATATGAAAAATATATATAAATAATATATTTGACAAAACTCGAATCAATTCAATCTAAAAACATTATTTAAGTCATTCATAACATTATCATTATCAATAACCATGCATTAAAAACATGTTGATTATAAATAAATATAATTGTAAAAATGATATATCATAATATATTTAACTACTTTAAATTAAGAATTTTGATATTTTCATAATCCATAAATATAAATATTTTTTTTTGGATAATAATTATATACAATAAAATAATAAATTATTGTATACAATATTTTTATCTATTACACACAATTATTATCTAAATTTTTTTCTAGTCATATTTCTAAATTATCTATGATCATGTGCTACTATTTATCTTATAATCATGTGCTACTGTTTATCTTATTATAACTATTGGAACCTTCATAATCTATATTATAAATTTTAACCTATAACTGTCATCACATTCTAGTGTGCCGTCAACCCAAAACCTTAACAAATATTTTCATTGTCATTGATTTAAGCTAACCAATATTTTTATTTCTTTATCATTTATCTATTGGAAGATCAACCCAACCCCATGTGGGCACATAAAATTCCCTTCCCAGACTTGTTTGCACTATAAGGAAGAGAGTGATCTAATTTTATTGTGATTATAATGACCACATGCCTTCCATTTTTTTATATTTTGTTGTGGATATAATGACCACATGCCTTTTTCTATTCGCTAAATCCAAGCAATAATCTTACTTTAATATAAGCATGCTTAAAATCATAATATTAGTACTATCTAATAATATGTTGAAAAAAAACATGAAGAGTTTTTTAGTTGCACTTACACACACTTTGGAGTAAATGGGATGTACTTAGATTTTTTTAATTATAATGAGGAGGGTGGTGTCCTTTTTTTTTGTTTGACCTTCTCCACCAATAATAATAGTGGTGGTTGTTAAGACTATATCATCATAAAATCATGTTTTCATCGTTATTTAAAATATTTAAAAAATTAATTAATTTTAAATATAAATAAATTAATATTGTTATTCATAAGTTTGAGAGTTTTAGTTTTCATTTTATTAGATATGGATGATTATTTATACTTATAATTTATGTTTTAGTTATCGAATCAGTGGATCAAAGGCTTGTTAGAAGAATTGTACTTCATATTCATATTGGGAAGAGAGAACTTATTACCGCCCATTTTGCATGAGACTCCTTCTTTACTCAAAGAAAATAAAGATTCTTTTAAAGAAGTGTTGGCTTTGCCTTGATTTTTTTTGCAAAGCCTCTAATTTAGGTTTGGGGTGGGCCAAAAAAGAATGGTGCTGACAAAGTATGATGCCTATGTTGAATTCGTTAAATAATTTTCAGTCGAAATAGATCTACAAAGGGCAGAGGTTCAAATTATTAGGCATTCCCTTTGCCTTTTATAAGCCCCCCTCAAAGTTGTGGTAGTATGTGTTAGAAATATTGAATAAAGAAAATTTTCTACTAAATTACCAAACTCTTGTCGCTAGTATTCAAGTTTCAAATCTGCATTAAAATCTTGGCTACCAAAATCTTGGTTCCCACTCATGTCTACTAATCTCCCTGTTGGGTACCTTATAAGGCATCCTATGATAAGCTCGCTAAATTTCTCAGATATTTTATTAAGGCTAATGCGAAGCAAACACAAGGTTTCTATTAAGTAGCCTAGGATGTTTGTTGCCTCCCCTGTGATAAAAGATGTATGGGCATTATTAACATATACATAGATAATATTGATCTATGTGCTAAATGGGTTGTTTGCACCATTGATGGCCATCAAAGCTTTGTAATTTATGATTCATCCTTGTATTACCATATGCTCACCTTATAACAAGGCCAGTTGAAAAAAATATTTGATTGCATACTTTGTTCATTACCTTTGTCCCTGTTAACTTTGAGGGGTATTTTGTGGCTAAAAGTATTTGGAAAACCTTTGAAATAGTTAATTCATTTCTAAAATGGATTGAATAAATATTTATATTAGGCTTTTTTTCAACAACCACAATATTTAGTGCTACCCCATCATGTCTAGCAATAACATTCCACTTGCCGAGACTCTTGACCTAAAATAAATCCCTTCGATTGTTCAAGAAAAGTGTTCACATAGTGAAAGACCTCGTCTACTCTTGAAACTAGAATCCATTTTGCATTCAATAGAGAAAGCATAATGTAATTTATTAACTTTTGATATGCCTTCTATCTTGCACATGCATGAGCTTATGCTAGATGTGATGATGCATAAATTGAGACTTCATCATATAGTTGCATGGTGGAGAGCTTGGCATTGGTACTATTGTATGTCATTTAATCATTACTCCCAATCTTTATTGTATCATATTATGATTACATTTTCCTCATCTCTTGGAATAAAAAACAGTCAATAGAATCTCAAATATTCTCCTTGAACATGGCTTACTCATCTTAACCAAATATGGGATTCCAAAATTGAGCCCAAGATCACTCTTTTTTATGGTGTTTACACTGTCATGGCCTACTGTGAGGAGAAAGGCTCACTCACATTGGGGCTCATCAACCCAAGTATATTATGTGTTGTAGACTCGAGACATTTAAACACTTATTTTGGAATTACTCTCGTACACCGGAGGCATGACAATAGATTCATAGTTTATTCATTGCTTTCTATCTAGAGCCGATCAATTAGAGGATGGCTTTGCTCTCAGTGGCCACCATTTATTGCATTTATTTAGAATTTTCTCAAAACCTCAATTCTCTTTCAGATTTGAAAATCTAGGAATATTTCTATATTCAATAATGAGGCTACTTCTCAACAATTTTTCATTAATGATAAAGTCTGTGCCTACCTTTATCTTTTTTAGATCCAAACATAGACCGAAAAAGTGGTCTTAGAGTTTAAACATTTTTAGGAGCTTCTCAACCTTTGGAGGATTGCTCCAAGCACTATGAGCAGGATTCTTCTAGATGTGTCATTATAGGGTTCTCCACCATAGGCTCCTGTACATTGGTGGCGTTGCTTAGATAATTGTTTCTCTAACCTTTCCCCTAAATGAAAGAGATGGAGTCCTCAACAAAGTGACCAAGATTTTTTTAATCCATATTGTTGGAATTTCTCGATGTATGATGATAATCAAACTATGATAATAATAATGTCTTCGTTGCTTAGTAGGGAGTGCTTATGCCATTAGATAGATACAAGATATTATTCAGGATGGGTGGGTGGCTTTAGATATGCTATCAGGTGAACCTCTTCTTGGGTTACTTTTCTTTCCAAAGATGATCTATCATTTCCTTCTTTTGGCATTTTTGCTTGAGATTGATGTTTCACATTTGTTATTATATTATGCTACTATATTATTTTGAGACTCTTGATGTATAATCATGTTTTATATCAATGTTATTTTGAATATTTAAATATGAAATCATATTTTTATTGGCATTAATTTTATGCCATGACTACCAACCAATCACCTTTTTATTATAAACCATCTTATGTTTTATCTTCCTTTTTATTAATTGATAAATATACCAATATATTTCATATAAAAATCAATAAATTGTGTTCTAAGTAATAGTTCAAAGCATATACTTTATCAATAGATCTCGTGTGCTTAATGCATTGTTGTTTATATAGGGACATTGGAAAGGAGTATAATTTGAAAATTTCTTTTTAATAAGAGTTAAATACTTTCATTAATAAAAATGAAGTTCAACCTAAAATGCATAACATGGTAAAACAAGAGATTAAAACTGGTATAAACATTTTGTAACAAAATCTAATAGATTAATAGAGTTACCGAGAGATCTTAAAATTTATTTGTATTTATTTTTGTTAGTGAAAATATTATCTTGGAAATTAAGATTTAAAAAAAAAAATCATTTAAAGGAAAAGAAGAAATGAAATGTCTTATAAGGGTATTAAGGATAGTAAAAAATCTAGAAGGCATTTCATTATCAACACTCATGAAGATTTGAAAGAATAAAGAGAAAGAGATAGATTATAATATGGATGAGAAGATTCAATGAACATGATAATTAAAAAGGATGATAATAATTATGTTAAGAGGTGTTTGACAATAGTAAATGGGGGTGGTGGTGAGTTGTAATGAAGTGAGTATGTTCATTATTAATTTTAATCTTCAATTTGACGTTTATTTAACTATCAATTAATTTATTTTCCATTTCAAAAAAAAGGATAACATTATTATATCATATTAAATTTAATTAAAATTAAATTTTATGAAGTAAAAAGAAAATGGCATGCAATCGGAGAAAGAACTAGAAAGAAGTGCATTCTTTCTTATTGAGGGTTGATCATCATTCCTCCTAGGATGATCATCATGCCCTAGTGAAAGATATTCAAGAGGTTAAGGATTGGTTAGGGTTTGAAGTCAGTTCAATTATTGAAGGAGTAGGTGGAAGTAAGTTGGTAGGGGTAGGAAAGGTCTAGGAAGAATTTTTGTTGGTCAAGGGTCTTGACCCTGGGGTGAAAGTGGCATTAGGTGGCAATAGTATTCCAAATAGAAGCAACCAGATAGTTGATTTAGGGCAGCTTGAGTAGGTGGATACGTTTAAGTCAGGTTTGGTTTCTTCTTGATCAATGGATGGTATTTAGATCAATTGATCTAAGGAGTTGGTTTGGGAATTGGAGCAATTTTCACAAAACATCTTGGTTCTAGAAGAGCATGCTCTTATTGGTAAGTGTGTTGATAAGTGGCCAACGATAAGAGAGGTTGAATCTTAAAAATCATCATGGCATGAAATAAAGGTAAGATTTATGCCCAAAGGATTATTCATTGCTATTTGTTCCTGTTTGGAGGCAAATGAGAAGATTTTAAATCATCCATTTTGGTCATTAACAGGCATTGGTATTTAGATTCAACACTAACAGTGTAATTTTAACATTCTTTTATCCCAGAATGGAAGATTCCTTGTGTGGATCCACTTTTATGGTCTACCTATGGAATATTGGGGCCAAGATTGTCTTAAGGATTTGGGAAATTTATTGAGGGGTTTCATCTAGATTGATCCTATATCAAAAGAAGGTGTTTTGGCCTCTTTTGTAAGACTTAGGGTTTTTTGGATCTAGATTCAAAAATTCTTGAAAGTATCCTTATCAACACTCAAGGTAGATCTTGGAAGCAGTCCTTTGATATTGAGAAAGTTAATTTTAGATGTTTCAAGTGTAGGCAATCAAGCCATATTCATAAATTTTGTAAGGCTTTGCCTCTGGATTCTACCTCCAAAATAGTTTCAATCAAATAGGTTTGGTAGCCTGTATTTATAATTTTTGGTTCCTTCTTTTGGTGTAATAATGGGAATTTATGGGCCCAACAAAGGGAGAAGAAGGAGACTCAAATAAGAAAGCTAAAGTGGTTTAGCTGGATTAAAATTTAAAATTGGTGGAAATAAAGGACTTGATATAACAATTAGATAAAGGGATGAAGAAGGAGGAGGCCCAACTAAGGAAACAAATAGAGGTTCAACTAAGTCAAAATTAAAAAATTTCAAAAATAGAGGCCTCATTGGAGAAATTAGATAAACGGGTGGAGTTGTCTCCTTCTTCAATGCTAAAAGGTTTTGAATTCATCTCAGAGTAGTCTTAAGTAATCAATTCTATTCTTCAACGTTCCCTATAGGAGGCCTGGGATCTGGTCTTCTCCAATCATTTGGAAAAATAAGAACGTAGGAAAGGTTTTGGTCTAAGTGTTATTGAGAGATTTTCTGAAGTGGAGGAAGAAGATTCAAAGGGCGAGTTAAACTCACATGAAATTTTGATGATTTCTCAATCCTAGAGTTCACTCCTTCAACCCAATTGGGGTCCTCCTAGGAAAAGATGATATAAATTGGCTAAGGAGCATGTGGCAAGAGAAGTCTAAGAAGGTAAACAAGGTAATTTATATAAATTCTTTGAGCCTAAAAAGTAGGGGGTGAAATTCCCCTGTCTAGATTTATGAAACTCATCTCTTGGAATGTTAGGGATTTGAATGCCCCTAACAAGAGATGTTTGGTGAAATGTCTTCTTTTTTATACTTCTATAGATGTTTTTTTGATTCAAGAGTTGAAGTTGAGACTTGCATAAGCTTTGAGTCTAATGCAAAATAGTTTGAGTAGATTGAATAGCTCCTTTGTAGAATCTTTTGGGGTCTCTAGGGGTTTAGAAAATATTTGGTCTCCAATATCAGTTTATGTGGAAATGCTAGGTTTTGGTTTGAATTGGAAACTTTGTCATCTTTCTAGTTTTTCTTCTGATATGAAATTTATCTTGATTAATGCGTATGGTCCAAATGATCATGTGAATAAACATATTTTTTGGAGTGAGTTGTCAAATGTTCTCACAAATTTTCCTAGTGAAAATGTGGTTCTTAGCAGTGATTTTCATGCCATTCTTGTCTCTTCTAAAAAATTGGGTGGGTTTTTGCATCCAACACATTCTCAAATGGATTTATGTAGATTCTTCTCTAATAATGAATTGATTGATGTAAAGGCTAAGTAGGGGTTGTTTACTTGGACTAATAAAAAGGCACGGTGCTAGCAATATTGCAAAACATTTGGATCACTTTGTAATTTCTTCAGTTTGGTATTCATAAAATTATATTTCATAAAGGGTCATTTTTCCCATCCATAGCTTGGATCATTTCCCCATCGATCTCAAAATTTCAGTGATAGTTCTTTGATGTTTTTTCCATTTAAATTTTAAAGGTTGTGGTTTCATGATGCCTCTTTTCCATCATTAATTAATTTTTGGTGGAATAATAGTCCTATTGTGTTAGGTTCACAGATGTATAGGATGGTTAAGAAACTCCAATTTATCAAATGTTGTCTCAAACATTGGAATTTTATATGCTTTAAAAATATTTTTCAAGAGAAGGCTTGTGTGGAGGCTGAACTAGAGGACTTGAATAAGGTGGTGTGTAGTGTAGGGATGGATGTTGTTTTCTATGAGTAAGAGAAATGACTTCTCTCTGAGTATGAAGAATTATTGTTGAGAGAGTAAATTCATTGGAAGCATAAATCTAGAGAAAGTGGCTTAAAGAAGGAGATAAAAATTATGTTTTCTTTCATAATTCTATTAAACTAAAGTGAAGTGCATATCACATTTCAAGTATTCAATCCAATGAAGGAGTGTCATTGGATACCAAATCAAATATTCGTAAGGAGGTTGTATTTATTTTTTTAGAATTTGCTAATAGGTGAAGTGGCTTTTGATCTCTCAGCTCAAAAGGCCAATATAGATTTCATTCCAAGGTTGGTGTCTTCTAAACAAAATGATAGGATTCTTGTACCCTTTACTTTAGATGAAATGTGAGTGGTGGTCTTCTCTATGGGTAAGGACAAAGCTCCGGTTCCTAATGAGTTCTTTGTGGTGTTCTTTCAATCTTTCTGGGAGACTGTGAGAGTGGATTTGTTGAATATGGTGGAAGAATCACAAAAAATAAAAAAGATTTCCTTAGATCTCAATGTTAATTTCATGTCTTTGTTTCCTAAAGGTGACTCTTGGGTGAATTTTGGTGATTTATGTCTTATATCTCTTTGGAACATAGTTTATAAGATTATCTATAAATTTATAGTTGCTAGGCTGAAGCCCATAATGGATTCCTTAATTTCGGATGAGTAAGCAGGGTTTGTTTTGGGTAGGAACATTCAAAAGGGCATTATCATTTCGCATGAAATTTTTCATTCCCTCTCCCACTCTCAATAGAAAGGTTTGATGATCAAGATAAATATAAGTAAAGCTTATGATCAAGTGAATTGGCATTTCCTAATCAAGGTTTTTGAAAAATTTGGGTTTTTTATGGATTGGTGTGATTGGGTGTTTAGTTGTGTGGTAGGTCCCAAGTTTTATGTTTTGGTTAATAGTAGTCAGACTAGTTTCTTTGAGGCTTCCAGGGGCCTTCGACAGGGGGATCACTTCTCTCCTTTTCTCTTCATCCTCATGGATGAATCTCTAGGGCATGAAATGAAGTAGGATAAGGTTGAGGTTCATCTAAAAGGGATCAAAGTGGTGGATGGCTTGGAAAGCTTAACTCATCAACACTTTACAGATGCACCTTTTTCTTTGGCCAAGACTCAATTAGTGAATCTCAAACTTTAAAAAATATTATGTCTATCTATGAGGTTGCTTTGGGTCAAATTATGAATGATATAAAATTAGAAATTTACTTCATAAATTATTTGGGTTTGTTCAGCTAGATATCTATCTCCTTCTAGGTTTTAATATTGGTAAACTTCCTACCAAATATCTTGGAGTCCCCCTCTTTGATAGTGTAGGTAAGGGATCTCATTGAAAAGGATTAATTTGCTATTTTAAGGCTTGTTTGGGTTCTTGGAAGGGGAAGTGGATTTCACTCATTATCATTTAAGATTAATTAAATCAGTTTTGATCTCTCTTCCCATATACTGTTTGTTTGTGCTCCAATCGCCTAGTCAAGTGGTAAAATTTTTGAATAAAATCATGAAGGACTTTTTATAGTAGGGCGCCTATGAGAAAAATAATATCCCTTTGCTTAAATGGGATAGGGTTTCTAAGGCAAAGAAGATGGGGGGTTTTAGAGTTAAAATTTTAAGTCTTCAAAATTTGGATTTGGGGGAGAAATTGGTTTGGGGGATGATTTTGAAGTTGCATTCCTTTTGGTGTAGGTTTTTGAGGTGTAAATATTTGAATTTGTAAAACTCATGGAGTATTGTTTCTATAGTTCATCCTCCTAGAGGATCCCATTTTTGGAATTTTTTACTTAAATGCATACCTCTTATCATGGGTCATGTGTCCTAGACTATCAATAATGGCAAGCTTGCTAACTTCTGGGAAGACTTTTGGAATGGGAACAAGCTTGTGGTTGATCTTTCCTTTTTGGCCGAGGCTAAACTTATGTTGTCTAGGGTGCTAAAGTGGTGGATAATTTAGAGCTTGTGTCGGCCTATGGCTTGATGGCTTGAAATTGGATTTTTTTTGATAATTTAGCCATTCTTGAGGATCAATTCAATTTTCTCTCAGATTATCTTTCAAAGCATAAGTCTTTCTCAACTCCAAGGAGGATACACTGCATTGGATTGGGGCTAAGTTTGGGATTTATTTTATGAGCTTAGGCTATCAAATGGCTGAGGCTATTGATGATTCCATGATTTGGGCTCATTTGTTATGTTTGGGTAAGGAGGGTCTTCAAAAAATAGGTTCCTTTACATGATTGGCAATTCAAAATTATATAATCACTCATGATAGGTTGGGTAAAATTGAATTTGTTATCCCCTCTCACTACTGTTTATGTAAAAATTAAGAAAAATTGGTTGAGAAATCTATTGTATGCATGTCCCTTTGCATTTTGGTGTTGGTTATGTTTGTGTTGTAAGTTGGAGTGGTGTTGGGCTTGTCCCTATTCTCTTTTAAGTGGATTTTATTCTTCGCTGATTTGTGACATCAAAAACTCCTTGTATGGTTTGTGGTGTGTGAGTCTTGTTATTTTGATCTAGTCGATTTGTAAGGAAAGAAATCAGCACATCTTTGATGGTAAAGAAAGGCCAATGTTTACAGTTATAAAAAATGTGGAGATATTTACCTCTAAGGTTGTTTCTGCTCAGGTAAAGAGGAGAAATGGTAGGCTGTCAGCTTGGGATTTGAGATTGTTTACCAAATGGAAGCTCATGTCTTCTCCTTCCATTAATGGGTCCTTGGTGTCTACTGTAAAAGATAGAAGAAAAGAAAATGTGATTTGGCTTCTGCCTTCTTCAGGATGGTTCAAATTGAACTTCGATGGTGCTTCTTGAGGTAACCTTGAAGCCTCAAGTGCTAGGTAAGTTATCAAGGATTGTAGTGGGTTACTTATTCATGAGGTTTCCATCAAACTAGTTGATAGGTCTAATAACAAATCACAAGCACAAGCTTTGGTGGTTGGGCTTGAGATGGCAGTTTTATGTGGAATTAAAAGATTGGTAATTGAAGGGAACTTTCATATTTTAATTTAGGGCTTGCATAAGAAATCTATTAAGTCTTATAAGTTAGCTAATATTCTTGAAAAGGCTTGGTCATGTTTGGGTTCTATTAAGGATTGGGATTGATGTCATTACTTTTGGGAAGCCAACATAGCAATATATTTTCTTACAAATGTTGGTATTAATCAATTGAAAACTATAAGGATGGATAATCAAAGGGAAGCTTGGGACGGTTTTAATGTGGAATCTTCCATTGATTTGGGCATTTAATACCTTCCCATTGAATTTATATGAAGGACGGTGGCATAATGATAGCTTTTATTTAATTGATGGTGGTTTGTGGGAATGATTGATGGGTTATTATGTTAAATTCATTCAGTGTGTTCTATGTTGGTTGTAGTGATTGCATCCTATTTTCCAGGTTGGATTGTGTTGACAAGATTTGTGCCTGCTCCAAGGTGTTATCTTTTGGGTTCTTTTTGGAGTGGTATGGAAAGGGTGGTGGTTGAAGCTTTAGGCCTACCTATAATTTTTAGCATGGGTCAATTTTGTGACATGGATTTTTGCAGTGAGGTGTTGCAAGCCCGTTTGAAGAATATTTTATGGGGCCCTTCTCAGGAGGTTCTGCAATCAATTCAAAAAGTTTTTAGGGAGGATTACCAAGTTATTGTAGTCTCAAAATTAAAGTCAATGCTGATGTGGCTTCCTTGTTTGCAAGTAATGTTCTAGTGCTAGTGGTATATAAGCAACAAATAGAAAAAATGGTGGAGTTTTTTATTGCTCCTATACATAGGGTGGGTTTGGTGGAAGCAATTATAGCCATGGATTCAAGGCCTTTTGCTAGTTTGCCATTTTTCAATTTAGATGGTCTAAGTGTGGTCCCTCTCTCGATTTTTCAGGGATTTAGAAACCAATTTTGTGGCTCTTTTGAGTTATGTGTAAAATTTTCATGCAAAATTCTATTTTCCTTCTTTTAGCTAGGACACTTTCTCCCCCTCCTTCGATGGCGTCAGCTTAAGTTCCTATTTCATATTTGGAAGCTTGGAAGGTTATGCATCATTATCAGGAGCATGTAGAGGCTATGAAATTATCAGCAATGTTAGTTTTTCATGGGCATGGGTTGCCCACCCCCCCTCCCCCCCGCCGCCCTAGATTCCTTAGTCCCATCTTCATGTCATGATTGATGCAGTATAGGGCTAACTGAATAGTGTTTATTCCTCGTTGATTATTGGGGGCATACTCACTAGGTAGAAGTTGGCGACAGGGTCTCATATTGTGGAGCATGATGCTTATTTGATGGTGGTTGGAATGGACCTAGAGGTCCTGATGGAGGATTTTTAAAGGCAAGGATGGAGCTCTATCGAAAGTCATAGTCATTCCTGACTAGGTTGGAAGACTTTCAGTTTCTAGTTTGTCTCTAGTGGTTTTGTTGCTATCAGGACTGTGGTGTTTATGTTTTTTATGGTCTTATTATTTTGGCTAGCCATTATAGTTGACTAAGCTAGTTTTTTGTGGCCTTAGTTGTGTCAGATTTTTTGATACTCCAGGTTATGTTTTATAATCTTCTTTTTGATAATATAAATGGGCAGGAGACCCACAAACCTTAGTATCTATCCAAATAAGTTATAATTTTATGAAAATATACTATTACAAATTGAAACCCGACTAACATTATCATACCATATTAATTTTTATTAAAAATATAATTCTATGAACGAACACAATATTATTATTAGTTAAGAATATGAAATACATATTTTTTAATTTCAACCCACCCTCCACCATCACATGTTAATTTTATCTTCTTTGGTATATTAAGATTGTAAACTTATAAAATTATAATATTATTACTATCCATAGCACTGAATTCTATTCCCATTTGTTCCATGTAGTGTGGAGTTTAGTTAATAAATTTGTATTTCAGTCTATGAAATAAAATTGGTTGTTTTTACATAAGTTTCAATGTTGGTGTGTTTGTAAGAAATCATGTATGCTTCTATCTAAGACTCCAAAGTGTAATAATTTTTTGGAGATGTTAATTATGTTGTAGTAGGCCCAAGTAACAATATTTTTACAAATTTAATTACCTATTAATGAAACAAAAAGAATTATGTTTAAGTTTGTAAATTAAATTTGATCCTTGTATGAGTCATGTACTTATGTACGATTGTTTGTATTAAATTATAGTTAAAATATTTTGTAGATGAACTATGAAAATTTGAGCAGACCAATCTATTAAAACATATATGTATTTCCTTTAATGTTTCTAATTTTTACCATGATTTATATGGGTAGTGTTGAATAACAAAAAAAAATAGACCTATTCAAACTAGATGTATCATATATCAAGTTGGTAAAACTTAAATGTTTTTTAACTGAAGTTTATTATGAATAAATTTAGAATGAATGCAAATGTATAAAGTGACTTACAATCCTAATAGATATTGTTACAAATGATAGACAAAAGCCCTATACATAATTGTCAGTACAATTATATGTATTAGAAAAATATATGTAATAGACAAAATCTGAACACGAATAAACAATTTAATTAAAAAAAATTAAATATTATATTAGTTAATTTTTTTTAATATATTTATTTCTTATTTCAAATTAATCTTTAATTAACATATATATCTTGGATAAATCTATTAAAAAAATGTCGAATATATCATTTTCAAAATATCCCATTCTATTATTTTATCACTTTTAAAATAATATAAACAGAATGATATCTTAAAACCTTTACATAAATTTATCTTATATATATATATATATATATATATATATATAACAACTAGAATAATACTTAATTTGATAGTACTTATATATATATATATATATATATATATATATATATTTCAACAAAACTTAAATCAATTAAATTAAAATATATTATTTAAATGAGAAAAGTTAATTTTATATTATTTTTTTAAATACCTAATAATTATATATAACATATCATAATATATTTAATGCAAATTATAAAATAATATATAAATTATACTAATTGTTTTATATTTTAATTTATTTAAAAATTAATTATTTTATAATTATATTTCACCATTTATTTTATCACAACTATTAGAACCATATTCCCAAAAAAAAAAAAAAAAAAAAAAAAAAAAAAAAAAAACAAACAAAACCCCATTTAAACCATCAATCCTAACCACCTCTACCTGCAACACACATTGATTTAGATTGACACATTTGGTGTTGACATTGATTTAAACTGACAACCACTAACTCACAAATATCCATGGTAACATCTCATTTCTTATCATTTGGTGAGAGACACCCTTCCACCCTACAAAATCTCTTAGCTCAAACTTTTTTTTTCCCCTAAAAAGTTGTTGAACAAACAAAATAAACTAACCCTATTGTCCATTTTGTTGTGATTATTGTTTATAATAACCACATGGCTTCCATATTGTTTTTTTTTGGGGGTACATAGGAATCCCATATTGTAAGATAACCTAGCTTAATTTAATCATGCTTTTTATAGGTCTCTATTTCCACAGCGTTGGAGGGAATCTTTAGAAAAATCTTTGATTGGATTGGAAAATCACTTTTCCTAAAAAGCATTTAGTTATGAGCTGCACGTGTTTGAACATTGACAATTGCATAAAACAAATCTACATAACTAAGTTACAACTTTAGTTAGACATAACTAAATAAAAAGATGGTTCATTTGAGTGTTTATTTTTGGGGAATATTTTTTAAAGTTCTTAAAAGAAGGTTAATTATTTATTTATTTTATAAGTTTAAAATTAAATAATTTTTCTTTTCATTTTTTTAAAAGAATATTTTATTGCTATTTTAAAATAAAATATATCGTTTTCATTTCATTACTCTTAGTCAATTCATTAATAATGAATAAATATTTTTTCTAAAATTAAAAAAAAATTAATGTTTGAGAAATTAAATTTTTATTTTTATAAATATAAAAGACTAAAGATTTATTTATGTCAATATTTATTGATAAATTAAAATAAATTTAAGATATTGTTTTCATTATAAATTTTTCATTTTAACAAATTTAAAATTATTTACTATGACACATGTTTCATAATATATATCACATCATTTTTAATTTAAATTTTATGTTAATTTGATAAATTTGAATTTAAAAAATGTTATATTATATTCAAAAAATTTAAAATTGTATTATATTTTTAATAAATACAATTTTATTAAGACAACTATAAAATTTAAAAAATTTAAAATTGTATTATATTTTTAATTTAACAAATTTAAATATAAGTGTAAAAAATTATAAAAATTAATGAACTTTAGTGTTGGGTAAATTTAATTTTTAGCAACCCAATTTTTAATTATATAGTATTTATGAGAATCTTCTATTTTAATTAGATATTTAAAAAATATATTTTTATAAAATTAATAAAAATTAAATTTTATATCACTTCTAATACAATTAAAATTTCGTAGCCCTATCAAGAAAAGTTTTGTCAATGATCCATATTTTGATGAATATGAGTAATCCTCAACGAATTCAAACCAAAAATACTGTTTTCAATATAGATTTAAATCGATTATGATGGAATATTTTCCCAATCGAAAAAACATTATTAAAGTTTACATTTTACGTGTGACTAGGGTTTTATTTTCCAAAGGTTAAATTAAGGAATTTCACCATGGAAAGAGATCATTAAATGACACTATGTACGCCATGGTTATACATGTGACATAACATTAGGATGGTCGCATGATTAATAAGATAAATTTGCAATTGCACTGAGGTATAGTAAAAATGTTGATAAAAGGAAAAAAAATCAGAATATTAGAATAATGTGAGAAGGCTTGTAAAAAAATATATAAATAAATAAGTATAAAAGTAATTAAAAAATGAAGTAGTTAAAAAAAAAAAAATTGTCATGTGGAATATAGTTTTTTTTGTTTTAATGTATATATTATTTTATATTTTTGTATATTTTCAAAAAAAGGAAGGAGGAGAGATGTAAAGGCTTTGTAATGAATGAACTCTAAAAATTGTAGTAGAATTTAATATGAGATATTTAGTGTTGTTAATTTCAATCGTTAATTTTTATAATATTAGAGTTTGTGATTTATGTATTGTTAGAGCCCAAGCTATTTTTGATGGAAGTTATTTTTGATTGTCATGATTAATAGGTTAGATCGAGACATATTTAGGATTGTTCACATCCCACACTAGCCTTGTATATTTTTGAATTAGACAACTACAAACATTGAAAAATAAGACGGTCAACCACAACCAACAACTCAGTGGCAAAAACTATGACAAGGAGATGACCAATCAATCCAAGCCTACATTGATGCCTTCCATGCCCTATACAAAAAATTGGGTTCCTTTGAGTTAAAGCAACATGGATACCTCAAGTAACGCAATGGCCTACGACCATTCATGTAGTTCAATCTAAAGTTCGCTAAGGTGAAGACTATGGAAGAATCCTATCACTACATAGAAACCATTGAGGAAGAGTCCAAGTTGAAGGGAATGTGGGAAATAGCTTCCACACCAAAGAAGACACCTACTTCAAATAAGTTCAAACCATGTAAGATAGGTAAATGGTGTGATAAACACAAAACCAACAATCATTCCAACATATAGTACCATACGCGAAAAAGATTGCTTGCACAAGCAAAAGTAGAAGGTCCAAATTTTCTTAAAATAGATGAAATCAACCCCAGAAGCTATTTATCTTAGCACAACAACCACATAATAGTGCTTGGTGTTGAAACAAAATGCCTATTCAATTTACAGTTGTGGGTATAGGAACAACCACTAGATTTTATGTTGGATGGTGGTAGCTTAAATAATTTCATCTCTGAGTAAATTATCTAGTGACTTAATATTCCAGTCATGCCTTATTCGTTTCCCTCATGTTTAGAATGGATTAGTTCCTATCATGGAAAATGTATACATATCTCTCACCAATTCCACTTCACATATGTTATCCATCCTTTCAAAGATGATCTAGTGTGTGGTGCAGTACTAATTGATGTTTGTGATATAATCCTTGGGCATGCATATGTGCACAAATGTCATGCTTTGTACACAACTAATTCTTGAATTATTACCATCTTAGTGGGAAGTAAGATATATCAGATTACTAAAGTGATTCCATGCTATAATCATGTCATGCGTACTCCTAATATTACTATCCATGTTTGTGTTTAAGACTTAATGTAATCGATATGATTACTTCTCAAAGAAGAGTGAATGATCCGTATGCAACCGCACCAACCCACACTTTAATCTTGAGTACCTTGGTCACTTGCACACACTCTATGCATCCCCTTGCATCATGTTCTCTTGTGCATCTCTAGGGATCATGTTGGATATCTTATTCACTTTGGGCACCTTTACATATCCCCTTACATCATGTGCCACTTACATAACCAAAGGATCCATGATGCAAAGATTCTAAGACAAACTTCAAGGTTAACGCACTTCTGCATAGTCCCTTAGATCATAAAGATATATATTGTGTACCACAAAAGCCACCCTTGTTGAACTTCATAAACTTCATAGTTCCATGTAGTTTAGTGCATCATGCTAACCTTGTGTAGCACAAGGAACCATGTTGAATAGTTCTTAAATTAACTGCATAACATTTTAAATTCTCCATGTAACTCCTCACATCACGAACCCATGAACAATGCCAAGATACATGTTTTGCAACTCACAAGACAATACCTACGCACCCTACATGTCTCAAAAAAAAAAGTCTTTGATTATTAAATGGCCTTAAAGGTGTTATTTTTATTTATTAAAATTGGAGATAATAGGGTTATAAAAATTATCTACAGTAAAATAATAACTTAGGTGTATTTATAGATAAATAAATTTAAATAATGATATGTGTAAAGTTGTAAAGACCTACATCACTACCTTGAGTGCATTGGTCATTTTTTGCATCTCCATGCAACTATGTACTTCGCATCACATTCTCTTAAGTCATGCTTGGAGCCATGTCACATAGTTATGAATATAAAATCCAAGGTTAGAGCACTTCCATGTAGTCCCTTACATCATTTACCTCTCACACACTTCAAGGATACACTTTCACAACATAGAATCCAACATTGCTAAGATTTTACAAATTCATAGGTCTACGCAACTCATTGCAACACCTTGCACAACATAAAGAACCAAGTCGACCAATTTTGAAGTCAATCCAATAATACTTTACAAATTCTATGCATATCCTTGCATCACATTCCCTTTCATAGGGCCAAGATACATGTCATGCAACTTGAAAAATAATCCATTCACACCCTCTATAGTTATATGTGGAATGCCACATATGTGCACAATGCCAACCTATGTGCAAGATTCATAGCACTCATAGCATTGTTACATAAAAAACACATGTATGCAATTGACAAATCTAGAGGTCAATACATGTAACTCCCAAAATATGAAGATTCACATGTGAAAGCTCAAATGATTCAACTTCCATAATGGATCCTTAACCTTCATAGCATGTAATCTAAATATGTAGCACCCTTTAGTGCTACTCTAAAAACTAACCAAAAATTTTTATTGTAATTTCACATCCACAATCTTATGAGCCCATAGCTCAAAAAACACATTCACATATATCTTACTCTATTACATGATAAAAACATTGTGCCTTCATCTATAATTAATCTTATAGGATTAATATGGATAGGTTATTGAGTTAAACTCAATTAGTCTTAAGCATATTCTAGATTACAATCTTGGGACGTGTGGGTTATGGACCCATAAGAGACGGCTCCTCTGTTGGGTCATTTTATCCAAGAGAGTTTATGTTTAGTTTATTAGTAATTTTATTGTACGGGGCATGCATCTCTTTATGAGACATCCCATTTTGTGTTTTATATTGCATTAAATTTATAAAATAATTAATATATAACATTAAATATTTAATGGGTTAATTTAGTAGATTAAGGTTAAGTAAAATTTAGTTGGGTATGCTAATGAGATGTAGAAGGGTTGGTAAAGTGGGTTGGTTGTGCCTAGCCCTACCCAAGTTCCAATCTCACAAGTCTTTTATAGGTTAGATGTGGCCATTTGAGTTTACTTAGTGGTTTTAAGTGATCAAGTGGTATATGTTTATATTAGTTTAATAGTTTTCTAGGACTAGGCCCCCAATTTATACCCTAGAACCAGTTTGTAGCTCCGGTCAAAAATAAATATCGATACAAAAAATTAGTTGGGTTTAGGTAGTTAAGTCCCATATGGAAACATGATTTGTAACTTACCATTAGCAAGACCATATATCATGTAAACCAATATTTTAAAATTAATTTAAAATTAATAATATATATGGTAACCTTACCATTTTCCACATATCTAATAGTTTATGTCAATACCATATAAGATCCCTAGAACGTGTTGAAAAGTGGGCTTGTGAGAAGTGTGAATTTAATTTGTGAAGAGATAACCATGAAAGTAAGAAAATTATTTTTCCATAATTTATTTTCATATATTTTTACTAGAAGCCATATTTAATATGTATGTCATATATAACTGTAGTCATATAAATTGACATTCAATGCTAAATCATTGCACTTGGGACCATCCTATTACATGCACTTAGCTCATGCCCAATTCTATGGATCTAAGCCACTATCAACCTATCTTTATGCAAATGATACCTATCTTGAGCCAATATAGATGCATAATTATTCTTAATCTTCACTCCAAACAACCTAAACTCATCCTTAGACTAATTCACACTTCTATCTTAACTATTGCTTTCCAAATAATGCCCCTCTTTCATGACTATCCTACTTGTGGGTAGCATCTAAATCCATTAGGCATGTCCTACCAAATAAAGGCTAATTACTCAAATTTAAAATCACTTAGTAGGTCATCCCACACATTTCACAAGATCCATCAAAGGAAATTCTCAAAATATCACTATAAAACCACATTTCAAACCATTTTTCACATAAGAGGTTCATAGATGGAAAAACACTAGAACATCTAATTGCACATTAAGATAAAAGTACCTATTCTTCCCAATTCATAGTCCACACAACCATAATAGCCCTGAGCTAAGTCTACATACACCTTAAAGGTCATAATTCTTGGTTGAAGTACATTAATTACACTAGGATTGCACTAACATCTAACATTACACTAGTCTTTCACACACACCAACATAGCATGGGATAACTACATGGATTTTAATCCATATTCAGATTATTGGTTTGTAGACAATGCTCAACACATGAGATGTTGAGGTTAAGCACAAATTTTATATACACATAATATTTTTCACTTTTATCACTTACTGACACTTTCTCTTGTAACAAATTATCGAGCTTCAATCTCTCTAAATGCTTGCCTTAAAGGGTGCATCGAGAAAGGGGTGGGCATGCCTTTAGTGATTTGTGAGAGATGTTGTTACCTATGACATGATCATATCATTCCTAATATTAGTCCATATTCCTCAGAGTGTCTATTTATTTACCTCCTATGATGTCTCCCTGAAATCCTAAAATCCCAAAATATGTCTAAGTTTACAATCCAATAGAACCCTCCAAAAACCTACAATTTGCATTATAGCTCCTAGAGGTTCGAAACCACTCTCAAACACCATGAAAGTATATATATAAAATATAAATTATATTTAAATGTCAACTTATACTTAAATTTGTATTTTATATGTGTGTGTGTGTGTGTGTGTGTGTGTGTGTGCGTGTGTGTGCGTGTGTGTACATACATACACACACACACACACATATATATAGACACACACACACACACACACACACACACACACACACACACACACACACACACACATTTCAACACCTTTTTATCTTATCTTTCTACATTAGACATGGCCAATACCGTCATTATACTATATCAAATAAGTATATAAAATCCTATGGTATCAATGCAGGTTGATGTATTATGAAAGTTTCAACACATGCTTCAAAACTAAGTCAGCCCAAGTCAACCTAATTCAAGGTTAAACAATAAATTTTACACTACATTGAGGCAAGTCAATATTGTCAGCTAAATTTCAAGGAAGGGTTAGGATCTCTCACCACTATAAATATAAGTCATATTTCAATCCAATAGAGAGTAACATTCATTTTTTCAATATTATTTCTCACAATTTTACATTAGTCTACATTTAGAGAAGTCATTTCTTAGATCTTGTCTTATGGATATTTGGATGCAACTAGGAGTATTTTATCCTAAATCTTATTTCAACCATTGTGATCCTCACAACCACAAAAATATCTTACAAAGAACCATTGGATAATGGGGAGATTGAGGTTTGACAAGTTTTATTCAAGGTTAGTACTTCTAACCCTGGATATTTCATTTGATAGATAGAAGTTGCATAATTACTATCTTGAATAAATGTGTAAATCCTTGTTTGAATATCCTCTACATTTATACTTAGTGTGGATATAACATTTTTAAGACTTGCCATTTCCCACCTTAGGTGATCGAATCCCGCACTTACCTCCCATGGTCCCTCACCCTTTTTAGTTTATTTTTAACCATCCTTCTTATTTATGTTGCAATCTTCAGTAACACTAAATTAGATTAATTCTATTATTAGAGATCTAATTAGGGTTATTTCATTATATTAATTACCTAGAGGATCTAGAACCCTTTCCATTGATGTTGTGTGATAAGTGATACTATAGCTAGGTTTAGCAGATCCAATTGGCCATGCCCTAATATAATTAAGTATCCAATGAGTTTTAGTTGATTTACCTTCTTTAAGTTTGGATCTATTAGGTAGGATAATTTTTAGATCTATCTTAATTCATTGCATACAAATTCAATCGCTACCCTTTTTTCCCATTTTATTTTGTAATTCAACATTGTCTACTAAACTAGGGTTTCAAGTGAAGAAGAAGGTACATAGAGGCTTATATAATAGATAACACATCAAATAACATACACATAATACCAATAGTTGATAGTGCATAGACACATATCTAAACAAATGGAAAAACCCTACCAAATGTCGATACTCCTTACATACTACAACACAGGTCAACCCTATTTGATTAACATGACCTCATCTAGAAATCAAGTGAAGCCCTATTCTCGATTCACAATCATATAAAACAATTAGACCTACAGTCACATACATGGTCCTAAATTATTCAATTTCCAAATAAGTACTTTTTCTATGTTTTTTCCCTTTTAACATCTTCCAAATATAGCAAGTTCCATATCAGTTTGATTATTGCATATATTAACGATCTAATATACACATAAGCTTGCCATAATTAAGACTTAAGCATTTTCATTATTTCCCCAATTTTGATAAAACATTTACACATTTATATATATATGTAATTTTATATCTATTTTATAGTTTTTAAATAAAAGTAGTGCTATTATTACATAGTTTATTTTTAGAGAAATGAGTTTGAATACATATCTTTATTTATGTAAGAGTGAAGAATGATTTTTTTTTCCATATGAAAGTGTGGTTGTAAGGGTTCATAAATAGGAGGAAGAATGATATAGTTTATCTTCTTGCTGGACATGAAAGGTATTAAAAAAATATTAAAAAATATAAAAATTATCATGAGTGGAGCCAAATTGTTGTTGGAAATGTGTTGAAAAAGTTATATTTCTATTGGATCAGTCAATACCTTAAACTGTGATGTCCAAATTGGAGTTTTTATTTTGGAAAATGTATTAAAACATGTCTTTTTACTGTGGTGTGGGTCCCTCACTAAATAATTATTGTTGGGTTAATTCATTTCATTGTTAAGTAAATACTCTTTTTGAGAATATATTTTATTTTAATTCTTAGCACACCTTTAAAATATTGAAGATAAAATCACAATGTTCTTATATTTATTTCAAAGTGAGAAATGATGGAGTTGGTTATTTCACAAAGATAGAGAATTTATTGTTAAAAGAGGTTAAGAGTTCCATTCCCATAGTATTATTTTTACATGAAGTTTCGATATCATGTTAAGTATAACTCATGCATAGGTATCAGGATAAAACCCCAAGATGACTGTTATATCTTTATTTTACAATCATATTTTTAAAAATTAACAAACATTATATCATGAATCTGTTAGAGGGTAAAGGGCAAACCTCAGTGGTATACATATTTTTTTATTTTTATTTTTATTTGTGTGTGTGTGGGGTCACAATCAAAGTCATAATATTCATATTTTAATTAGGAAGAATAACACCCAAAAAATATAAGAAATGGAGAATCAATATAGAAAAACACTAGTTTTTAATGATCTTTGGGAACTAGTTGAAAAATAAACTACACCTCCTATGGAAGTTATAAAATTAATTTAATTTCAAAAATGTGACATGAGAGCACCTTCAATATTAAAATATTTTTTTTTTACAAAAGTCATCAATCACATTGAATCTATTAAAAATGATGCTTGGTATATACACCCTAATTTGGTTAAGCAACCACAAGTACTATGTCTTTTGTTGCTCTTTTACATGAAGGTCTTAGTGATGAATACAAATATTATTTTCATGGTCATTTTGTGTCTTTTTATATTTTTTATGTATTATTTTCCCTATTTATTTCACCTCCAGTGGTCTTGAGTCACATCCTCCCAATCACAAGGGCGCCTAGCCTGTCCTATCTGGTTTTAACTATGTTTTTAGGCCTCAAGACACTAGCACCATTATCATGATAGTAGCACCATGTGGTGATATTATCTAATTATGTATCTAGTGTATGATGGTCATTTTTATCCCATGTTTTGCGTTCTAACCTTGCCTTGAGCCTTCTTTATGTTTTTATATCTCTTTTATGACTTGGCGACCAACGAACAAGGTCTTACATTCAAATCAAAGTTATTTATATATAAAGAGCCTCAAAAGTCATTTTACATCTAAAACTTACTATTTTTGTACATAATTACATAAAATAAGTTAATATTACTATGAACATAGGAATTCGATAAGGGGAAATTAGTATCGTGTTAGTAGATGAAAACAAATCCAAAAAACACAATAATGAATTAACACCTTAAGCCTAGATCTTAGAGGGAGATTGGTGAATAAACCAAATGAAGACACAAATAGAACATAAAAAAATAACAAACTTCCCTCACCTTCCTTTATTGCTCCAAAAGATTAGTTTGTTGGCTTGCTCGGCTTGTGCTTCAAAAGACTTTGTCAATGGAGCTTTGGCTATTCTCCACCTCCTCTTGGCATCATTAGCTTTGTGGATTTGTCTTGTGAAGCTTGAATCAAAAATTTGGCATAATAAAACTATATCAAAATCACTTTTGAAAGCATTTAAGCATGATAACTTCGGTTAGAGAGAGCTTAAAATTATGAATATGAAGCCTTCTTTTTATAGATTTTTCCTTTTGATCAGAATGAACCTGGACCATCCATCTCAAGATGAATATGTGTGGCTAAGAACCCATTAAATTTTTGAGGATAAAATAAATAAATTCCCTTATAAATATTTAGGATAGAGAGGCATTAAACAGGCATGGGAGGGCTTAATCAGATATTTGTGACATTTATAGATTGTGGATGCCACCCCATAGATGATGTCATTAAGTGATGCAATTATTCACAATCAATTTCCATTAATGAAATAATAAATAACCTCCATGTAAAATCCTTTTAATTCCTTTATTCAAATTAATAAGCTTAAACATGATTAGTCAATTTTGGTATAATTCTTTAGAAATTGGTGCACAAATTAATTAAACTAGTCAAAATGTCATATTATTGGGTCAATATTTGATTAGAGAGGAATTGAAAGGTGATGTTAGATGTATTGAAACCATTATCCAAATTAAGATGTTGTAGATATAAAATAATAATGACATGTGTCTCATGCAAGAAAATTGGTAGAAAAGAACAATCCAGATCACCCGGGTGTGAAATCATTATTTTGGCTCGAAATGATCTGATCAAAGTTAGGTATCACATAAAATGACTTTACCCATTTAGGGATACATTATCAAAAATTAGAACTTGTTTATGACAATTTTGAACCATTTAGAGTGTTTTAGTTTTTTTAGGTCAAATTGTGATATTTGCTAGAAATTGGTCTGAAGCTTGGTTGGAGGTTATTGGTGACTAGTTTTAGGTGTCTATAGTTTTCCTCTATTTGGGAATGTGTTGTAAGCTATAAGCACAATAATGTTTTCTCAAAGAATGAAAAGGTCTTGTGTACCTACAACTTCAATGACAATGGATGAACTATAGGTGCCCCCTAAAGGGAATGGTTGGAAATCAATCCCTTGAAAAGAGGAAAAGATTAGACCAAAAAGATGAAAATGATGGGATAGAAACATAATTATTTACCCAAAGATGGGAAAAATCATCGAAAATGCAAGTGGGATGGTGTATAATGGTTTTCTCAAAGGTGGTTATAAGCATTAAACTCTAATAGTGGTAACGTGCTATTATACCAAAATGATTTACCCAAAGGTGGTTATAATAATTGAGAAGATGGATCTACCACAGTTAGGATAGACAAATAAGATAACGATATGCCCCTATTGGTCAGAAGAAAGTAAATAAGTGATAACACAATGATTTGCCTAAAGGCAGTTAGAATCATTGAGAATGTAGGTGGGATGGTGTACAATGATTTGCCCATAGGCAGTTATAATCATAGGACCTCGATTATGGTAAACATGTTTGATTGGATGATGATTGAAAACATGATGATGGTAACTTGATATAGAGGATAAATATGAATTGGGACAACCTACTAGTATGGAGATGCTTAGTCAAACTAATAAAGGTTGAAATTATTTCATTATTTAATTATTTTGTTTGGGATATGATTGGGATGGGATTAGGATGTTATTGATGCTAATGTTGAGGAGACGTTGATGCTACCATTATTGTGTAGAATTCCTGAAGCTAATTTTTGATGTAACATGTAATGGTAGGCATCATGATAGAACACCATGAAGATTGAGTCAAAATATATATAAGGATTCCCAAGATCTAATATTCAAGGGGAAATAGTGTACTGATGATAAAAACCATGATGATAATGTAGACTTGTGAATATGGATGGATGCAAGTATAAATGCACAAGGAATTACCCAAGGAACACACATAGACTAAATCAAGGTAATAGTACTGAAAGCAAATAAACAAGCACAAAAAAAAATAAAAAAAATAAACAAGCAAATAAATAAATAACAGTTAGTCCTAATGTTAGTACAAACAACATAATGAACATTGCCCCTAGAAAATAGGTGATAACTTAACAAACAAACATAATGTGGGAATAGAAGAAAAGGAAGGGGTGGCTGAGTTATCTCCATATGTACTAAGCAAGTGGATTTTGCCTACATAGTTCCATGGATGTGATGATCCAATTAAAACTTTAGGCTGAGTGTGGTTCTCTTAGAAAATGGGAAGAAAATAATAACTGATGAAAAAAAACATGATGAATGTGATAGAAGAATAGGAATGGTATTATAAAATGTAAAGTGCATGGGATAAAAGGCCAAAAAGGAATGGGAAACTAAGGAACAAATGATTTGCCTATGACTTAGTGAGGGTTCCCAGAATCCTTAAGGCAAAGAAGTGGTCAATGTTTATGTTTTTTCTAAATGATTTTCTACTGCTTTTGGAAATTTTTGGAGTATCTCAAATAAATTGAGAATGAAGAGACACTAAAGAGTCCAAGATAAAAAAATGATGAGAGCATTGCTTAAGTTGCTCATAAAATGGTGAGAGTTTGGCTTAGGTTGCTCACAAAATGGCAAGAGTGTGGCTTATGTTGTTTGCAAAATGGTGAAAGAGTGGCTTAAATTGCTCATAAAATGGTGAGAGCATGATGAAAAATGGGGACTGAGATAACCTTAACATGAATCAAGTACAACCCACATAGTCTCAAAAGGGCCTTAGTTCATATTAGTTTTACCTTACAATGAAGGAATATGACTAGTGTAACAGCCAATTCAAACAAAATAGGCGTAGTTAGCATAATGGCATAATACATCATGGGAATGGCAAGGTGGTAATTTAAGGCATGATAAATAATTATTACCCCTAATTTTCCCATATGAAGATATAATTAGGAAACAATGGCATAGGTCAATGATACTAATTTTCCCATAGGTGGTCATAATTAGTAGCATGACAATGAGAGACAATGAAACAAAAAATGAAGGATGCAACTGCCAAACTTCTATCTTACTACTTTAAAATATTGCCTCTGTCAGAAATACTAAATCCACTTTCAAAATTAAATCTAAATCCTCTTGTTAAAAGTGGTTAGGGAACCAATGGAATGGAACCAAGGTTAAAGGGCCAGGTAGGGAGGGAGAAAACAAATCAGTTAATGGGAAAAGGTATGGTAGAATGATAGCTGGTATAAGGAAGAATACGGATAATATGGTACAAATTGAAATGGTCCTTATAGAAAATATCATAGGTCACTCAAGCGAAGTAACACTTGAAGTGTATAATGTTTATGAGCTCATCAAGTTCATCTCCATCTAGTATAGCGAGACTATATCCTCTAGTGCCAAAATTTTCAACAATGATGAAAGGGCCCATCCAGTTTGGTTTGAACTCGCCTTTATGCTTCTTTTCAGCCATGGTATTCTTTTGGTTCTCTTTAAGGAAAAGATCACCAAGTTTAAATTCTCTATGGCTAACACATTGATTGTAATATCTAAGGAGGTAGTTCTAGTATGCATGCAGATTATTGAGTGTGGTCATGCATTTCTCATCAAGTAATTCTAACTCTTGCAGGTGAGCTACTCGGTAGTATTCATCATCTAAGACATGCTTCAAGGATATGCATAGTGAAGGCAACTCAACCTCAATGTGAAGATTGGCCTTAGTGCCATAAATAAGGGAGTATGGAGTGGCTCCTATGGGGGTACAGTGATTGGTACGGTATGCCTAGAGGGTGAAAAATATCTAGAGGTACCAATTGTGACCAGTATCATTGAAAATCATTTTAAGGATGTTGACAATGGTTTTATTAGATGCTTTTAGTTGGTCATTACCTTGTGGGTAATTTTCCATGGAAACATGTTGAGTAATATTGTACTTGGCACATATCGATTTGACATATTTATTTTTGAATGATGGTCTATTATTAGATATAATGTCATAGGGGATACCATAGCAGCATATGAGATGGTTAAAAATAAATTTGAAAATTAGCTTTCCAATTATGTAAGTGAGGGGTATAGCTTCAATCCACTTAGTGAATTATTTAGTGGCGGTAAGAATGTGTTTATGGCCATCAAATGAGGTAGGGTTTATCTTCCCAATGAGGTTGAGGCCTCATGTAGAAAATGACCATGGTGTAAGCATTGTTTTTAGAGTCTTGACTGGGGCATGAATCAAATTAGCATGTCATTGACATTTTTCACACTTTTCACATATACAGCTACATTTGCATCCATTATGGGCTAATAGTACCTGGTATGCAAGATATTTTTGGAGAGGATAGCCTCACTACTGTGGGGTCCATAAAATCCTTCATGAACTTCCTGTAATTCTAGTGTAGATTATACCAAAGTTAAACAATGAAGCAGAGTTACATCAAAACTATGATGATAAAGGGTTGATTCGAGTAATGTATAACATGTGATTTGGTGGGTGAAGGCTTTGGATTATTTAAAAGATAGGTTGGGTGGCATGATTTGATCATGGAGGTAGTTGTAAAGGTCTCAATACAAGATAGAGCTAGGACCAACAATATCATAGATCATCACAATGGTTGAAGGTGTATGAGATGGAATTAGAAAATTATCAATGAGGAACTGATACTCTTTAGCCATGTCTATTTATTGAATCAAAGATCCAATAATAGCTATAGCATTTGTGGTTCTATTACCCACCCTTGGTATATGTTCAAATTAGACATCAATAATCTACTATTTAAGAGTGTTGATCATGGCCTTGTATGGCTCTAGGTTGTCATCTTTGGTCTAGGAGTAGTCTGTAACCTAATTAATGATTAATTGAGAATCACCATAAAACTTGAGATTAGATATGTTCCATTTTACTTCTTGGCAAAGCCCTGGAACAAGTGCTTCATATTAGGCCATGTTGTTGGTATAAGGAAAGTTGATCTTGAATGATTTGGGGATTAGATCCCCTTATGGTGTAATAAATAAAAGGCCTACCCCTGATCCATGTGTTGTGAATGGTCCATCAAAATAAAGATTTCAAGGATGCTCCTGAAGAGGTGTGTCAATCATATGGTCATAATGGATTCATTAAGAAATTAGAATGTGAGTGGTTATGTATCGGCAAGGGGTACTTTAACAACCCGATCTACAAGAACTTGCCCCTTAATAGCTTTTTGGTTGATGTATTTGATGTCAAACTCACTGAGAAACATAATCCATTTGGCTAGGCATCCTTGTAAAGCTAATTTAGATAGTAAACACTTGAGAGGATCTACTTTTGAAATAACCATGGTCTTATTATTTAACAGGTAATGGTGTAATTTTTGAACTACAAAGACCATAGTTAAACAAGCTTTTTCAATGGGTGTATAATTATGTTCATACACTACCGGTGTATGGATTAAGTATTGCACATCATGCTCCTTTCCATTATCATCGTGCTGAGCCAAAAGTGTCCCCAAGGCATTGTCTATAGCTGATAGATACAATAAGAATGGCTTTCCTAGCATGGGAGGCAACAAAATAGGTGGATTCACTAAAGAGTCCATTAGCTAGTGAAAATCTATCTGGTAGTGATTATCCCAGTTAAATATGACTCCCTTATTTAGAAGGTGCATAAAAGGATGGAATTTTTTGTCCAATTTTGATATGAAGCATCAGATAGACTGGATCTTACCCTATAAACTATGGACCTACTTCAAATTAGTCTATGGTGGAATCTTTGTTATGGCTTGTACTTTGATTGGGTAAACTTCAATGCCTCAATGAGACACAATGAATCCAAATTATTTACCTAAATTAACTCCAAAGATACACTTCTTAGGATTAACTGTGACTTTGTACTCATGTAGTCTTTCAAATATTTTGTGGAGCACTGTTGGATGATCGAACCTGGTTTTTGATTTGCCAAGAATGTCATTGACATAGTCTTCAACAATGTCATGCATCATATCATGAAATATGATGGTCATGTCTCTTTAGTATATGTCTCCAAATTTTTTAAGACCAAACAACATAACTTGATAACATAATGTTCCCCATGGAGTGGTGAAAACTATTTTATGTTGGTCTTCTGGTACTATTCTGATCTGATTGTAGCTTGAGAAGCCATCCATCAATGAAAGCATTTCATAACCTACTTTGGAGTTGACTATCAGTTAAATGTTTTGTAAATGAAAGTCATCCTTAGGGCATGATTTGCTTATGTCATAAAAATTAGTACATATTTTGATTCCTTCTGGTTTCTTATTGATCGACACAACATTTGAGATCCGTTCTGAATAGTTGATCAATTGGATACATCTTGCTTCTAAGAGTTTTTCCAACTCTTTATTTAATAATAAAAAAATACAAGGATGCATCTTACACAAATTTTATTTCATTGGTTTAGCATCAGGATGTACCACAAGGTGGTGCATAATTAAGGTGGGGTACAAACCTAGCATGTTAGAATAGGCCCATGTAAATATGTTAACAAATTCCTTCAAAAGGGATGTCAGGACTTCACATTCCTTCTCAATAAGGGAAACACCTAGATTGATCCATTTCAAGTCATTTGGGGACCTGATGCTAACCTCTATTATGTCCTTCAATAGAAGGTTTGAACCGCCTTCAAGAATAATGGGCAATCATTTGTACTGATTGACAATATTGGAGTCCTCTGTTAGGACTAGTTCTTTGAGTTCTCCTAGGCATGATGAATATGAATCCCCCAATGGGAAGGATGGCCATGTAACAAATACTATTATAAATTCCTAAATGATTCAATCAAAGGCTTGTTGTTATCCAAAATTGAACTCAGACCCATAGACAAGTTCGTCATTGGTGGTCTATTGAGTTTTGCTTGAAGAGGGTTGAACAACCCCATCTAATGGCATCTAAAATACATTTTCACCACTAGACTAGCCTTTTTCTTTACTTTTTCCCTGGTTCAAAATCACATCAAAGAGGTTTTCACTTTGGGATTTCAATGTTTTATTTATTTGCTTTTGGCTAAGGGTGTTCACCCATTCTCCAAAATAGGCTTCAGGATCTAGTTTGATTGAGAACCCTAATTTATGGTCCCCCAATGGAACATTATCCCTAAAGCCTAGAAAATCATATAAATCCTCATCATTTTGAAACTCATCAACTGACACATTGGATCGTTGTTGGTCCCATTCTATTATTTGGGGATAATACAATGAAAGTGGGTTGGGATGAATGACTGGTCTAAGGGTACAAATGACATTATGGTCAAATAGATTGGTCTAAGCTAGGTCATCAAAAAGGCTAGGATCAAAATCTACTTCACTATTGGAATTATCATCACTAGTCATAGGCATTGGAACATGATTAAGGTACATGGGGTCACCCCTAGGGGGTTTAAATCCAAGTCCATAGGGTCCTTTGTACTTAGTCATAGAAATTGACTCAAGTGTTCCTTATCGATTTGGTCTAAGGCCTCCTCCTTCATAGTCTTGATTTACCATGATACTATTAGGAATTAGATACTTTGAATTTTTATAACAATCGACCTACTTTCCATTGTACAACCATGATTCATCACCTTCGAGAAGGTCTTATTCTTGGCCAGAGGTCGATATGAAAGTGACAAGTGCTGGACTATGAAGTTTGCCTTTACCCTTTCTTTGCCATTCCATGTAAATTGGTTTGGCTTTAGGTCTTCCAATGGACTTAGCATTTTATGTAAGGTTTTTATTGTGAAAGGTGTCATGGGTCAAATACTCTCTTGGGCCATTAGCTGAGATGGTATAATGATTGGATATTTTAGGAGGTGGCATGTGGGAAAGTGAATCAAGGGTATTAGGATCAATGTAATTATCCTATGGTAAATTAAGGAGTATTGCCTTTCCGTTATCCTATTTGGGAACAAGATTCATGCCAAAGTAGTAGTTATAGCTCTTGAATTTAGCCTCTAGATGTTTGCAATGCTCGTATGGATGCAAATATCTTGGTATACAAACCTCCATTCTTGAATGGAATAACTTGATACATTGGTACAACGTCGATGGGACTGCATGAATTTCATGTAACCAAGGTCTACCCGAAATCATATTATATGAAAAATTGAGATCTAAAAAATGACAAAGTGTATCATGGGTCAAGGGCCCAAGGATAACTGAAAAATAGATGGTGCTTTGTGATTCTTATTTTTCATTATTGTAGGATTTAATGGTTATTATTTCTGCTTGAAGATCTGTTGTTGTGTACCTAATAAGTTTGATGAGCTTTAGAGACACTATGTTTAGACTTGATCTATTTTTTATAAGGACATGTTTCACTTTGTGCCGATTTATGCAAAATTCAATGTACAATGGATTATTATGCAACAGGCTAAGCAATGACACATTTCTTTGGTTGAAGGTCACTTGTTGTGTTGGAGCTAGATGTCCAACAAAAGCTTGAAAGCAGTCAGGAGATATGTCACTTGAAAATGTGGATTAGCTAAGGAACTCATTTAAGATGTTTTTGTGGATTTTTTATGTACATAATAGATCTAAAATGGATATTTATGCAGACATCTTTTGTAATTGTTCCACAATGCCAAATGTTTTTTCCTGAATAGTGTTAAATGGCTTGTTTCAGAGGTAGAATGACTGGTTGGATGATGGCCGAAGATCTTTGACCATCAAGTTGTGATTAGATAATTGGGTTGGTATACAGGACCATGGTGTCTAATAAACGATGGGGATGGTGGGGGGTCAGATAAGACAAGTATCAATTACTGATGCACTTGTGTGTGGTCATGAGGCAAGGATGAGTTATTAGTATAGGGTCCAAAATTAGTAATCCCTATTTATTTGTATGCCTATATGTAGTCCCAAGTTAATGAAGTATTATCAATATGAGTTGGTTTATTGGCATTATTTATAAAAGGTCTTGATTGATTATTATTAGGGCTCAGATTAATGGAGATGGTGGAAATGTGACCTCCTACAATATGGCCTACAACCTTATTGTAGTCATGTGCAATTATATGGTAAGTCTATTGGTTACTACCATTTTGACCTTGGTCACATCTATTAGGTTGACATTTTTGTTGATTCAGTTGATTCTATCTTAGTGGTTGATATTGTTGCACTAGTCATTATTGCTTTTGTTGTTGTTGTTACTATTATGGTTGGTTGTTATATTGGGGGAAGGGGTTTTGATAGATTCTAAGATTTTGATTTGAAGTGAAAGGGCCAACATCTAATGTTATCTCCTCATTCTCCAACATATTCTGAATTAAATGTTTGATTTGCACACATCATAAATTGTGTCTATTAACTTGATGATATTCATAGAATACATCTTATCATTACCAATTAGGATAAGGAATGCCCTCAAGATAATGCTTTGGTATAGTCCAGCTAATCAGATTAGTGACATCGAGCTTATGAAACACAGATTCAATAGGTTTTCCAAGGTCACTAAAATGTGATGATTAGGCACTTTTCTCCTTGGAGGAAGGGTTTATAATGGTAAAGGTTGTGTTTGTTTTGTAGGCTTGTGCTTACTACATTTTCTAAAATGGTTGTGGGTTAGGTGTAATTTGTATATGCTATGTGGGCTGAGCAAATGATATTTTCACTATTTGGACATGTCATGACTTGATTACTCCATTTCCCACAACATTCTTGTTGCAATTGAATGGCTTGGGTTTTTCATAGTTATTGACCTGTGTCAATTATGATGCTTGTGCTTAGACTTGGTTTTGGTTTTGGTTCTAGCCATTTCCTTGATTGGTAGCTTGATTTTGATTTGATGAAGTAAAATTGATGATACCTTTGTTAATAAAGGCTCACTTGATTAACAAAGCTTTATTAATGATCTCTTTAAAAGTATGTGCACACTACAGTTCTAGATGATAGGATATCTCACTATGTAAATTTTTGGTAAACACAGCAACTGATTATTTATTTGGTAAACTATGGGTGAATCAACTATCAAAGGTTCTATATTGATGCAAATAACTTACAAAATTTGTATTGACCTTTTGATTGGCTTGCGTTAAGTCGACCAATAAAATCTCATGCTCAAGATTATATGAGAAGTGTTACACAAACTTGTCTGTAAGATCATCAAAATCTGATACTAAATTCTTGGGCAACTTCAAAAACCACTCCAAGGCTTGTCCTACCAAACTCTTTGAGAATAACAACAAAAGGTATATGTTTCTATATGCCACTGGCTGACATGCAACAAATAATTTTGTCAAATGAGCTTTGGGGTTACCTTTTTCCTTTTATTTGTCAAATTTTGGTGGTTCGTATCCTGGAGGAAATGGTATTTGCAAGTAATCCATGTTGAAAGGGTAAGAAGACACATCACCCAACTTAATTTTTTTGGTTTATTTCCCATCTTGGATGGTAACAATTACATCCTTCATCTGTTGTAACTCTTGGTCTAGGGAACTAGAAATAATATTGGTTTGAGGTGGAGGCTGAGTGGTCACAAATGGATTATTTTGACTAGGATATAGTGGACGTATAGTTTTTTATAGTATATTGGTTTGGTTTAGGAATGGACCAGGAATATGCATGCATAGATTAGGGTGCGATTATTGAAATTTCCCTTGTAATTATGAAATATTCTAGTTGGGGTTTTGTATATGGGCCTAATTTTAAGTAAATTATGGTTAAGAGGGAAGGATATGGATAGGAGTGATGTACTAAACTTGTTGAATTTGAATAAGGACCTATTGTTGACTAGTCAAACTTTATTGATTTAGGGGTACTTGTGAACCAATACCTTGTCGTTGAGCTTGTGGCACACTATGGATAACAAACAATTATTTCCTAGTTGGTACTTGAGGAATACTAAAACCTATAGGTTATGTGAATCCTTGTTGGGAAGTTGACACATTTTGAAGGTTTGGCATTTATCACTAACCAATATTTACACATTACTGGTTAGACATTGTTTGATTTTGAATTAACATTTTAGTCTATGATAAAAGAGTTATGTTCATCGCTACATGGTGAGGTGGAACATTGGTTGATCCCTATTAAGGTGGAAATATGTTTTGCCTTTGCTACATTGGTACATTGGATGATGCCTATTGTTGTGGAATATTACTTGTTTCCTATTGGGGAGGAGTTAGATACATCACATTTTATTGTGGCACGGTACTGGTTGAGGATTAGTGGTAATTATTTGAGATTGGGATGTGAGAAACTCCTACTCCCTAATTTTGAGAACCATTAATGGTGCTAGTTAAAGACACATTTGTTTGTGGACTAGTTATTTATGCACTTACACCACTTTGGTTAGATTGGACATTGCTTATGTATTATCCACTATGTTTTTCTTATTGTTTCACATAGAAGTAGAAGGAACTTATTGGATGGATGGGGTATGGAACATGTTGTCAACCAAAGTGTTTTATGTAAATAGGTCTAAACCCTAATTTTCTTGACCAGTCAATTCTAGTAAAACTCTTGTTGAAGGATTTAAATCAATAAGAGGCTTGTTTGACATGGTCATATTATTAAAATTACATGCTAGGTTCAAATAAGTTTGGTATGATATTTTCATCTATATAAATTGATCCTCCATGAGGCCTTTTCCTTTGACAAGAATATTAGGGTCCTGATATGTCATCATGACTAGATCTAGAGGGTTGATAAAAAAATCTTATTCATTATGTTGACTATAAAGTACATTATGAGGCATTCTTACTAGACTTGACAAATTCTCATGGGGGAAGTTTGATGGAAACTTAACCCCTACTTCTATAGCTCTAACCAAAATCTCATCCTTGTCTTCCTATAAGTGATGCTCAAATAGATAAAGATCATATGTTGATGGTGTAGTAACATAGTACAGTTGTTGATGAAATGGTTATTCAACTGTAGGTACCATAGCTAGGTATTGCTTTGTTTGTTCTTGATCCTATTCTGAGTATGGAGGCATGTTAATCAAATAGTGAGCCAATGGGTCTTGGTTTTGTGCCCCTGCTTGAGTGTTATAAGATGGATAAAGATCTATCTCATAAACAACATTGTTTTCATAGGGGTCTTGAACCATTTCTTCTCGTGTAACTAAATTACTAAGCCCTAGATTGTACATGATGCCACTACAAGTGTAGGAATAGTTGGTATCCATAGTAGATTCTTCGATACGAAACATAATAGAGTTATATAAACTCTAAAAAAGTAATGTCAAAAGTTAAAACTTGGTTTAACTTAGTCAAAAAGATGAATATGTATATCCAAAAAGGTTTATGCAATGAATTTTGATTAAAAAATCTAACATCCAATGTCTAACATTACACATCTCACACAAAAAATTTCAACTAGATGAATCAAAAATCAAAATGCCAATTTCTAGGATCAAAGTAATTCAAACGAGTCTAATATAGGAAAAACAAAGGTTTCTAGGTATTTTGGGAAAACATGGCATTAAAATCTAGGCTCAAATGGGTTGTGCTAGGACTTTTATCCAAATGACGTTTAAAAATAGACTTGAAATAAATATGAGATATTTAATCTAACAGATTTGAAACACTTTTAAAAAAAACTAGGCATTTGAATCTTGGATATAAACTTAATCAATGGGTATGAGGTATGAAACAAAGGGCACTTGGAGATAGATTATTTTCTCCCAAATAATGGCATAAACTAGACAAAAATAAATGGCATAATTGCACTAGACAATGATTCACAAAGTACACTCAAATTGGTTTGAAAAACTAGACTCTATGAAAATAAGTCTATGAAACCATTTGAGTAGTATAACAATGCTAAAATTATCGAAATGTGTGACAAATGTTTTCTTCAAGAATCGAAGGAAAAATGGATTTGACAAGCTTTGGATAACATAACGCTACTCTCCTCAACTCAAATGACACACACACACACAAAGTTTTGACAAATTTCTAAGGAAAAAGTGTTGTATCAAATGGACTCAATAATCACTATACCATGTTCCAATGTTAATATGATAGGTAGTATAAAAATTCAATCCTAAACTTAGAGTGCAAGTAATGCACAAGAGGACCTAAGTTCACCACTAAAAAATGATAACGAGTCTATAACGACCCTTAATCTAAATTGGAAATTGAACCCAAGTTACCTCAAGTCTAGTGAAAATGGTGAACCCATTTAACACATCAAACTTATGAACTTATAAAGGTGAAATTTTGAATTTAAAATATCAATGAAAGACTTAATAAAATTTGGCAAATGGTCTAGACGTAAATGGGAAGCATAACTGCACCAAAATGGATGATATGACACAATGTTTTAGATGACAAACTTTGAATAAGGAAAAATATGATTTTCACTCAGACAACATAACACTTCCTTGTTTGATAAATTTGGTGGGTAAAGTGTTTGGTTATGGATTTTGTTAACAAACAAGTTTTGACTCAAAACAAAACCAAACAATCTAAGACAAAGACAAAAACAACTAAGTAATAATCCTAATCCCTAAACTGACAAGGTTGCATGATATTGTTGAAATCCATCTTTATATGTTCACTTAAAAGGAAATTAAATGTTCATCCAAAATAAAAGTGCATTATATAGTAGGGTTTTTACACCCCCTTTTCTTAAGTGATAATACGATGACATGGACCTTGGGGCTCACATCGCATCAACAATATTTTTGCAGCAAGTGGGGTTTGTCTAAAACTCTAAAATTTTCAACCATCTAAATGGATCCCATGTGTACCAAATTTCATGTTAGCACACAAGAGAAGCAACATGTCATTTGGGTCTATGTCAAATGGCTTGTTGTGAAAAGATCTAGCCCTTTTCAGAACCACTACATCCGTTACTTGCTTAGTGTAGTGTGATGTCCAATATGATCATACGTCCCAGGATTAGCCTCTACTATTGGATATGGTTTAACCACTCAAACCACCATCCTAGTGAGGGGATCCAAATTTATATACCCCCTGTGGAGAGGGGTTGAAGATGATGGTGGGAGATGAAGCCCTAGGTCAAAGATTCCGTATAGAATTTATGGGAGGTAATGAAGTCCCCCTCACAAGCTAAAATGCATAAAATAAAAACTAAGTAAAAATGATTTAGGTTGTTTTTAGATCACCCAAGCCATGCAGGTCTTGGGGAGAGCCTTCACAACATATTTTTTATGCCTTTGGACTAAGGCACAATTTACAATGAAGATGGCACTTTTGATCCCACAATTTCCCTATAAGGGATGGGGGGAGAGCATACATGCATAAATTCCTTATTGCTCAAACAAATTTAACTAAGAAAATGATTTAAATAAAAAAGAATAACTTTATAAGTGAGTTCAATTTTAAAGCACTAAAATGAAAGATTTGGTGGTGTTCTTTGGCCCCTTGGCCTTAAGTTGCAAAACTTTTGAAAAATAACCACAAAAACTATTCAAATAAACATCCAGGTTTTTCTTTAAGTACCAAATGGAAGTACCTAATTATTTTAAATCACCTAAAGGATGTTTAAGAAGACTTAATTAAGCTTGATTTGATCACTTTCCAAATAAGTCCATCAAGAAAATTGTCAGACTGTTAGTTAGCTTTGAAGCTCTTTTGTGAATAAGACAAGTAACTTTAAAAAGTGTGCTCTTGGGTTTGCACATTGTAATACCAAAGATACACAGTCCCAAATCACAACTCTTTAAAATCACAACTAGTTAAAACAATATCATAATGCATGGGTTAAATAAAAAAATGATAAAATTGCTACTCTAACAAATAAAACCATAAGTCACAGTGCAAAATCGCAAATTTAAGAGTTATAATTTTGTCACTTAACTCCCAACAACTATGCTAACCACTAATGGTTTAGTCATAAAACCATGACTGTAACCAATGATATCACAAATTTCAAAATTATGGTATTACAATATTTTGACTAGAGAGTCATGGTATTGTAATATTGCAACATGACCTATGGACAAAGAACCTATTAGTCCAAAAATATAATTAAAATGCAAAACCACAACTAAAAGACAAAACCATGACTGTGTCAATTGTAGTTTTATGGTCCTATTATTACCAAATCTCATACCCTAGAAGAATTTATTCAACCTTCTTCAAGATTTGGGCAACATGGGAACATTTACAGGTATGTGGGTGTACCTATATTGTAAATGAGCCTCTAGATTTATGGGATAGATCCCTAAATGTGTCCTAAAGTTCTTTCACCTATGCTAACTAGTTGCTTATGGGGAAAGAGTTAGAAATTACATTAAATGAACCTAATCTAAGGGGATGATACACCAATATGTTTTCCATAATATTATCATACTCTATCACGAAGAGACAAGGTATACACCACTAGTCTAAGAGTCCTAGATTACACTAGCATTAGTGTTTCAATGTGAAGGTGGGATGCACAAAGACCATCCAAGGCAAGTAATACCATAGATCAGTTGTAGATACTAAGGCTCATTATACACTTAAGATAGACTTATACACTTGACTACACTTTATATTACTTTTTAGGCTATAATCACTTGCACCAAACATGGAAGGATTGAGAGAAAGCAAGGATAAATTAATATCTCTTAACCATTCACATACATCTCTTCACACACTTTGACAAGCTGATATGTGAACTAAAACTAGATTAAAATTATTATTCTAATTCAAAGTATAATGTCAAAACTAGTAGGAATTCACCATACATGGTGTGGTATTTTTGTACAATAGCTCAAGAGCTATATTTATAGAAGAAAGGAAACAAGAGAAAAGGAGCTTTAGTAATGAAAAGGGGAATCAATCAGTTTAAACATTTGAACCATAGTTATAACTACTTCTAAAAATTATGCTCATTCAAACCTTTTGATTGATCTAGGTTACCTCGAGTGGTTGCACAAATACATATTCCCTCATTGATGCTCCTTGATGGTTACAATCATGGGATAAAGTTGTTTTGAGATAGGTCATGGCATTAATATGGTTACAACAAAAGGATCTCTATGCTAGAATTTTGTCTTTTTAACTACTCCTAATTGGTTTATCATGGCATGTAAAAGTGGAGAGAAGGGTCCTTTTCTTGTAGCTAGTTATGGAGATGAATCCATTGGAGTCTATGTGTATGCCTTTGTGGTATCCTTTGAAATGTTATCTCTTGTTCAAACTGGATCATGCTCAGACTTGTCCCCATGTTCATAGGACAACTATAGTCATAAAACCAATCCAAGACTATTGGTTTTCCTATAGTTGTTATATTGATGCATTCTGATCGATGCTTAGTTCTTATTAGGTTCACATAGATCCATTATGTCATTAAAAAATCAAGAATTTATAGATGCATGAACCCTTCTTTTAAGAATGGCAAACATAGTCATAAGACAATGTCATAACCTTTAAAGGATAGACCCTGTATGTTATAAATCTATGAACCAAAGGTTCGTATTGATCTTTAATGAAATCCCTATATGTTCTTGATCAACCGACTACATTATTATGTTATTTTCATGGCATTGGATTGAAATTTAATGGTGGAATGTGCCCTTTGAAAAGCTTACCCTAGTTTAACCTTGGTCATGTGTTTGAGCTCTAAGAAGTCCCTTAGCTTCTTGACCTTTAATTTCATTGGTTGTCAATATCTAACTTGGATCATTGACTCATTGACCCATCTCACACCATTGATCTTGCTTGATATGAATGACCATGAATCATTGATTAGTCTTTGACTTATCAACTCTATCCAAGCTGGTGCCACTTATCAATCGTGCATTGGTTTCAGGATCCTACTGTTAGTTTGTTAGCTTTTGCACTTATGCCACATGTCAATCATGTATTGATTTTAGGATCTTATTGTCATCCTATCAGATTTTGTGCTTGTATCACATGACAGCCTCTTGGGATCCTTCACTATTTGACTAATCTCATACCATTGATTATGATGTATGATGCAACATAGACCATTAGATCTACTAGGACCCACTATTTGAAATCCAATGGCTACTTCATGAGATCAAATTTAACGTCTACACTCCCATCAAATGATGTTCACATAACTGTCATTGACATTTGCATAATCATGAAATTTAAGCTCAAAAGGGTTTGTTTTGCTTGAGATTTATTTTGATGTTTGCATGGACATCTTACTCTGTTGGTTTAACTTTGAAGCTTCATAACTTGAGCCAAAAATCTCACACAAAATTGAAACTGTCAAAGGATGATCTTGGCATGAAAAACTCCATGGCACTACAATCTTTTGGCTTGTGCAAAATTTTGAGCTACATTTATTAAATGCACAAGTGAACTGGGTTATTCATTTATGGATGACATCCTGGATGGATTGGCCCCTTAGACTTGGCAAGCTGAAATTTGAAGGCTTAGATATCGAGATAGAAGACTCATCAAGATATGAAACTTGCAAAGAATGATCTTGGCACTTAAGACATTGATCACGTATGGTCTTATGGTCATGTAAGGCTTTCTAGGAATATTTATAAATTTCATAAACAAGTTGTTCCATTCTAGTTCTCATGTGACATCTTAAACTTTTTTAGCTCCAAATGAACTCTTTATGGCTTGTGCAGACCCTCTCCATGATTCTATCTTACATTGATCACCATGAAGACTTGACACTTGCATATATGACCTTAAACTGGCCCCTAAGACACTAAAATACATAAGGACTAAGCTAGACCATGACCAAAGCTAGAATAACATATCAAATGATATCCAATGGACTACAACATACCCTATGACATTATAAAATCCCCTATACAATATTTTGACTATAGGGGGTTGACCCATTTTGGTTTGTGGTAAAAATGGTCAACATTCTTGATGATTTCTCAAGGGTGGTATGCTTGTTATGCAATGACCAGTTGCCTAATCATATCCATTAGGATATGGAGTCACATGCACAACATGTTTGACACACAAATTCCTTTAAGAACACACAAAAAATAAGGAAAGACAAAGAAAAAGCAACACACAAAGTAAGAAACTAAGTAAAAACACACTTGTGTTGTAAAAACACTTATAGAACACAACACAACAAGAAAGGGAACATAAATATAAACAAAATGACTCAAGCACTAACTAACTTGAGATGAAAATCTCCTCTAGGATCAAAGGGGAAGTTTGAAAACTCTCTTTCTTTATGAAATAAGGGGTTGAATGGGACATTTAGAATTTTGATCCTTGGCATTGATGCCTCCATCTTTCCCATGGTGTTTCCAACTTCATTGGCATGATGTTCAATGAGAACCAAGTATCTCCAAATAGGTTAGATATGGAAATGAACTCTTCTTACATCCTAAAAGCTCCAACTTTATCATATGGCTCCTTAGTTATGACCTTCAATAGTGTTTAAATAAGGTTTTCCTTTTTCATTTCTATAGTGTCCTAAATAAGATTGGGTTTCTCTCTAGCTACAATTTCTTCAAGCTCATCAAGGATCTTTGCATAAACCACTTAGTCTTGGTCACTGTCCTCCATGGAAAAAAAATTATCCATCTTCTTAAGTACTTGGTCCTTAATATACAAGTCTAAAAATATGATAGTCCTCTCAGCCTTGATTTTCTCTTTGATAGATTGTACTTTATGTTTGTAAGCATCAAGCTCTTCTTCTTCATGATCCAATAACTTTAGATATGGCTTAATATCAGGTGGGTCTCTTGACTATTCTTGAGGTCAAATAACTTCCACCTTACCCTAACTTTCCATGTCTACATTCTTTTGGACATTAGCATCATCAGATTTCTTTGTGATAACAGATTATTGATCAATATACTAACCTTAATATTAATCTTGATGGAATAATTGTCAACATGATCCTTCTTATTAGACTCATCAACAAACTCGTCATTAGATATGCAATCTTTTGGAGAAGGAAGAGACTTACCCAACTTGTCAAACTCTTTGCATATGGCATTGGGATTTTTTCATGGTTCCTCTTCATTCACAACATGAGACCTTTCTCCATGATTATTGAGATAATCATCAACATGATTGTTAGAGGAATTATCAAAATCATATGTAGAATTATTGGGAGGAGAAGTAACCTTATCGAGATGATCAAACTCATGATATATGAAATCAAACTTTTGCCACAAGTCATTTTCATTCACCTTATGAGTGTCATCTTCAAGAGTCATTTCATCTAACTTAGTCTCATGAGAGTCTCTTAGGATTGAAAATTATTGAGGAGTGTCTTGACCTTCTTCCTTGATGGTACACTCCATTTAATGCTTGATATGGTCATCCACAACTTTATGATTAGACATGGAGTCTTCTTCAAAATCCCGTCTCTTCAAGTCTTGGCCACATTCCTCATGGACAACTGAAAAAGTGTCTCCAATATGTTTCTCTTAATTCAATAAGGTATTATTTCCCTTTTGGTCACTAAGGGGAGTACCTATGGTGATTTCCTCCTCATAGTCACTCATGACATCCTCTTGGTTAGCCTTGGCTTGGATTTTTTCCTCTTCACTTACTTCTCTTAATATGGGTTCCTTATCAGGTTGGGGTGAGGTGGAAGGTTGATGAATAGGCTCATGTGAAAGAGATGGAATATGAGATGTAATGGAAGTTGTAATGGGGGAATGATTAATTGGAGATGGAGTGTGAGGGTTAGGAGAGGGGTTGTGAGTGGATTTTGGAAAGAGGAATGCACTAGTAAGCTCATAGGGAAGTGACTTATTGGGTTGATTATAAGGACAAAAATATACATAAATAGGATTTGAATCTTTATAATAGTCTCCCTAAGTTTATTCAATAGTATAATGTTCATTTTTGAGTTCTTTATCCTCCCACATACTCATTCTATCTATTGAAAATTGAAGGCACTTCTTTGCCAAGTCCATTTGTTCTTTGATCTCCCATTGAGTTCCTTCTATTTATTCAAATGTCTCTAACTTATGCATTTGATTTTGGGTAGCACCTCTAAACCATTCCATGAGATGATCAGGGAGCACATCATACTCATCATCCGATGTACTCATCTCATCCTCAAGATCTAGTAACTGTGGTATGGATGCCAATAAGGACTTGATATAAGATGGAAAAAGTGAAGGAGGAGGAGGGTAATGATGGGGATCAAGACCAACTTCATTTTGTTTCATTTTAATCTATAGGAGTCTACATATTACCTTGTAACACCTTTATGTACAATTCAGGTAAACATCTGATTCCTCATGTTAAGACTCATAGGAGTGCTCTTAAGGTTCATAGGCATCATGGTATGGTTGATAGGGATCATATTGAGATTGATAGGGAGGCATTTATTGATAGGTATCTTGGTAGCCTTACTCCTAGGGTTATCCAATAACATGGTCTCTATATGGTGGGGGGGGGGGAGGAGGATTATAGGGCTGCCATGGCTCATAGAATTGATAACCATTTTGATAGGACTATTGGGGAGTATACTGTGGTTCATAACAAAGATAACAAGGAGGTCTATGGTAGGGATATTTACCATAGATATTCATGTCAACCTCATGTATCAAATTGAATGTAAGAAACTAATCAAAACTTATAATAAAGATACATGGAATGCTTACAACCATAATTTATCATTTGGAGTCACCATTGGTGCTAGGTTGCTTGCTTCCAAAAGTTGATAGAGGAAAGATGCACCAATAATATTTCCACTCTCTTGGACCTTGTCCCACCTGGAATGCCAAAATTATTGTCACCAAATCTCACACCCTAGAATAAGTTGTTTAATATTCTTCTAGATTTAGGTAACATGGGAACATTTCCAAGTATGTGGGTGTACCTATATGGGGAATGAGCCACTAGATTTAAGGGCTGGCTCCTTGAATGTGTCTTGAAGTGATTTCACCTATGATAACTAGTTACCTATGGGGAAAGAGTTATAAATTTCATGAAATGAACCTAATCTAAGGCGGTGATACACCAAAATGTTTTCTATAAGACTATCATACTCTATCACAAAGAGATAAGGCATACAACACTAGTCTACGAGTCCTAGATTGCACTAGCATTAGTGTTTTGATATGAATGTGAGATGCATGAAGACCATCCAAAGCAAGTAAGACCACAGATTAGTTACTAATATTAAGGATAATTATACAATTAAGACAAACTTGTATACTTGACTACATTTCATATGACCTACTAGGCTAGAATCACTTGCACCAAACATGGAAGAATGAGAGAAAACAAGGATAGATGAATATCTCTTAACCATTTACTATATATCTCTTCATACACTTTGACAAGATGATATGTGAAATCAAAATATATTGCATTTATTATTCTAAGGCAAAGTATAATGTCAAGACCAACAAGGATTCACCATATATGGTGTGGTATTTTTGTACAATAGCTCAAGAGCTATATTTATAGAAGAAAGGAAACAAAAGAAAGGGAGATTTGGCACTGAAAATGGAAATAAATTATAATTCTATAAATTATGCTCATTCAGACCTTTTGATTGATTTAGGTCACCTCGAGTGGTTGCATAGTTACATATTCCCTCATTGATGCTCCATGATAGTTACAATGGTAGGATCAAGTTGTTTCAAGCTAGGTCTTGGCATCAATATAATTACAACAATAGGATCCATCTATTAGAATTTTGTCTTATTGTTTACTGCTTCTAATTGGTTTGTCATGGCATATAAAAATGGAGAGAAGGGTCCCTTTTCTTACAGCTAATTCTGGTCATGAAGCCATTGGAGTTTACGTGTATGACTTCATGGAATAATTTAAAATGCTAATTCTTGTTCAAATTAGATCATGCTTGAACTTGTCCCCATGCTCATAGGTCCACTATAGTCATAAAACCAATCTCAGACTATTGGTTTTCCTATAGTCATTATATTGATTCACTCTACTTGATACTTAGTTCTTATTAGGTACACATAGATATATTATGTCATTGTTAAAATTGAGAATTTATAGATGCATGGACCCTTCTTTAAAGAATGGTGAACACAGTCACAATATAATGTCATAACCTTTGAAAGATGGATGTTGTATGTTATAAATCTATGAACCAGAGGTCCATATTGATATTCAATAGCATCCCTATATGTTCTTGATCACTTGAATTCATCATTATGTTCTTTTCATGGCATTGGATCTTGCTTTAATGGTGATATGTGCCATTTAAATTTTTTTTCCCTAGTTCAACCTTGGTTATGTGTTCAATCTCTAATAAGTTCCTTAGCTTATCGACCTTTAATTTCATTGGTCATCAATATGTAACCCATATCATTAAATTATTGACCCATATTTCACCATTGATCCTACTCGATATGAATGACTATGAGTCATTGATCTGCATTTGACCTATCAACTCTATCCAAGATGGTGCCACTTGTCAATCATGCATTAGTTTCAGGATCATACTGTCAGTCTATCATCTTCCATGATTATGCCACATGTCATTTACACTTGATTTCAAGATCTTGAATTGTAATTTTATTAGATTTTACGCTTGTTCCATGTGGTAGACTCTTAGGCTCATTGACTATTTGACTCATCTCATACTATTTATCTTGATATACGATGCAATGTAGACCATTAGATCTGCTAGGACCCACTATTTGAAATCCAATGGCTACTTCATGAGATCCAATTTAACATTTGTGCTCCCATCAAATAACATTTGCATAACTATCATTGACGTTTGCACAACCATAAAATTTAAGCTCAAAAGGGTTTGTTTTACTCAAGCTTTATTTTGACATTTACACGGATGTCTTAATCTGTTGTTTCAACTTTAAAACTTCATAACTTGAGCCAAAAAGCTCACATATAATTGAAACTTTTAGAGAATGATCTTGGCATGATTATATCCATGACACTATAATATTTTGGATCGTGTGGCTTTCTAAGGTGCATTTATTAAAAGCATAAGTAAACTAGTGCATTCATTTTTGGATGATGTCCTAGATGGCCTAGCCCCTTATACTCAACAAGCTGAACACTTAAGGCTTAAATTTCAATATAAAAGACTCATCAAGATATGAAACTTTCAAATAATGATCTTGGCACTAAAGACATTGATCATGCATGGTTTGATGGTTATGTGAGGCTTTCTGGGCACATTTATAAATTGCACAAGAAAGATGTTCTATTCTAGTTCTCATGTGACATCCTAAACTTTTGTAGCTATAAATGAACTCCTTGAGGCTTGTGCAAAGCCATTCTATGATCCTAGCTTCCATTGATCATTGTGAAGACCTACCACTTGCATATATGACCCAAAAATGACCCCTAAGACACCAAAATACATAAGGACTAAGCTAGACCATGACCAAATCTAGAATGGCATATGAAATGACATCTAATGGACTAAAACATACCCTATGACATTGTAAAATCCCTTATACAAGATTTTGACTATAAGGGGTTGATCCATTTTGGCCTGTGGTGAAAATAGTCAACAGGTCTAGAGGACAAAATCACAAGTCCACAGTGCCAAAATCATTACTTCTAGAAAACATTTTTTTTCTCAAAATTTTCACCCACTTTGGCCTCAAATTCTAAAATTTTTCATGAAAATGGTTATTTGTATGATTTTAGGTGCCATTTAAGCAAATTTGTGGGGTGTCATCCTAGAGACGTGCCATTTGTTAACATAAGAATCCAATAAGGGGAGATTAGTATCATGTTAGTATAAGAAATAAAATCCAAAACACACACTAAAAACTAACACCTTAAGACTAGATCAAAGGGAAGAGTATAATAAAAAAACTATGATGAAAAAACAACTAAAACATAAAAGACAAATCGTTTTACCCTTCTTGTGTCTCCAAGATAGCTTGTTAAAGTGGCTTGCTCAGTTTGTTCTAAAGAGACCTTCATCAATGGGGATTGGCAATCTCCATCTCCTCTTGGAATCATGTTCATGATTTGTGGCTTTGGCTTGTGAAGCTTAACTCAACAATTTGGCATAACAACACTCTAACAAAATCACTTTTGAAAGCATTTGAGCATGATAACTTTGTTTTGAGAGAGCTTAAAATTATGAGTGTGAGGCCTTCTATTTATAGATTTTACCATTTGATTAGAATAAACTTGAACCATCCATCTCAAGATGAAGATGTGTGGCTAAGAATATATTCAATTTTAGAGGCTAAAATCAATAAATACCTTCATAAATATTTGGTATAAAGAGGCATTAAAGAGGCATGAGAGGTCTTAATTATATATTTGTGGCATTTATGGCTTGTGGATACCAACCCATAGATGATGTCATTAAGTGATTTAGTTATTCACAATCAATTTAAATTAATTAAATAATAAATAACCTCCATAGAAAATCCATTTAATCTCTTGATTTAAATTAATTAGATTTAAACATGATTAGTCAATTTTGGTGTAATTCTTTGGAAATTGGTGCACAAATTAATCAAACTGGTCAAAATGTCATATTATTGGGTCAAAAATTGACTGGAGAAGAATTTAAAGGTGATGTTAGATGCATTAGAACCATTATCCCATTTAGGATGTTGTCAACACAAAATAATAATGGCACATGTCTCGTGCAAAAAAATTGGTAGAAAAGAGCAATCCAGAGTACCCAAGTGCAAAATCATCATTTTGACTCGAAATGATCTGATCAAATTTAGGTATCACATAGAATGTTTTACCCTACTTAGAGATACATTAGACAAAATTGGCACTTTTAAATTAAAATTTCAAACCATTTAATGTGTTTTAGTGTTTTTAGGCTAAATTGTGATATTTGCTAGAAATTGGTTTGAAGCTTGGTTGGAGGTCATTGGTGACCAATTTCAGGTGTCTATAATTACAAGTCAATAATCTACATATTACATAGACATTACATTTAGACATTACATGCTTGATCAAAGAAGGGCCTAAGCGAAAGTCATTCTAGCATACTATGTGTGTTGATTATGCACATTCCTTAAGGGAGAACTACATGCGATCTAAGACCCCTGACATTGGGGTTAATGTAGGCAATAACTTAGACAACAGGGGTTTCAATCCATGTGATTGTAATATCGCACAACCTAATTTTTCCATTTATTTTGAATTTGATATAATTATTATTTCATGTGTGCAGGTACTCATTAGGTTTTTAGAATATATTCAGTGAAATTAGTGACACATGTAAGCTTTCAAAAGACACAAAACCACCTATAGGTCCCCTAAAACCTCTTTTAGTTTTCTTGAAAGTTATAGAAAGCTCCTCCAAAAGGGACACTAGTGCCATAATAGACACTAGCACCAAATGGTGCTAATATCCACATAAGGGAGCTATTGTCTGAAGCTAGATTTTAGCTACATTCATAAAACAAAAGGTGTCTGACCATTTCTCCATCCTGTTTCAGCTTCTTGAGTCACATAAATACTTATTTTACTCCAAATAAGTCCTCTTTCTTTATATCTTTTATATTTTGGGAAAGGTTTGTCAAATTAATTATTTCCTATTTTCATTCCAAGTTATTGTTATACTCAACCCTTTAACAATATAGGATTTACATCCACTAAGTCCTAAATAGTTAAAACATTTGATGAACCCATCTTATGTCAAATATTGCTTAAACCCCTAGTTTTTCCTAGGGTTTACCTTCTTCAAAGTTTTGTGAACTAAATTATAATTACAAACTTATATTTTTTTCCCTTTTTTGGCATAACCTAGCTCATTCAAATTAATCCTATATTATGATTTCATTAATTTAATATAATTTGGTTTTTTGTAAAATAATCCTCATTCAAACTGTAGATCCACATATTAGGTCCTTATACATCCAAATTCTATCAATTAGGGTTTTAATTAAAATCTTAATTTGTTTTACACATTGGGTTAAATATTTATCATAGTTGCACATATACCTATGTTAAATCACATTCTACCTCTTGTGTGCTTGTTATTCATTATTTACATTATCTTCTTTGGCAAGTTTAAAATGACATCCAAGAAGCTTCCTACCCCTCACCCAGTTGATGATTTTTTTTATTTTTTCTCATAATTATAAAAATGAATCGACAAACTTTCAAGATTTCACATTAGCACATGACAATGATTTCATTTATAATGATGACAATGACTATTTTTGTAATGATGGATATGAGTATTACTATGATAATGACAATGAAAATGTTAATGAGGATTTACTAGATACATCTTAGTCTCTTTTCTCTCCCTGTTCTCTTACACCTAAAAATCAAACTAACAATATAATTCCAAAATAACCTCTTGTTGGTAGTGATTTGTTCCAATGTGATCCTATTTTTTCAACTACTTTCACTACCTCCTTATTCAAATTAAATCAATATAAGTACAATACACAAAATACACTTGCATGATTCAAGTAAAGTAAACAAGAACAATGCTGATACTAATGATATTACACCTTTTACCATGCATAAACTAAGGTAGATGAAATTATTTTATCACCTTCTTTTACATTCCAAGCTTAATGAAATGATTCTTTGCAACATATTGATAATGCAAATGTCTCTAACTCTTTGCCTACATGTCATAATATGTGAAATGAAAACATGATTGATACTTATTATACCCTTGACTCCAAAATTGAAAGTAATAAAAGTTCATGCACTCCACACATAGCTAGTGAAGAAATGCATAGCATTACACCCACACATAACTAGTAAGAAGTTAAAATTTTATCTTACGCTCTCTCTTAGTGAGCATGTTAATGATACTTCTTCTACTCTTACTTATACAAGTGAATTAAACTTTGATTTTGATGAACCTTGGAATAAAGATGATTACTATGATTATGGTGAAGAAGACATGGAATGTACACCTTCTAGTTCTCCTCCTACTTCACCTATTTATCTTGTTCAAATAAATGCTAGGTCACTTGTTAAAACACACACACACACACACACACACACACACACACACACACACACACACACACACACACACACACACACACACACACACACACACACACACACACACACACACATGCACACACGCACACACACACGCACACGCACACGCCTGCGTGCGCACACACACACACACACTTATTATTATGTTCATAATTTACATAAATTACATTCAACATGATAATAAAGTACCTTCTAGTCCATTAGCATGTGATACTTCTTTGTAAATAAACAAAATGAGAGATACCAATGAATCTCCCTCAACCCCTCTTACTACAGTAGAACCTGTTTCTCAACCTAACCTAAATGAGTGTGATAACTCATTTCAATCTAACCAGGTTTAAGCTATCACACCTTCAAAGGTTAGAGAGAGCAAACTAATCCTCCCTAAAAAAGGTTCCCAATTCAATATACCAATAGCTAAGAAAAATGACAAAATTCAAGAATCAAATGATCCTCTTGATGATGATAATATACCTTTACGAGAGGTAATATCCTTGATTCATGTTGTGGGTGAGTTACAAAAAGTACACCATGTCACATTATATAGTGAATCATATCACTCTTGGGAAGATTCCAATGCCATCCATAATAATCCCATCACACACATAATTTTAAATGCAACTTTGTCATCAAAGTTACAAAAATTGGCATTACCAAAGTTAAATGGATATGGATATCCATAATTTCATCTTCAAGCTTACAAGAAAGCCATGTCACATGTCATTAGAAGTTTGATTCTCTTACAATTATTTCTTAGGACTCTTGAGGGTCAAGAAATAAAATGGTTTCATCATTCACTCCCTAGTGGTTCACTATGCACATATGATGAGTTAGAAGATGTCTTTCTCATGCATTATATTTAGAACAAGGGACCTCAAGTCACATATGAGAGGTTACCTTCACTACACCAGGGCTAGTCAGAAACAATAAATGAATATATTCTAAGGTTTAAAACATGTATGCATTAATTGATCTACCAACGAATAGATTTAGAGGTATAGTACATTTTTGCTAGAGGCCTAATTCTTATTATTAAAGAGAAATTGATATATGAAACATCCAAATCATTTAGACATATATATTGCATAAATATGGGATTGAAAAAAGTTGGGACTAGTCGAGACACATTCAAAGTTAGATTTGGATTTATATCTCTCATAGTCATAGTCATTTAGCATGGTACAATAACCTACTCCACTCATGACTACGAAACTAGTGGAATATAAAAAAATATAAAAATACTCAACAAGTGGAAAGATACACTTCACATAGCACCTCCTACAATGAGTAGAGCAAAGGACACACAAAGAGTGATTATACAATTTTCAGATAGAGATAGGCCTCATGACATCTTTATTACATTATTAGATAAGGATATGATCACACTTCCTCCTATTAATCATCATCCAACACACCATTTACATAGGGTACAAAATAATCCATATTGTAATTTTCATAAGATAAATGGAAATTCAGACAATCATTGTTATGCATTCTGAGAATGCATAGACCGGTATGTTAATAGAGGTATTATAGCATTCAAATAGGGGGAACCAAGATCATAGTCTCCATAGTTTCCTAGATCACAATCCTCTATGATAGAGTTATCCTAGGACATTCCATTTAAGGAGCCATTGGTTGCTCATCATATGAGCCATGTGGTTTCTAGGACACCTATTTATGAGTGATCTTGTGCACCAGAGATTCAATAAAGATGAGATCTAGTTTACAGAGATCATAACATAGCCTCACTTTACACACTAATTAAAATATTTGGAAATAATCATAAATCTCAGAGCATAGTCTCAGTTTGCACACTGGTCAAGATATTTGGAAATAATCATAGAGATCAGAGCACAGTCTCAGTTCACACACCAATCAAGATATTTAGAAATAGTCATAGAGATCAGAAGATAGTCTTATTTTGAGCACCAATCAAGATATTTAGAATAGATTAAAAAAATTAGAACATATTTCAGTAGCTAATTAAGATATTTGCTAGATATTATAGAGCTTAAAGCATAGTTTCAACATGATAGCCAATCAAGCTCTTTGCTATAAAGTCTACACACCTAGTGACTAGCAATGTATCACACATAGTATTATTTCTATAGGTTATTTATACACCAACATAACATGATCAATATGTTCATTTTTTCACTATGCCATCTAGGTTCAATAGTGCATAACATAGTCACTTGATCTACACACAGATATCATATAAACTCCTATAAAACCTAGACTAACAAATCATATTCATAGTCCATTACACATGTCTACTTAAACATTTATAAATAGATTAAAAAAATTCATTACCATTACTTTGAAAAATACCATATACCAGTATCACCATTTAACACAATTAAAATAATTAAACACATGTAAACATACACAATATAACTAGATCAAGATACTAATATACATAGTGCCCATATAATAACAACCATCCACATATATAACTCAGAACATAGTTTCAATACAAATATTATACATCACTCAATAACATAGACATGGCCACTAGGAACAACTACCTCACTTTCACTCTTGGACATATACATACTAGAATTGGAGGCCCCACTATCCCTTTGTGACCTCAAATGATGCCTGCATCCACTCTCTCTCATGTAACACACCTAACTTGACCATACACTCTGCATTCTCTCATTGTATATGTATGTAATCATCCATTATCTGAATAACTACCCCACCCAAATAATTGGGTGTGGGCATGGTCCATCTCTGTAAATCCACATGTGCATCTTCCCTATCTGTAGTCACTCACTTATACACCATATTAGTTATGGTATCTCACTCAAACAAATGGGCATGAAAACCAATAACATTTATGTCTCTCTCCACTAATCCATCATCTATGGCATCATTAATAATATGCCATGTTAGTATGTAGAGTGTAGACTCGATGGTAGTCTCCCAATACTCATCATCATTTGAACTTCCACATACTAACACAATGAATCAGATACTTAACCAAGTCAATAAGTACCCAAATACATAAAATATACAAATATATAATAAAAAATTACCATTGACAACCCTAAGGGGATCCACTTCAAGCACATCCTCTGTAATAATCCCCCCTCTCAAAAATAAAGGTGCCCATATATTCTCTCTCCACCAAGATATATAGGTGTTAGTAGCTCCTACATCATCTAAATATGATATGTCAATCACTAGATCCTACTCTATCAATGAAATCAGGGATAACTCTATAGCTGATGGTCTAGGCCTACTACCTAGCCTCACTAGAGTCCAAGAACTCCTCAACCACACCACTAACATGGAGGGTACATCCTGAATAAAACCAAAGTATCATGTCACCCACTCATACTAGAACCTATCATATACATTGACCTAATAGTCATGTAGCCAATAACACAATCAAACCTATTTTAGTTGAGAATTATCTTCATGCCATCCTTTATAGTACCTGTAGGGCCTCTAGATAATGTCTCCAGTGATCAACATGTCTATCACATACCAATAATACATCATGCTCCTATTAGGCATGCGAGTCATCCCAATCCACCTCTATGTAAATGATTATGGGTGGACCCAATCACCTTGTAGAGGCAACACTAGTTTACTCATTGTTATATGTTCATATGCCCAATAATATAATATTGTGGAAGATCTAATACCTCCTGCACACATCTCCTACATAAAAATAATACAAATCCTGGTATAAGTGGGCTAGTTTAGTATGACCCCATAAGTATATAGTACCATGCTCATATATATCCTATACTATATCATGCCTTCTGTAGGATATTGATACCCCACTCCCATCTATAGCCATAAATGAAGCCAATAAAATTTCCAAGAACTTTCACAACCACAAAACATTCATTGTGGTAATCAGTGATAATAATATATCATTTTGGCTCATTGCATGATGAGTCCATGTAGACATAATATAAAAATACCTAATAACCCACTATATAGCTTGATCATGTTAGGGTGTGGAGCTAAAAGCTTCAACTGTTGCAGACATGGAGGAGGTTGCTGAGTTCCAGGGAGATCGGCGTCAGCAGAGTATAGTGCAGAAGGAAACTGACATCGGTAGGAGGTTGGCCGACGTCGGTCACCTCCAGGCAGATAGGGATTGACGTCGATTGCCTGTGGTGGTTTAGAACTGTTCATTGCACGAACAGTTAGCTAGTTGAACTGAGTGTTTGCATGTTAAGGGCTAATTATAGTCTCGAGCTGTGTGTCTAATTATTGTAATTAGAGGTCTATTTTTGTATGTATGGGATTCTATTTAAAGACCCATGAGGCATGTATTTTAATCAAGAAGGCAAGTAAAAGCATTGAAGCAAGGAAGAAAGGTCAAGGAGATCTACAAGGTGTAAGGTCAAGGAGATCAGCTGAAGCATTCAAGGAGGGGATAACAACTCAGGTTGTTGAGTTGGTTGTGGTTGAGCAAGAGAGAGAGGGAAGAAGTCCTTGAGGTGTGGCAAGCCTTTGAGGTGGAATAAGAAGTGGCATCTTCTTTATTGTATTTTCTTCTAAGAGTATTTAATACAAGATTGTGTATTGTCTCTCAAATTCTTTGCTATTTCAAGTTTCTAGTTACTTAATCATTCTGGTATAATTCCGTGTTTAATTGCTTATAATAAAAGTAATCAATTGTGCTTCCTTGGAGGGGTTCCTAACAGATCACCAATATCTTCTTATAATACTTCTCTCTATATAGTAATAGGTAACCACAAGATCCTATACACATCCTTTAAGGTGACAATCATCTCCCAAATTGGTAACCATAATGTGTAGGTATATGTATCCCACATCTCACATAGTGCAGTCATCATGTGTTTATCCAAGGCATCAAAAGTAAGGATGCCATGTGATATAGACCATCTCAACATCAGTCAAGGGTAGACCCCATAAGGTCTCCATCATCTGGCCACTCTAGAACTCTCTCATGCACACATCAACCTACAAAAATATAACCAAATATGACATTATAAATGCAAGATATAAGATTAATTGACAATAATAGTCATCAAATGCCAATTAACAATAATAAACATTATAAAATAGGCTTACTAGAAACTAACACTACATATAGGATAATAACACTAGATAATAGTGCCATATTCAGGACACTAGCACCAATATTAGGAAAAAAGTGCCACATTTCCACAAATGGCCATAAAATACTAGATTTCCAATAAAAATAGTAATAAAATGTACTAAAAATGACAAAACTTAAAAAAAGAAAAGGCTCCTTACCAGGGTAACCTCTTCCCCAGCTTGGATAAGTGCCTCCACCTCCTCATACTAGGTCAAAGACCCTCCTCGTCTCCTTGACATACTCTCTAGCTCATTAAAAACAATAAATATCAACTCAAATGATTCAAATGAATTTTCAAACTAATTAACGAACCTATTTAAGTCACATTTATAAAATGTTGCCTTACTAAGGTTGACCTTGCATGCCAATTTAACCAACTAATACCAACTTCTTGCCAACATGATATCTAGAGTACTGTAACTCTAATTTATGAGTTGTTTCTTGCACGTGGGACTTGACTTCAATGTACCTCACTCTATATTGGTTAAACTAATATCTTGATCATATTTAAGTTTATAAAATGACAAAATCAATATTTCTATAATAAAATCAATATAGACTAAACGTCTATCCCATTACAAATTTTGACAATCGACTTTGTCAAAATAAAAAAATATTCAACCATAAAATAACATCACTTCCAGTAATTAACACCAACACATTTAATCATTACCACTTTTGGATAAATACCCTTACCTCAATCTTGACTCTATCACCAAAAAGGGGGAAAACACACACATATATTGCTTCAAATATACACATATTCAAACACATAGGTTCGCTCAGATACAGATATTCAGACACATAGGTCTACTCAGATACAAATATTTAGGCACATAGGTTTGACATAGATATACAAGTTCATGCAGATATACAATTTGACTTAGATATATAGTTTGATGTAGATATACAAGTTCATTTAGATATGTAGTTTGATGTAGATATACATGTTCACTTAGATATATAGGTTCACGTAGATATATAGTTTGACTCATATATACAATTTGACATATATATATATATATATATATATATATATATATATATATATATATATATATATAATTTGACATAGATATACAGATGTTCAGATACATAGCTACATTACTTAGATAACAGGATTAGGGGCATGATGCAAAGCACACATCTTTGATCTCTATTTTTAGATTGCCAGGTTACACTCATATCATCATGATACCATCAAGGTTTCACTAGTTTGGGTCACATGACTGTCTATAGTGGTTGATCCATATCCTTTCAAAAGACCTAATTTACTTACTCAGATTTAGTACACACATCAGAGTGGAGGCAAACATGCCTTGTTTATCTATATATTTAGTTTACATGCACAAATTCATTACACATATCAGAGTGGGGATAAGATGACCTTGTTTTTCTACATAACTAGTTTACATACTTAGATTCAGTCTAGATATCAGGGTGTGGGAAACTTAGGGTTTTTATTCCTCATGATTCAAGTCACTATTCAAATTTAGTACAAATGACACCCACATTATGGATTTCCTCTTGACATACTTCACTCCAACTCCTATCCACTTCTTTCCCCAATAAGTTAGCCAAGTCTAGAACACAACTACACAAGTAGGCATAGGTATGCGTTCCTCTTTTTATTTTGCTCTAGTACTTTCATTTTATTGCATTAATAAAATAAAAGGGGGGAAAATGTATACACCTTAATTTGGTTAAGCAACCATAAGTACTATGTATTTTGTTGTTCTTTCACATGAAGGTCTTAGTGATGAATATAGCCCTTGTTCACATGGTCATTTTAGGTATTTTGATCTTTCTTATGTCTTATTTTCCCTATTTGTTGCACCCATAGTGGTCTTGAGTCACCTCCTCCTAGTCACAGGGGTCCCTAGCCTATCTTGCCTAGTCTTAACTCTATTTTTAGGCCTTAGGACACTAGAACCATTATCACAATAGTAGTGCCATATGGTGTTAGTGTCCAATTATAACTCTAGTGTCCGATGGTCATTTTTATTTAGTTAGACATAACTAAATAAAAAAATGGTTGATTTGAGTTTTTATTTTTGGTGAATGTTTCTTTTAGTTCTTAAAAGAGGGTCAATTATTTATATATATTATAAGTTTAAATTAAATAATTTTTTATTTTAATTAAACAAATAATAATAATAATAATTATTATTTTAAAATAAAATATATAGTTTTCATTTTATTACTATTAATCAACTTATTAATATTGTGTAAATATTTTTTCTAAAATTTACAAAAATTTAATGTTTAAAAAAATAAATTTTCATTTTTACAAATATAAAAAACTCTAAAAGTTTATTTATATCATTATTTATTGATAATTAAGATAAATTTAAAGTGTTATTCTCATTATAATTTTTTTTATTTTAAGAAATTTAAATTTTTTTATTATGACACATCGTTTATAATATATATTTCACATCATTTTTAGTTTAAATTTATGTTAATTTCATAAATTTTAAATTAAAAATTACTATTTAAATATTATATTATTCTATCCAAAATATTTAAAATCATGTTATATTTTTAATAAATACAATTTCATTAAGACAATTTTATTTTTATAAATTTGATATAAATTAAAATTTATATTAATTCTAATACAATTATAATTTTGTCACTTTTATTAGGAAAAGTTTTTCAATGGTTAAAGTGTATATAATAAATTTTGAATTTTAATATTTAAAAAGTTTATTTTTTAATTTCAAATTTATTAAAAAAATAAAATAATAAGGCTAATCTACAATTATATCTATAGGAGGGGGCAAAACTGTTATAGTGATTCTTCGATGGACTTCCCAAACTACACTTGCATTTTTCAAATCCACTCCATCCAAAACATTCCTCCTACTCACTTTAGCTTTGCATACATAGATTCGATGGGAGATGACAAGGATAGATTGGAACCCATCTCTTGCAAGGATGTTCGTAGCCAGAAAAATGTCTGAAAGAAGTTGAAACATGGGGGACTCACTGAGTTCATGGAACGAGTCATGGAGCATAATGCAGAGGTTGCTCATGACTTTGTTGTGGTTTGGAATAAGCAAAAGTGACCATTCACAGCATCAAAATCAATATTTTAGAGGAATACATCGATGAATTGACTAATATGTCATATGAAGGCACTGAGGTATTTAAGGACAAAATGAAAAAAATAAGAGTTGCTATAACATTTTTGCAAGATGAATGAATTTGTGCAGATGGATAAGAAAGGATTCCCATGAGATGATCTCCTGTGCTACTGGCCTAACATTTGTCTTCAATCATGCATTACATGACGCTTGAAGGTAAATGTACCCTTATATTTTCCTACCACTTTCTATTGTTAAATTATTTTATTGGCTACAAAATTATTCTGCCTTTCTTTTTGCTAAAGTCCTTCAAAAGCACTATTTTACTACATCAAGTGAAAGGATCTAATCCCATCCTCCCCAAGGTTTGATTCTCCTCCTAGTCAAGCATGTCCAAGTTCTTCATGGTTGGGAGGTCTTAATTTTTTTATAAAGTTAATGAAAATTGAATTTTATATCAATTCTAATACAATAAAATTTTATAATTCTTGTTAATAAATATTTTCTCAATAATCAAAGTGCATATGATCTATATTTTGATGAATATGAGTAATCCTCAACAAAGTCAAACCAAAAATACTATTTTCAAAATAGAAAACATTATTAAAGTTTACATTTTCCATGTGATTAGGGTCTTCTTTTCATTCACTCATTGTTCCAAAGGTTAAATTAAGGAATTTCACCAGGGAAAGAGATCATTAAATGATGCTATGTATGGTCGTATGATTAACAAGGGTGCTATGCACCAAGCCCATGTGGGTTGAGGATAGAATTGAATTTGTTACAAGTTTAAATCATTAGATGAAATACTATTGGATTGAAAGAATACTTAATTTTTTAGATAGTTATGCTCATTTTTCAGTTTTTTTCCCTTTCTCACCAAAATGAAAATTAAGTATACAATATCATGATCATATTGACGACATTAATGAAGTAATGAAAACTTTAAATATTTGTGTTTTTTATAAAATCCCTCAACATAACATTTTCCTCTTTTTAAGGCTTCCCTCTACCTCTTTTGGGGTTGTCTTCCACTACAGCTTGCTTTTCCTTTTCTACATAATTTCTCAACATTCTCCACCCCTTGCTGACTTTTTAGGGGGTCTTAAAAAAATTCAAAACTCTCAAAATCTACCAAAAGTAAAGGAAAAAAACTCAAACCTTCACATAAAATTCGTAGCTTCTTCTACCATGGATTGAACAAACATAAATGCTTACAGAAGTCTATAAAATTTAACTATAACTAGTTAAAACCCCTAAAGGCTACCAAGAAAAGGAAATAGAGCTCAAATTTTCACACAATTTCCTCTGCCATGGATTTAGAAGAAATAAATGCTTATAATCTATGACATTTATTCACTAAACCCAATTATTCACTCATTTCCCAATAATAATCTCTACCAAAAAATGAAAAAGATAGTCCTCTCCAATAAACCCAAAATAGGGGTAAAACAATCATGATTACTGAAATGGGTTAAAATATGTCCCAAGCAGGCCAATACCAAGATTAAACAACCCATGACACCTACAATTGTAGATCATGTCAAGCTCTTAAGTATGTTCAGCTCTAAAAATGTTAGAACCATTGTCTTTAACACTTTATTACAACTTCCTCAGTTAAAATGGCCTCACACTATTGATTTCCTATGCCCTTCAATCCAATTCACTATTGTTGGCTTCTTATCTTCATAGAAATTGCCTAAAATCACAAACCCCATAGGAAAATTAGCTGACACATTAAATTAAAAATAGAACCTAAAATGTAATGGAAAATTAGAGATGATCAAAATAACTAGAAACATTAATAACATTCATGTCAGGGAACTAAATACAAGGTCATTTCCATTCTACAAGATAAATCCAATTACTAATACACAATCACAACTACTACCATAAGATAATAAAATCAATAATTTGAAGTAGAGAGATCAATATAAAATATGCTTAGTTCATCTTTACCCACATATAAAATAAATGAGTGCATAAATTTAGAACAACCAATAAAAACATTTGAACATGTGAACACATGAAAATGGTAGAGTTAATGCTCATGTAGTGTCTAAGGAATTACCCAAATATAGAAAAGAAATAGGCGTACATATCTAGAAAAGCTAAGATGAATATTTAAAAACTCAATTGAGGAATCAAAAATCTCTAGGTAATATGTTTAAAATCCATTTGGTGAACATGTCCATAAAAACTTAGGATGGAAGTCAAGCATACTGTAATCAAATTTATCAATGGAAAGCTCAATTGGTCTCATTTCATTATCTTAAAACTTGGTCTGAGAACACTGCAATTATTAAAATCCCCTAACCTTCTACAGAGGTATGTTGGAAAATATTATCTCTTTATGGCCCATCGATGGTATAAAATGTTCACCATAGATGGAGGAGCTTGAAGAAGAGTACACAGGGGATGGACATCACTTAGTAGAGTGAGGAGACTGCCATGTAGAGGGACTATGCTACTAACAAGACAATTAATGATGAATGAAGACTCTGAGTCAAGTTAAAGTGATGTGCAAGATTTTATTTCATGAGGCCAATTTGGAGTCATTATTACCAAATCATATATGAAGATGAATCAAATGATCAAACATTGCCCTGTGTGGATGATGAATGAGCCACAATAAGTGGAGCCAGGCATGATAGCAAAGAGACATCAAGGTGATCAAGTAGGGAGAAGAGGAAGTCTTCTTGAGCAAATGTTAAGAACCAAATGGATGAAAAAAGACAAATTTATACTAGATATCAGATAGGGTAGCTATCCAAAGACAACTTATATAACAGGTTTTCATAGGAGATCCAAGAAATAACTTGTAAACCTTAGAACTAGAACCAAAGCTAAGAATCAAATCTAGATGTTAAGAACCTTGGTCTTTGAATGGGTAGCTATTGAGAGCCAAGCACACCAGGGTTGAGGTGGAGTAGGGGATTTGATTAGAGATCAAGTAGATTGATCCAAGCCAAGAAATAAAGGCTTCAAAAGATAAGCCACATGAATGCCCACATCCAAAAGATTTGACTTGTTATTCCATCAGCATTGGAAGAAATAGTGTTGAATGGTGTGACGTCTGCCATTGAACTCAGAAAGTTGACCCCTTGCAATGGTGACTATGTCACACATTATTTCCATTACATGAATTTTGAGGAGGGACATATTATATGAAGGGACATTTTTTTTGAGCCTTGCACCTTGATAGTGCACTTATTTCCATGCATGGCACCTTAATAACATATCAACAATTTAACAAATGAAAATATAGATAAGTACCCATTTTCATATTTTTTGTTAAGAAATGTACATGTTGACTATTGCCTAACTGCAAATTTTTGTATTCACAAAAAATCATGGATTTTGATTGGTCTAAAAGGGACAATTTAATCAGGAGTTAGAGCAAATTGAATGCTTTAATTACCCTTCAAGACTAATAAGATAAATTTGCAATTGCATTAAGGAGGTATAGTAAAAATGTTGATAAAGGAAAAAAAAATAGAATATTAGAATAATGTAAGAAGGCGTATACAAAGAAAATAAGATAAATAAATAAGTATAAAGTCATTAAAAAGTGAAGTGGTTAAAGAAAATAAAATTGTGATGTGGAATGTAGTGTTTGTTCTTATTTTTCTAATTTTAATTTATATATTGTTTTGCATTTTTATATATTTTTGAAAAGAGAGAGGAGAGATGCAAAGGTCTTGCAATGAATGAACTCTTGAGATTGTAGTACATTTAAATCTGAGATAATGTTTCTAATTTCAATTGTTAATTTTTACAATGTTAGGTCTTGTGACTTATGTATTCTTAGAGCCCAAGCCATTTTTAATGGAAGTTATTTATGATTGCCATGGTTAATAGGTTAGATCGAGACATATTTAGGATTTTTCACATCCCATGCTAGCCCTATATATTTTTTAATTAGACAACAACAAACATTGAAAAATAATATGGTCAAACATAACCAACAACCCAGTGGCAAAATCTATGACAAGGAGATGACCAATCAGTCCAAGCTTACATTGATACCTTTCATGACTTGTATGAAAAATTGGGATCCTTAAAGTTAAAGAGACATATATACTTCAAGTAACGTAGTGGCCTATGACCATTCATGTAGTTCAATCTCAAGTTTTCTAAGGTCAAGACAATGGGGGAATCCTATCACTACATAGAAACCATTGAGGAAGAGTCCAAGCTGAAGAAAAAGTGGGAAATAGCTTTCGCACCAAATAAGAAACCTACTTCAAATAAGTTCAAAACCATTTAAGATAGGTAAATGGCATGATAAACACAAAACCAATAATCATTCCAACATAGAGTACCATATGTAAAAAAGATTACTTGCACAAGCAAAAGTAGAAGGTCTAATTTTTATTAATGTAAATGAAATTGACCCAGAAGCTACTTGTCTTAGAGAAACAACCACACAATAGTGTTTGGTGTTGAAATAAAATGCCTATTCAATTTACAGTTGTGGGTATAGGATCAACCACTAGATTTTATTTTTGATGGTGGTAGCATAAAGAATTTCATCTCTGAGGCAATTATCTAGTGACTTAATATTCCAGCCATGCCTTATCCATGTCCCTTATGTTTAGAATGGACCAAATCCTATCATGAAAAACATATACATATCTCTTAACAATTCCACTTCACATATGTTATACATCCTTTCAAAGATGATCTAGTTTGTGGTGTAGTGCTAATTGATGTTTGTGATATAATCCTTGGGCATGCATATATGCACAAATCCATGCTTTGTACACAACTAATTCTTGAATTATTACCATCTTAGTGGGAAGTAAGAGATACCAGATTACTAAAGTGAATCCATGTTATAATCATGTCATGCATACTCCTATAATACTATCCATGCTTGTGTTTGAGACTTAATGTATTCAAAATGATTACTTCTCAAAGAAGAGTGAATGATCCATATGCATCTGTGCCAACACACACTTTAAGCTTGAGTACCTTGGTCACTTGCACACACTCTATGTATCCCTTTGCATCATGTTCTCTTGCACATCTCTAGGGATCATGTTGGATAACTTATTCACTTTGGGCACCTTTACATAGCCCCTTACATCATGTGCCACCTACATAACCAAAGGATCTATGATGCAAAAATTGTAAGACATAATTCAAGGTTAAAGCACTTCTACATAGTCCCTTAAATCATGAAGATATATATTTTGTACCATAGAATCCACCCTTGTTGAATTTCGTAAACTTCATAGTTACATATAGTTTGGTGCATTATGATAATGATGCAGAAAAAATAGGCCAACTTTTCAGAGGCCATAAATTTTGACTCGTAACTTTGTTTGAGCTCTTTCACATACCAAAATGACTGTATCTAAATTTTTGATTCTTCCCTAAGATGATATATCCACTTGGATTTGATTTTGATATTTTTGGAGGCCAAACGTGATCATATGAGGGTCCAAAATTAATGTTTAATGATTTTTCAAGAATTTTCTATTTTTAGAACCCGAAGTCAACTTCAGTTTAATTTCATCCCATAAGCTAATTTTAGTATTTAGGTTATTTCAAAAAGTTTTTAGAGCCACATGAACTTGCATGCAAAACTTACTATAAATAGCAGCTACTAAAAATAGACATTATTTTTTAGATTTTAGATTTTTTGAATTTTTGCATGTCAACTATAAATTATGAGTTGAGGCTTATTTAAGCATGGTTTGGGCTTGTAATTATTTCAAGAAATCAATACGAATCAATTCTGTGTATTGTTTCAAGATCTTGGCCTATTGGTAATTTTCTTGTTCTTGATAGTTTTTTAGGTTCATTAGCTAACATTATGTAGCATACAAAACCATGTTGAATAGTTCTTAAATTAACTACACAACACTTTAAATCCTCCACACAACTGCTCATATCATGAACCTATGAACAATGCCAAGATACATGTTTTGAAACTCACAAGGTAATCCCTACACACCCTACATATATCTTCATGCAATGCCACATTTACACATAATTCCAAATTAATGTGGAATAATCATGGCACTCCCATGGTATTAACATGATAAAATATCTATCAATATCCCACATGTTTAGAGGTTAAAATATGCAATCACTGAAAGATGAAGAGTCACAAATAGAAGCTCAAATAGTTCAACTTCCATAACATCTCCTTAGACTTCAATATATATATATATGTACACACACACACACACACACACACACACACACACACACACACACACACACACACACACACACACACACACACACACACACACACACAACAGTAGTAAAGTATATAACCATATATATTTCTTAAGATTATGCCATTCACTAAATGCACAGATTAATTGAAAGCATGTTTGAGTTATCTTACTTTCTCTATTTTCATTTTATTCAATATTACTTCCACACACACATACAACCTATCTAGATCCTCATCTAAAGTGTTATCCCCCAAACTTCTTGGGATTTATATCACAACTCACAAAAACATAATGTGTAACATACACAGGAATATCACCATGAAATTGGTGATTTCCATCTACCTTACCCCATATGATGGATGTTTGAGGTTTTTTGTTACTTTTAACTATAAAGCACAAAAGAAACAAAACAAGAAAAGGGGTGAGAAACCCATTGTGGACAAAACTTAGAGAGTACTTGGATTAATCAAAGATAGACAAAAAATTAATGATATTTTCTCTTATCAGATGCAAATTGGAATAGAAAATAACATGTGTAATAAAAATTAAATAAATCAATAAGAATTAAAAATTCTTCATCAAATCAAATTACATACAAATAAGGTAAAATTCATCTTGAATATTCATTGCAAAAATTCTATAAACCATCGAAAATTTGTACCAGTAAGAAATGATACAACACAATATCACTATTTACAAACATTAAAACATATTTTGTAAAAAAAAGATACATTAAACTCAATTTTGAAACCATGGTTATTCTCATGACATAAAAAAATCTCATTCTATTAACATAGCTCCAAAATAATTTATAACATTGAAAATTTTAGCCCCATTAAAAGGCAAAGACTAAAATAATATATCTACAATTAAATTCAAATCTTTTATAATATTATAATTGTATAAATAATATTATAAGTACATCTAAAATTAATCTAACCTTTAAGTTATACTTGACCTAAATCCATACTTAACTCACTAACCATACACATCCGAACACTTTTTAAGAGATCAATATATAACTTAACATGTTACCATACTTATCCCAACACTTTTCAAAATATCAATATATAACTTAACATGTTACATTACTTTATACTTTTGTACATTTAAATAATAATATCATCTTCTAAAAAGAATTTTATTTGACCCCTATCAAAATCTATTTATTAGCTTATTATGGAACTACATAAGCCATAATATATTAGATCTTTTTCAAACATTTTACACCTTAGTATACCATCTATTACTTTATTACCAGGCTACACAAGACATAATTGACGCATTTGACACCTCAATGTACCATTTATTATAAAAACATGATGGAATCAAATCAATATGTATTCCATGATACATTTTGACATGTATGACAAATGAAGTGCAAAAAGGGCCTCTATGCCTTATCCATTAAAAAAATAGTCTTAAAATACACATTATGGACAATTATCTATATCTCAATTAAACACCTAATCTTAAGCTTATGATGTATATTCATGTTTATTAGTACTTGTTGGTACTCTTTTTTTCTCTAAACTATATTATTTTGACCTGCTTGTTGTCTAGAGGCAGTGACAAATTGGTAGTTGGTAAAAACTAAAATTGTTTTCCAATGTTCAACAAAGTTTTTCATATTTTATTGTTTCATCTAGTTGCCACAATTAAAGGAAAATAGTTTAGTGGTGGTATGCAATAAAAATTCTCTATGCATTATATATTTCTTATTTACAAATGTTTCACATTATTTTATTATTATTTTATTCCCATCCAATTGCCAGTAAGTTGTGATTATCTATCACTAATGAAAAATAGTAATTTATGTAAAAAAATCATGTCCCTTAGTCATGGTAAGGTATTTAATGCATGGGCGAGGGCAACTAGATGGGCTTAAAGAATGCCAATTTTCATGCTTTTATGTGAATAAATAGCACATGGTAAGCTCACCAACATCATCTCCTCCCCCAACCGTAACTTACTATGTTATAGCATTGATCAAATGATGTTCCTTGTGTTTTTAGGTTGACAATGGTTACCCTTACAGAGCTCTCTTCTATTACCCTTGCCAATCAATACTAAATTGTAGCATTTTCTTCTTTTCAAAATAATAGCACTACAGAGCCTATAAATTATGGTGGATCTTCAGAAGAGGAGGAGACCATCAAAAAATTATCTTGAGTTACATATAGGGATAATATTATTTGTAGATGTAACTCACCATAGACACAAATATGCTGGGATAAGGTTATTCTCTGAACATTATATTTCTCAGCATCGTTTTCACTTTTTTTTTTTTGAAAATGGTTCTTACAACTTTGATTGGACTAAGTGGTTGTGCTATGAGGGGTAAATCTATATCATCAATTTTACCCAACATTTGTCTTTGGCCTCATTGACACCTATTCTGGGGTTTTTGAAAATAGGATTTTAGGTACGTCATTCACTCAGAGGTGACACAAGATCAAGAATGAAGACACTATTGATATCAAAGATGAGGGAAGAGTATCTTGTTTACATGATGCTAACATTATAAAAAAAGCATAATCTTATCTGATCAATAAATAATAGTTTATTTGGTTTAAGTTTATGAGAACAAATTTTTGGGCCTCACATGTAGGAAAATGTTTGCATGACGCTGCATTTAGAGCCTTGTAATATTCTACTGGCACTATTAAATCTATAAGGACACAAGATGCTCAGAGCCCTATAAGTTTTTACAAAAATTTCTCAGAGTTTAATAAAATATTTGATGTTATTTATTGTGAAAATAAAAGAAAACATGATAAAGCATTATTTTTTTGCATCTAAAATACCAAAATAATATTAATCGATGTTAGATATCAAATGTTATAGGGAGGCATGTAGCCAAACCAATTCACTTTTGGTAGTTTGCTTGGATGTTGCATCAAAAAAGAAGGTAATCGAGTTCATGCCCTTGTAGTGAAATTTGGATTTGAGTTTGATTTATTTATGCAGAGTGATCTTGTTAATATGTATGCAAAATGTGAGTGCATGGAGGATGTCTACCATGTGTTTGAAAAAAATCTCAATAGAGATGTTGTATTGTGGAATGTTATAATTGCTGGAAATGTCCAAAATGGGTGTGTAGAAGAGGCCCTTAGACTCTTTTTTTAAATGAAAAAGACATCTTTTTATCTAAACTAGATAACATTTTCTATTATTTTGAAAGCATTCGTAGACAATCTAGTTCCAAAAAAAAGAAATCTAGTCCATGCCAATGTCATTACATCTTAACTGCTTCTTAATGTGTCTTTATGGAATGCTCTTATTGACATGTATCCAAAATGTGGAAGCATATAAGATGCACATTGTGTGTTCAATCAAATGCTTGAATGAGATAATGTGTCCTGGAATACAATTCTTGTAGGATATGCTTAGAATGGGCACAATAAAGATGTTTTGAAATTTTTTAGGCAAATGTAGGTGGAAGATGTGAAATTAGATAAATTTACCTTTGGTATTATTTTCAAGGCATGTGATAACTTATTATAAGGACACAAGATGCTTATAGCCCTATAAGTTTTTACAAATATTTCTTAGAGTTTAATAAAATATTTGATGCTATATATTGTGAAAAGGAAAGAAGACATGATAAAGCATTATTTTTTTACATCTAAAATCCCAAAGTTAGATCTAGGTTGTAATAATGTGTGTATTAGAGATTTACTATATAAAAGTAAGTCTAGTGTGTAATAATTCCACTCTTTTAGTGCATAAACTAGAGGAGAATGACATTTACATGAGGATGCTTAAGCTTACAACACCAAAGCGTAAGTCATTATCATTGGCTGGCATGATTTGTTTGGAAATGTATTTGACAAAATGAATGAACAAAATTTTATTTTCTAAGAATCTAGAATTGATGTATTTACTCAATTTTATTCTTATTTACAAAACTTTTGGTGCTGATCCAAGCATATTTTCTAACAAGTTTCCCTCACCCGTAATTAGTGTGCCTCATCAATTAATGGCATCATGAAAAATGATTTATTTCCACTAAGGACCTTCAACTAGATCAATCCACCTGTACGCTAGCAATGGGTAAATAAGTTATAAATAATAATTACCTTTAAGAGCCCAAAAATACAAAATAATTTTCAATGAGACCTATGCTTGGTATGGAGACTTAGAAATAAACAAAAATTGAAATTTTGTCACATTTTCCCAAATCTAAGGCTATTTTCACTAGCTCCAAATGCTTTTAGAAAACTTCAATTCTAATTCCAATACCTCAGACTGAGCATACCAATGAAGAAATATTTAATACTTTTGTTGGTAAGAAAGGTTAAGAAATATATAATACTTTTATTTTATATTACATTTCTTGTATTATAAAATAAATATTCTTATTTCTCTTAATGAAGTTGTCATGCTCATTCCTCTACCTGCATTGAATGCTAAAAAATTATAGGGTCTATTTACAAAGGTTTATAATGTTCCTAGTGCTAAAAACATTTTCGAGATTCCTCTTCTTGAAGGTTAGAAGATTTGCATGAATAATCTCACTTCTTCTCAATATATAAAGTGATTTAACCTTATCTATAGTTATTTTAACTATCTCATGCATATAAAGTGCTTTAACCTTATCTAAAGTTCTTTCAACTATCTCTTTTATTGATATAATATGATGTAGATAGTGTGTATAAAGTGCTTTAAATTTATCTATAATTCTTTCAACTGTCTCCTAAATCAATATATTCTAATGTAGATAGCGTATTTGCATTATGATACTATTGATGATCAACTACCCCCTATTCCCAAAATGGGGACCCTCCTTTCTTAATTTCAAAAAAGTGCCTAAGATGTTAAATATATTAAATCATCTAGTTGTTGCATGGATTGGATTTACTTTACCATTACTTATGCTTCTACAATTTTTGGTTAATCATTCATTTTGAAATACTGATTGATGCTTATAAATATTTGAAATATGTCAAGTCTCTTCAAGTTTTCATTCAATAATGAATTATTAACCATTGACACTTAAAAATGTGCAGACATTATTTCACCAAGGGAGTGTGACTAGATCTATAGTTAGCATGAATGCAACAAGCTTTGTTGGATTTTACTAAACTAACATTATGTTATGTTTAAATATTTTATTACAAAGTTATGCATTTAAACCTGTTTAAATTTGCTCAAGATGGGATTTGACATCTTCGTAAATATAACTTAACTTCTCACTTGACCTTACAAGATGTTAATTTAAAGTTGTGGTTAATGATGCCTCATGGGGCATCAAAGTTTGGACTATGAATCAAAAGGACAGGATTCCACCTCACTAGGATTCATAATGCCTTAGAGATTTACCACATCCCATGCAAGACACTTGGAGAAAATTTATGAAGTTTGTGAGCCATGTGGCATCATCCAGAGAGCTCACGAAGGAGCTAGCCATTGATATTCAAATCCTAGGGCTATGTGTCATGATCTTAGCCCTCCTGAGTGAGCTAACTCAATTAAAGTTTCCATGCATTCCCCATGTATCCTACTACAATATATAAACCCACAAGATGCCACTGTGTGTCTCAAGCATGACCAACCAGACCCGAGTGGCCTTTTGAAGTGATGCATGCTTCCTATAGGTTCATCCAAGATTGACATGTGTCCACACCATATTTCATCCATCCAAAGCTCATGAGGAATCATAAAGAATACATCTGGGTTGTTCTAAGCCATCTGATCAAGGATCGATGGTGTACAACTTTCCCAAGCTCCTTCTAAAAGCAACATTTGGTAGTATAATGAATTAAAGCCCATGAGAACAATGTGTGTCCACTTTAGGCCCATGTAATGATACCACTTATGATTCCCATCAAGATAAATTTTGAGATTTATGAGATCACCTCTGAGAGGGATGCATGTCTCCACCTAAGCCATGTGATAAATTCCAAGTTGTTGATAGTTATCCAAGGTCCTTCTGAAGGTGACACTTGGCAAAGAAAACTTGTGATTTCTTGTGAGAGGACTAGCTAGTGAAAAAAGCTATGATTATCTATGAGAGTGATGTGTGACACCCCTACGACCAATCAAAACTAAAGGGTACCATCCAAGAACACACCACAAATTAAAATATGCCATGTGTCAAGATAAAAATGACTCAGCATGTTAATCTGCATTCTGAGAGCCCATGAGAAATCAAAAGGTGCCATATGTCTAAACTTCAAGTCGACTAAGAAGCTTAGTCATATTTAGACCTTGTGAGTGCCTAGCTAGATCCGAGGTGGCATGCTACATGTCAAAAGGTGGTAATCTTCAGCTTTAAATCTAAAATTGAAAGTGGATCAAATTCAAATTAGAGATAAATTTGAATTCTAATGTAATTAAATGCCAAAATCAATAGCTCAAAGTTGTTTCAAACATATACATGTTTGACAAGTTCCCCATTAATACGACATGAACTAGAATCACCATCTATATTACATTAGTCAAAGTGATATTTCAAAAGGCTACTCAACTAAGCTATTACTATTTGTATGTGAATCTATACACATTTGTTCTCTATCATATCTGCAGTCTCCTAGTATGACAAGCCTGAGCTATTAATAGATTATACCTCAATTACCATTATTGGATCTTGAAATATAGAGAGATAAAAAAATATGTTTGTTGTTATGTATAATATTAAAGATATGGCATAGGAAAGTCCTTCCACTCTAGGTAAGAGCATTTCTTTCAAAAATGATGACTTCTTATTCTAGTATGGTAATTTAGTGGTTTTTAAAGACATTGAATTCATTCCTAAGGCAATAACATCAGAGGATATGCATTAAAACAACATTTAATTCAATGTAAAAGTATCTAGGGCCATAGATGAGGTCAAAATAATGCCTCATATGATTCAACTAGCTTTAGACATCCTGATAATTAATGCATTCGATATCCATAAGGCCGTAGCCAAACCAGAGATCATGTCATGTGTTGACCTAGTCTATGGTATCTTTGGGAGGCCAAGGTGTGAATACAGACTAATGAAATCAATGTCTTAAGGGATCCCCATTGATTTTATTTTAGGTCTAATCTTTGAGAAATATTATGACCTCCACTCCCCATAGATTGAGTACCCCCAGGCCATCCTTGACAACTAATACAAGGTGCACTCCCCATAGAAAGTCTTGGTTTCATGAGTGATAAACCCAATAAGAGTTGTCTTTATGGATGACTGAGGGAATCTACCTATTAATAAATTTAGGAAAGGAGTTAGGATTGACCTCTCTCTCCTCAATAGAATATTCAATAATCTACATATTGGATATATGGACATACGAACTCTTTTGTTGTTGCAGATAATATTATAGGATTCGAAGATTCTCCCACTTGGGGGGATCATCAGAAACAACCTGGTATACGATATGAATGACACTTTCAAGAATGGTGCCCTATTATTCATGATGAGTTACTTTTTGGATTCCATCTATGAAACTACACAACAAGGCTAGAATTCATGGTCTCTTGATCAAAATGAAGTTATGCCCCATTTATTCTCTATAATGCACATTCACTATTTCAGATGAAACATTAGAATATTTGTAGAATATATCTACCCAATTATCTATAAGTCAATCACCGAGTGTGAGATGATGAGATTTCTTCTGAAGGTCATAAAATCTCTAAGGGACATGGGTAGCTACTAGTTGTACCTAGATTGCACAGTTATCAGAGTAGAGGGAGTACTGGTGGCTCCCCTTAGGTTACCAAGGTATGTGCCTATGAATCTAGCTGAGGAGGAGATGGATTATTAACTACTGCATGGGGCTGATGGAGTCTTAAAAAACAAGAAGAAGATAGTCCCCCATAAATTTCCAAATAAATTTGGGAGGACCAGAATCATAAAGTGGCATGATATCATCATGGTTGCTAGGCATAGGGATTCTTACCTATTGCCCAAAGATGACTTCGGGGCATGGGACCCCAATAATTTCATTTCCAAATACCTTTTTAAATTCAATAAGGGCATAGAAATGAAATATAAACATCAAGAAGAGGTCCATGAGTGGATTTATAGTGATGCTATTAATGATAAGGTGGTCCTAAAAAATGTAACTTGAAAGAATATTGAGCTGGAGATGAGGCTAGATAGAGAAAAGAAGAAGATATTGTAAATCCTTGACCACCAAAAACTCATGGAAGCATGTTTGATGTTGATTATGAGGAGGGATAAGAAAAGGAAGAAGAAGACAATGCTCCTCTCATTAAGAATAGGCCATGCAAACCTCCACTATAGGCCACTTCAAGTAGTCAGAGCATGCCTCTAAGCCCCGATCAAGGAGGATCTAGTAGTTGACCTAACCCCTCCAAAGGGCCCACAATGATATTCACATCTACCATAGGATTTATTATCCAAAACCTAGATCAACTTGACACTATTGTCATTAATCTTGGAGAATTACAACAAGGCATCAAACTATCTATTGAAGAACTATAGGCACTGGCTAGGATAAATATAGAGAAGGTTTACAAGAGGAAGGAGTCCAAAACTACTATGAGAGGGGTAATACCTCCTCCATCATATTCTCAAGTAACTATAGAGGCTGTAAACACACCTTAGGGTCCCACTATAAGTACCTTCCCATTGCCTCCCTTCTCAATAACATCTTCTACTTTTGCTTCCACATTTTCTCCTCCTATTGTTGTTTCCCCATTAGTTCCCCCATTAATAATCACACTACAACCACCTCTACCCAATCATTAGCTAACACTATCATGAGCCAAACAAGTACTTCCTTTATATTCACCTTCCCCTATTTTATCAATCATGCCACTACAAACATTTCTTCTTCCCATGCAACCACAACAAGTCCCTCACTTTCTATTGGTTCTCCTACACCTGAGAGGCAATTTAAGCCCATTTCAAAGTATTTTACCTTTCAAAATCCATTTAATATTACTAAAAATATGAAAGTGAGTGTGCCTTTGAAGTTTCCTTCATTCATTCTTAAAATGGGCCCTACAAGATCTATATTTGACACACTTGGGCAATTCAACCCAATGAACTTTTACATCCCTGCTATATCTTTGGCCTCTTCCTCAACCCAAACATCTCCATTATAACCACCTCCAACACAACCAACACCTAATACTACCCCAAATAGGGTCAGATATATCATATAGGTAGCAAGGCAAGAGAGGTCTCAGGTAGTCCTCTGTACCCCCCTAATTGGCAATAGGTTTGATGCTGCCAAAGGTACAATGGAAAGGGTGATAAGAAGGCAAGTTGAGTATACACAATCTACCTCAATGGTGGCCCATGAAAGTGAAGAGTCCCTCTTCACTTTGATAAGGAAGATAAATGCCAGCCCTAAAAAGGTGGATGAATATGTAGAGGACCCTATGTCCACAGTCCAAACCCAGATAGATTCCACAATAGCCTTGATGAAGGGGATGTAGCAAGGTTGAGAGAATAAGCATTCCTTACAGTGCTAGATAACACCATTATTTAGGTAATTAGTGTAGTTATTAATGTATTTAACTTGTATAAAGTCATGAAAAGGAGGTAGGAAGATGGAACCCTAAAATTCAATGTGGTCATAAAATTTCACCAAAAACTTGTACTCTATGATGCCAAGTTGCAAAACTTGGCTAGAGTTGCAAGGAGTAATAAGTTCCTAGACCTCAAGGTTCAGCCATTTGAGGATATGATTTTTGCATAGACCATCCTTATGAACAATAAAATAATATTAAGAGATGGTTAGGTCTGGTCACAGATGCAACTACATCCTTAAAAGAGGTTGAATTTATGATAACCTTCTTATTGAAAGATGCCATGGTCGTTGGGGTGACCAAACTTGATGGCACCTTCATGGATGACCAAGACTTCAGAGCCTATATGAAGGTGTTTATTGATAAATTACAGTAAGATGTATCTAGTGTAAAGACTGATATCAGTGTGATGAATATTATGGAATTTTCCAATCAGAGGCTAGAGAGAGCAGAGGCTATTGAAGAAGCATTAAGGCTACTACTCACAGAGCATGGCAGGCTCATTCAGGAGATGCCTAACTTGTTTCAATCCAAGATCCTAGATGTTATCGAAGTCAACCAAGATTATTGGGCATGTAGAGAGGTTTGGAAAAAAGAAGAGGTGGATAATAAACATAGGAAACAACAACAGACATCTTATCAACCTCCTTCAGGACCTTAGGAAATATTCTGCTTGACTTTGTAAATTTGAATTAAGAATATTCCATTGTAATGCATGGCATTTTAGCCACTTGGATATTTGGGCACCTTTGATGGGCCCACTTGAACTTTTATAGGCAATTTTTATGCCTATAAATATGGGGTCCCCCCCCTCATTTTTAATAAAAAATAATTGTTATAAGAATTAATACAAGAGAGACAAGAATTCAAGAGTTTATCTGAAGTGCTTGATTGTGTATTTCTGTACTTTCTGTTCCTCATGCATTTAGATGACTAATAGTTTCTCTTAAGCAAGCTAAATTGGAAATAACATTCAATATATGCATTTATTAGTTTGAGTTTAACACTAGGATAACAAATCTTCCAGTATATTTGCTTTGTTTCCATTTCATTTGCAATTAAATGTGCTTATGCAATTTACTATGAGTGAGTAGCTTTTATGTAATGTATGCTCTTAGATATATGCATTTTTTTCCTTTAAAGCTTAAAATGTGTTTATTTAGCTTTGATAATTATGATATAGTTGGTTAATGTTAGTTTTATATGTTTTATCATATAAGTTAGAAGAATTTGTGCCTTCGATCATCTGAAGCAAATTCTCTTTTCTGCCTTACCCTTCTCACCTTTGGATCTACCCATGACTCACTCTAGTTTAGTTCATTTTTTAAATATCCGTTGTTTGTTTATATTTTGGGCAATAATTGGCAAAGACTAAAATAATTTCACAAAGATTAGCAAGATTAAAGTGTCACTGTATAACATTTGTTGCCCCTACAGTAGGGTCTACTTGGAGACTTTTAAGTGGTGACCATATTTATACTATTTGTTCTATTTCTAGTAGTAGTTGTGTTAATAGCTCAAGCCCCAAGGCTTCCAGGACATAAAATTGATTTTCTTACTTCCCCCCATTCCCTAGTGACATGGGGAACACATTAAGTGCATCAACATGAAGGAAAAATTTGGTGATACAAGGACGGCCTTTATATAATTACTTTCATGCATCTTAGTGAATTTGCAATGTACTTTGTTAAAATATATGCTTAATTGTTTCAAAGTACACAAATATTATTAAATAAAACTAAAGATATGAATTCTTTGTAGGAATCTTTGTGATCTTTGAAGGATTTCATCAAAGTTAGTTTTCATTTGTGAAAATTTGGTAAATAATCTTGATATTTGTCTAAATTTGTGAAAATATAGGTGAAATACCCTATTCTTTAGGCATATTGAAGGTTATTTTAGTTATCTTTGCAAAGGATTGATGAAAATTTGGTAAATAGTCTAGAAATTTGAAAGAATTTATGTAAAGATCAACCGTAAAGACTTTGCTGATGTTGGATCTAGGCATTTAAGATCATAATTTCTTTAATTAATTTGGAATTAATTGACCTTTATATAAATTTATTCTTGAGGACATTTTAAAGTGCTTAAGCAATCTTAGATTGTTAAATTAGATATAGAATTGCTTTTAAATATTGGTTTAACATTGATCTTTATAGGTTAGCATTCTTAACTAACAATATTTGTGTAGGTACTAAAAAATTTGAGGTTTCACGGCTTGGATCCTCAAATATCAAGGTAAAGCTACTTGATCTATGGATTTTTTGTGAAGATTAATTGATCCTTGTGATATTTGAATCCTATAAATCCATATTTGAATTTCTTTTGGTCTTAGTACCCATTCTACATCTTGGAGTTGCTTAGGATTAGAACTAGATCCTAATTTGAACCTAGGGTCCCTTTAACATGTCTAAAAACCCATAGGAAGGTTAGAGTAGACAAGGGTAGACATAGGAAGTCTAGGACCCAACCAAATTCCCCATCTAATCAAAATTTATAACCCCTCTTACCAATCATGGCATGGTTAGTTGGTTCATCCATCAATGTCCCTGGAGCTATGCATGATCTGCCAAGGAATCTAGAGAAATGTTTGCCTCTCTTTACCCCCACCGATAGAGTGACTGTTGAAGAGCACATCAAGTCCTTTAAAGCATCTTTGAGGCTACTTAATGTGATTCATAAGGATGTGGTTTGTTATCTCTTTCCATTTAAATTATGAGATGTGGCTTATGATTGGTTCCTCAACTTGCCCAAAGATTCCATCACAGGATGGGGTCAGTTTAACGATACCTTTATTGCCTAATTTGGTAGGGTAGTAAGCCTAGGAGCTATGTACCAATAGTTCACCACCATAAAAAGGGACATAAAGGAACCAATTAGAACATTCAATGTAATGTTCCAAAAAATGTATACCCTGATGTCCTCACTTATAAGTCAATAGATGATTTGGCTTTAAAAATATATAAAAATTCCTTAGACCCAATGACAACTATATTTTTTAGAAGGGCCTTGAATATTGACACCTTGCCTTTGGCATATGTTGAAGCCATCCATATTAATGACAAAATGCACCCATAGGGGCATCCCACCTTTTTTATACTAAACATTGACCGCATAATGCCTACTCTAAATGTCATACCCAACATGAATTAGAATCACCCTATACTAAATCAAATACTAATGATTAACTAGTTGCTTTTGAGCCATAATGCACCCAACTAGAAACCAGGATTCTTTAACCAAGAAAATGCTAGAGCACATCCCCAGAACAATGTTAGTCAAATAATGGTGCCTGTAAATAACACCAATGTTTAAAATGTGACCCAAAATAAGAACTTAGAGCCTTCAAAGGGAAAAATAGATTTAATACAACTAAATCTTTAGAAACTTGTTAATGATTTCTTGGATATCAAGAAATAGATGGGAAATACTTATGAGAGTTCCAATAGAAATTATAGCTTCCAAAGATATAAAAAACCTTTCAATAGGTTTAACATAATAGAGAACCCCCTTTGAGAAAACTACTTGAGATAAACATTTTCAAGTTAGCCTTGCCCAATTGGTGTCGAGTGCACAACATAAACTGACATGGAGAGCTAGACTGTGTTGAGTTATACTATGCATTTGAAGCATTCAAAGCCAAATGGAGGGATTCAAGATGAATCCCACTGATTAAAGTAATTCTAAAGGCTCTGATAATGCCAATGATTCCTCTAGAGCTTTACAAATAGTCCTCATGGTTGAAACCTATGACTTTCCAAGTCAAGATGAAAATGAACCTGAAGATAATGTTGAGGAAATACATGCTTTCCAACAATGCCAAAAGAGTAACTATGCCTTGAGAAGTAAAGGTCAGAACCCATCTTTGATAACTTCCACCCCACCTAATAACCTAGATACACCTCTTAATGGTAGGACATATAATAATCCCCCACACCCTAAAGGTAAGGAAAGTTAGCCAACAATAGATGTTCCTTGCACAACATCAAAAGGTGGATACAACATAGTGGAAGGCATGAAAATCATAAAGGAAGACATAACATTGCATGAACTCACCCAATTTATTGAATAACATGATTTATTATTGAAATCATTAAATGAAAAACCTAGCTCTAGCAAAGTTAAAATTAGCTCATGCAAGTGAGGTAATGTATAAGATTAAGCATGAAGTTCCACCATTTATGTTGACTATAAGGATCTTTGGTAATAATCTTCATAATTTTTTGCTTGATTTCAGTTCTTCAACTAGCATTATGCCTTTAAGAATATGTGAAAAATTAGGATTAAACCCAATAAAATCAAAAAAGGTAGTGGTTCATTTGGATAAATAAAGAGTGAAAGTGGTAGGCAAACTATTAAATATTCACATGCAATTCGCCCATGAGCTCTGAATCTAGCAATTCATCAACAATTAAGGCGTTAACACACCTGAGGCTTATAGATTGTTACTGAGTCATGATTGGAATAAATACCTAAATGGATACATGTTCATAAACTGTTCTCTCATGTGGCTACCTTGTCATGGGATCCTCAATCAAATTAGGATTGACTGGGAACCCAAGATGAAATACACAATCATAGAATATAATGTCAAGAATGACAAGGTAAATTACCAATCCTATGACTTAGGTGTTTACACTTTGGAAACCACTAATTTTGTTATAGATGACAAGGTAAAAGAAGAAAGAAAATGTCCCTGGATATTACATTTTGATGGTGCAAGAGCTAAGCAAGGTTCGGCATTAGAATTGTTCTAACAAATCCTGAAGGAAAATAATACCTAGCTTCTTATAGATTACATTTATCTTTTACTAATAATTTAGCAAAATATGAAGCTCTTATTTTAGGACTTCAATTTGAAATAAAAAATAAGGTAAAATAATTATTAGTTTATGGTGATTTAGAATTAGATGTTAATCAGGTCAAAAGTAGATACTAGTGCAAGATTTCTTGTCTAATAAAGTATAAATTTAGAGTTTGGGCTTTAATTGAGTATTTTGACTCATTTAATATTATTTTCATGCCTAGGGAATATAACCAATTAATAGATGCTCTAGCTTTAGAAGAATAAACTTGGTTCCTCTAGAGCCTTTAGACTTGTAGGAGTTTACTATAGAAATAATTTCATGCCCCTCTATGCCAAACAACATCAATCACAATAAAGTTTTTGATGATAAACAGATAATTGACTTCTTGTGTGGTGCTAGTGTATTTGAATCTCACATCATTGATGAATATGATGAAATTTCTTTACAAAATTCAAAGGATAAATAAGATGGAGTAATTCAACTCAAGGAGAACTGAATACCTAAGGGCATGATCTCCTTAGAAAGAATGTTTGACCCAGATGAGCATAAAGGATTATAAGCAAATCAACTTAGGAAGTCTTGAGAATGAGAAAAGTGTAAAAATTGGTTTAGTTTTCACCAATAAAGATTTGAAGGAATCCATTTCCATTTTAACCAAGTTTAAAGATGTCGTTTCATGGTCATATGATGACCTCCAAATATTTGATACTAGTGTGATTACTCACACTATCCCCTTGAAAAAGGCTTATAAACCTGTTAGGAAAAGATAGAGGCCAATAAATACAATGTTGGAACCACTAATTTACAAATAAGTAAAGAAATTTCTAGATGCAAGGATAATATTCCCCATATGGCACTCGACACGGGTTGCCAATCTTGTGCTAATACATAAGAAGAATGGATAAATTAGGCTCTGTGTCGATTTCAAAAACTAGAACAAATACTTAGAGAAGGATAGTTATCCCTTACCATCTTTAGATGAGGTTAATTAATTGGTGAGTGGTTTTGGAATGATGCCATTTATTGATGGTTTTTTAGGCTATAACCAAGTCCCATTGAATAAGAACGACATAATGAAAACTGCCTTCACCACCAAGTGGGGAACGTTGACGTACAAATGAATGCCATTTGGATTGATCGATACAAGAGAAATTTTTAAATGAGTAATGGACCACACATTCCATAGATTAATGGGTAAGTTCATCATTATATACATGGATGATCTAATAATTTTTCTAAAAATAGGGGAGAACACATGATGCATTTGGAACAAGTGCTAGAAAAATGCAAGAAATATGACATTTCTTTAAACCCCAAGAAAAGTATCTTCTATATAACTAAAGAAAAAATTTTAGGACATGTAATCACCTAAAAAGGTATGACTAATGAACTTAATAGGATAAGTTCAATTTTAAAGGTAGAAGTACCTAACAACAAAAAAGAATTAAGATCTTTCTTTGGCAAGATTAATTTTGTATGGAAATTTATCTCTAGTTTTGCAAAGATTGTAAGACCACTCAATGCCATGCTAAAGAAAGATGATAATATAGCATGGACTAAAAAATTAAATAAGGAATTTAAAGACATAAAAGATGTCATTATTCAGGTTCCCATCCTGATAAGTCTCAATTTCAATAATGACTTTTATCTATACTCTTTTACTTTTGATCATATTGTTACTACTATTTAGATACAAATAGAGGATGACAAAGAACACCCCATAGCCTTCATGAGCAATAATTTGAAGAACATGGAGCTTAACTATCCTATTATAGATAAGTGAGCCTACTCACTGGTAAAGGCCGTCAAGAATTTCAAACACTAGATCCTGAAGAATAAGACGTATGCCATAGTGTCTGATCTGGCTATCAAGTTGATGCTGGGATAAAATGAACTTGGAGAATGAAGAGGGAAGTGGATGAACAAAATCCAAGAATATGACTTAGAAATAAAATTTGGTTAGTTAGTTAGAGGCCATGGCCTAATCTAACTTATTATAAACACTGATCCATGCATTGACATTTTTCAAGTTAAAACATGTCAAGTATCCAGTCGAGATTGGTACAAAGATATTATCCACTATTTTCTAAAAGGAGTGTGTTCCCCACACCTTAAAAAGGAGCAAAAAAGGGTCCTCAAGTTGAGATCATCTCATTTTGTGATAAAAAGAGGAGTCATGTATAGAAAGAACTATGAAGGAATCTATCTAAGGTGTGTTTCCAGAGTTGAAGAAACTAAAATCATGAGCAATTTCCATGACAAATTGGGAAATGTCCACCCTTCAGGGCATGCCACTGTACACAAGATATTGAGAGCTATCTATTATTGGCCAACCGTATTCAAAAATTCCCAAACTCATGTATGAACTTATCATCAATGTCAAGTATTTGATCAATGTGATATAAAGGTAACCATGCCTTTACAACCAATGATTAAATCAAAGCCATTTGCATAATGGGGCATCAATTTCATAGGAGTGATCAATCCTAAATCCTCAGTAAGACATAAGTTTGTACTCACCACTACAAATTATTGCACTAGGTGGACTGAAATAGTAACCACCAAGAATAGTAAGGTAATTGATGTCATCAAATTCTTAGAGGAAAATATCATCACTTGGTTTGGGATGCCCCTATATTTAGTATGTGACAATGGCCTAGCCTTTGCATCAGTCAAATTCACCAAATAGGCATATGACAACCAAATAGTCATTAAGTCTACTTCAAAATACTACCCTCATGGTAATGGAGTTACAAAATCTACCAACAGAAAATTGATGAATGCCATCAAGAAGTCTATAAAAAAGAAACCAAGAGAATGACAGTCCCTACTAAATTATGTTTTATGGGTAGATAGAACTAGATAAAAATAGGTGCTCAAGGAATCCCTTTTCCTACTGGTCTATGGGTAGCAAAGCATTTTTCCTATCACACTAAAGCTACCCACATATGAGTTTAGGGCTAAGTATATAGAAGATAATGAAAGAGTGCAATCCCAAATACTGAACATCATCTAGATGGAAGATGCCAAAGATGAAGCATTGGAGAACTTCAACAAGCATCTAGATGTTGTTAAGATATGGTTCGAGAAGTGAGATAAAGTTAAAGCATTTCATTTATCAGACTTAGTCCTAATATGAGACAAGTCCCAAAAAAATAAAGGACAACATGACAATTTCAATCCTCTCTAGATTGGACCATATCAAGTGGCAAAATACTGGGTGAAAATGCATTTAAGCTCAAGGACCTGTAAGGGAATGAATTATCCTTGCCAGTCAATGGGCAATACATGAAACATTATTTATCTTCCACTTTATCACAGATTCTAGAAGGATAGTAAGTTTGTTTAGAGTTAGAGTAGGTAGGGGTAGAGTAGTTTCCTTTATTTCTTTGCCTTCTTGTTATGTTCTTTCTCACTTTCTTGCTTTGCTTTCCTATAGTTTTATTTTCTGCTTTTCTTTCGTAGAGTATTTTGCTTTTCGGTTGTTTTTCTTGTTTTGTTCTTTCTCACTTTTCATTTACTATTTTTTTCTATTATGTGTTATAGCTTAGTAATAAGTCCTCTGGATAAGAATTCATTGACTCAACTTATGTTAATCTAGTCCTAAAAATGGAAAGAATGGGTTTCTAATTTTAAATATTGGTCGATTAAATTTTGGGAACCTCTAACAATGTTTCAAATTCAAAAAAGTTGGGTGAGGTTAATTAAAGGTTATTTTTTCATAAAAATCCCAAGTCAGTATGAAGCTGCAATATAGTTTAGATGATTGAACATTTGCTTAGATGAGAGTTTGAATCTGTGGACCATCATACTATCACTTAAATTCACCAAATAAGTTACCAAGTTAGGACTTGATATCTGAAAGTGAATTACATCTAGACTATGTCTTGACAAAACCTTACACTTGGCTAATTCTGGTTCCCAACCATTCTAGTTTATGAATATAGGTACAAAAAAAATGATACACCAATGAAGTGAAATCATAAACTACTTTAGAATCTATGAATGGTGATTTAGGCAATCTCTACCAGGACTATGGATGCTTGGTTTGCAGTAGATCAAGGTTTGAAGAGGAGCCAAAGTATCTCTATCGATGTTCTGGATGCTTGGATGGTAGAAAAACAATGCCCAATCCATCCCTAACTAAGTAAATAATTATTAGATAAAATTTAAATAATGTTTAACTCACTTCATGTTTGATGTCTTGAGGCTTGAAAGTTATCATTTCTAAACCCAATGGCAATGGTTAATGAACCTCAAAGCACACACATAGTATGATTTTCTATAAGGTTTAAGCTCTATTTCTAGCTTGTGAACTTTCATTAGTTTTGAAAAGTAGCTTTGATACTAACCAAAGATCATAATGAGATCACTAATTTTTTATTCATCTTTAAATAGAAGATCTGGATTCTAACATTTTGCAATGTTTCCCCATAGAGGTAATCATTTATTGATTAACAAATACCCCTATTCTTGGAATGGGGACCCTCCTTTCTTTATTTCAAAAAAGTGCCTAAGATGCTAAACATGTTAAATCATCCTATTACTGTATGGATTAGATTTAATTTACCATTACTTATGCTTCTATAATTTTTAGTTAATTATTCATTTTTCAATAATGATTGATGCTTAGAAATATTTGAATTATTTAAGTCTCTTTAAGTTTTCATTCAATAATGAATTATTAACCATTGACACTTCAAAAATATGTAGACATGCTTTTGCCAAGAAAGTGTGACCTAGATCTCTAGTTAGCATGAATGTAACAATCTTTGCTATATTTTACTAAACTAACATTATGTTGCATTTAAATCATTTAGTTTCAAAGTTATACATTTAAACTTGTTTAAATTTTCTCAAGATGGGCTTTGATGTCTTCAAAAATCTAACTTAACTTCTCGATTGACCTTGCAGGGTGTCAATTTAAAGCTATGGTTTGTGACACCTCACAGGATGCCAAAGTTTGGACTATGATTCAAAAGGATAGGTATCCACCTCACTAAGAATCACAATGCCTTAGAGATTTACTACATCCCACACAAGACACTTAGAGAAAATCTATGAAGTCTACAAACCACGTGGCATCATCCAAAGAGCTCATGAAAGAGCTAGCCATTGGTATTCAAACCTTGGGTCTACATGTCATGATTTTATCCCCCATGATTGAGCCCACTCAATTTGAGCTACCAGACATCCCTAATGCATCCCAATACAATCCAAAATCCCATAAGATTTTACTGTATGTCTCAAGTGCGACCAACCAGACCCGAGTGACCTTCTAAAGTAATGCATGTTTCTTATAGGTTCATCCAAGATCAACTCTTGTCCATACTACATTAAATCCATCTAAAGCTCATGAGGACTCATAAATAAGATGTTTGGGTTACCTTGAGCCATCTGATCAAGGATTGATGATGTAAAACTATCCAAAGCTCTTTATGAGAATGACACTTGGTAGTAGAATAAATAAAATCCCATAAGAATGATGTATGCACACTATGGGCCCACATGATGATGTCACATGTCATTCCCATAAAGATGCATTCTAAAATCCATGATATCACCTCTGCGATGGATACATGTCTCCACCCAAGCCACACGATCAACACCAAGTTGTTGATAGTTATGCAAGGTCCTTCTGAAGGTGACACCTTGAAAAACAAAGTCATGATTACTCATAAGAGGGATACTTGATGAAGAAAGCTATGATTACCTGTGAGAGTGATGCGTGGCACCTCCGTGACTAATCAAAACTAAAAGGTACCATCTGAGAGCTTTATATGAATGAAAATATGCCACATGTTAGGATATAAATGAGTCATCATGCTAAACTACATTATAAAAACTTGTGAGCAATCAAAAGGTGCCACGTGTCCAAACTTCAAGCCAATTAAGTAGCGTAGTCATATTTAGAACTCACAAGTGCTTAGATGGATCCAATGTGGCATGCCACATGTCAAAAGGTGGTAATATTTAGCTTTAAATCTAAAATTAATGATGGATTAAATTTTAATTAGAACTAAATTTGAATTCTAATGCAATTAAATGCCAAAAGCAATAGCTTGAAGTTATTCCAAACATATGCAAGGTTGACAAGCTCATCATTAATATGACACAAACTAAAATCTCCACCTACATTGCATTAATCAAAGTGATCTTTCAAAAGGATACTCAACTAAGATATTGTTATTTGCATTTGAAGCTATACTCATTTGTTCTTTGTACTATCTGCATTCTCCCAGGATGATAAAGCTCAAACTATTCATAGATTGCACCCCAATTACCATTATTGGAGTTCAAAAGATAGATACAAAAGGATTTTGGTTGCTACTTATAATATTATAGAGATGGCACAAAAAGTTCCCTCTAGTTTGGGTAAGATCATTGCTTTCATAAATGATGACTTCCTATTCCAGTATGGTAATTCAGTTATTTTCAAGGACACTAAATTCATTCTCAAGGTAGTAGCATCAAGAGACATACATTACAATAAAATTTAATTCAATTTATAAGTATCTAGGGCCATTTATGAGGTTGAAATAATGCCTCATATAATTTAACTAGCTTCAGACATCCTGTCCATCAACATGGTCGATCTCCATAAGGCCACAACCAAACCAAGAGGTCATACCATGTGCTGATCTAGTCTATGATATCTTTGAGAGGTTAAGATGTGAAGATAGAATATTGAAATCAATGTGTCAAGGGATCCCCATTGATTTCATCATAGGATTAAGCTTTGATAAATATTTTGACCTTCCCTCCCCACAGATTGGTGATCATTGACAATTGGTATGAGGTGCACTCCCCATAGAAGGTCTTGGGTTCATGGGTGATGAACCCAATAGGAATAATCCTGATGGATGACCAAGGGAACCTAATTATTCATCAATTTAGGATTCACCTTGTTCTCCTCAACAAAATATTTGGTAATCCACATATTGGCTATGTGGACATAAGAACTTTTCCACTGCTATAGATAATCCTGGAGGATCAATAGATTCCCCCATTTGGGGAGATCATCAATAATAACCTAGTATATGATATGAATGGCACTTGAAAGAATGGTTCCCCATTATTCATGATGAGTTACTTCTTGGATTTTATCTGTACAACTGCACACCTAGGCTAGAATTCATGGTCTCTAGAGCAAAATTAAGTTATGCCCTAGTTATTCTCTTAAATGAACACTCACCACTTAAGATATAATATTAGAATAATTGCAAAAGACTTATACCCAATTATCTATAAGTCAATAACTAAGTGTGAGATGCTGAGAGTTCTTATGGAGGTTAGAAAAAATCTAAGGGACATGGGTAGCTACTGGTTGTACTTAGATTTCACAGTAATCAGAGTAGAGGGAGTAATGGTGGCTTTCCTTAGGTTACCAAGGTATGTGCCTATAAAGATGGCTAAGGAGGATATTTATTATCAAATAATGTATGGAGTTGATAGAGTCTTCAAAAATAAGAAGAAGATAATCCCCCACAAAGTTCCATATAAATTAAGGAGGACTAAAATCATAAAGTGGCATGATATCATTGTGGATGATAGGCATATGGATTCCTACCTATTTCTTAAAGATGATTTTAGGACATGGGACCCCAACAATCTCATTTCCAAACACCTTTTCAAACTCAATAAGGACATAAAAATGGAATATAAACATCAAGAGGAGGTCCATGAGTGGATTTATAGGGATGTTATAAATGATGAGTTGGTCCTTAAAAATGCAACCTAGAAGAATATTGAGCTGGAGGTGAGTTTATATAGAGAGAAGAAGAAGGAAGATATTGGAAAGCATGTTCATTGTTTTTTATGAGGAGGGACAAGAAGAGGAAGAAAAAGATAATGTTCCTCTCATTAGGAATAGACCCTGTAGACCTCTACTATAGGCCACTTTAAGAAATTAGAGCATGCTTCCAAGCCTTGAGCAAGGAGGATCTAGCAACCAACCTGACCCCTCCCAAGGGCCCATAATGATCTTTGTATCTACCATAAGAGCTATTCTCTAAATCCTAGATCAACCTAACCCTACTACCATTGATATTGGATAATTGCAACAAGGCATCAAACTATCAATGGAAGAACTACAAGCACTAGTTGCGAAAAATATAGAGAAGGTTTACACGAGGAAGAATGAGCCTAAAACTACTACGAGAGGGGAAATACCTCATCTATCAACTTTTTAAGCCATTCTCGAGGTTGAAATCACACCTCAGGGTCCCACTATAATTACCTTCCCATTTTATTCCTTCCCAATAACATCTACTTCTACTTCTGATTCCACATTTTCTCCTCCCATTATTTTTTCCTTATTAGCTCCCCCATTAATAAGCACAATTACAACCACCTCTACCTAATCCTCAGTTGACACTAGAATGAGCCAAGATAGTACTTCCTTTAGATTCACCTTCCCCCATTTTATCTCTCATGGCACTACAAACATTACTTCTTCCCAAGCAACCACAATAAGTGCCTCACTTGTTGTTGGTTCTCCTAAACTTATGAGGTCATTAAATCCCATTTCAAAGCAATTCGCCTTTCAAAATCCACTCAATATCACTACAACTGTGAAGGTAAGTGTGCCTTCAAAGTTGCCTTCATTCATTCTTGACATGGGCCTTACAAGTTCTATATTTGACACTCTTGGGAAATTAGACCCAATGAACTTATGCATCCTTACTAAAGCTTTCACCTCTTCCTCAACCCAAACACCTCCATTATAACCACCTCCAACATAGCCAAAACCTACTGCTACCCCAAACTAGGTCAGATATATTAAACATGTAACAAGGCAAGAGAAGCCTCAGGTAGTCCTCTTTACCCCTCAAATTGGCATGAGGTTTGATTCTACCATAGGTATAATGAAAAGGGTGATAAGAAGGCAAGTTGAGCAACCATAATCTAGCTCGATGGTGGACCATGAGAGTGAAGAATCCCTCTTCAATTCTATAAGAAAGAAAAAGTCTATCCTTGGAGAGGTGGATGAATATGCAGAAGACCCTGTGTCCATAATCCAAGCCCTGGTAGAGTTCACGATAACCTTGATGAAGGGGATGTAGCAAGGTAGAAAGAATAGGCACTGCTTATAGTGCTAGATAACACCATTATTCAGGTAATCAGTGTAATTATCAATGTCATTAACTTGTATAAAGTCATGAAAATGAGGCAAGAAGATGGAACCCTATAGTTGAATGTGGTCATTAAATTTGAATATAAACTTGCACTCTATGATGCCAAGTTGGCAAACTTGGCAAGAGTTTCAAGGAGTAATAAGTTCCTAGACCTCAAGGTTCTTCCACTTGAGAATATCATTCCTGCACAGACCATCCTGATGAAGAGGAAAATAATATTAAAGAGAAGGATAAATCAGGTCAAGGATGCACTACATCCTTAGAAAAGATTAAATTTAAGATAGCCCCCTTATCGAAAGATGCCATGGTCACTAGGATGACTAAACCTGATGACATTTTTATGGATGACCAAGAGTTTAGAGCCTAGATGAAGGTGGTTTTTGATAAATTCCAGTATGACATAACCAATGCAAATATTGCTATCAAGTTAATGGATATTATGGCATTTTCTAATCAGAGGCTAGAGATAGTAGAGGCCATTGAAGAAGCATTAATGCTAGTACTCACAAAGCATGGAAAGCTCATTTAGGAGATGCCTAACTTGTTTTGGCCCATGATTCTAGACTTTGTTCAAATTAACTAAGATTACTTGGCATGTGTAAAGGTTTAGATAAAATAAGAGTGTAGAACAAATAAAGATAAGAGTAACAAGCATCTCAGTGACCTCCTTTAAGACCTTAGTGAATATTTTGCTTGGCTTTATAAATTTGAATTAAGAATATTCCATTTTAATGCGTGGGATTTTATCCACTTGGCTATTTGGGTGTCTTTGATGGTCCCAGTTGAACTTTCATAGGCAATTTTAATGCCTATAAATAAGGGTCCCCCCCTCATTTATAATAAAAAATAGTTGTTATAAGAATTAATACAATAGAGCCAAGAATTCAAGAGTTTTTCTAAAGTGCTTGATTCTGTATTTCTATAGTTTTTGTTCTTCACACTTTTAGATGACTAATAGTTTCTCTTTTGCAAGCTCAATTGGTAATAACATTCAATATATGCATCTGTTAGTTTGAGTTTAACACTAGGCTAATAAATCTACCAGTATATTTACTTTATTTTCGTTTCATTTACAACTAAATGTGGTTATGCAATTTACCATGAGTAACTTTTATGAAATGTTTGCTCTTGGATATATGTATTTATTTTACTTTTAATCTTTAACTATGTGTATTTATATTTGATCATTACATTATAATTGGTTAATGTTAGTTTTATATGTTTATCATAGAAGTTATAAAAATTAGCACCTTTGATCATTTGAAGCAAATTCTCTTTTCTGCCTTACCCTTCTCACCTTTGGATCTACCCATGACTCACTTTAGTTTAGTTCATTTTATAAATATCCATTTTTTATTTATATTTTAGGCAATAATTGGCAAATATTGAAACAATTTCACAAAGATTAGCAATAATAAAGTGTCACTGTGTAACATATGTTGTCCCTACAACAAGGTATGCTTGAAATTTTTTACGTGGTGACCATTTCTATGCTTGCAAGACTTGAAATTGAGTTTATTATTTTACCCTATTCCCTAGTGACACATGGAACACATTAAGTGTATCAACAAATAATACTATAATTTTAAGCGTCACATAAATTATTAATGGATGAAAGTTAAAATAGTTTGATATCATGTTTATGTTATGATGGTACTATAATATCATGTGCCAAAAAAATTATTAATACATAAAAGCTAAAATAACTTGTAGTAGTGACTAAAGTCACTTTATGACACTTGTTTTGAAATTGGGCCTTGCAAAGATCAATTCAATAATTTTGAAAGGATAATCCATCAAGAGGGGTGTTGATGATGTGAGTTACATTCACATGTCTAGATATCTTTATGTCTCCAAAAAAAATCCTTGACTTTTAAATGGACTTAAAGTACCCTAAATAAATAAAATTGGAGGTGTTATTTCTATTTTTTAAAATTGGGGATAATAGGGTTATTAAAATTCTCTAGAATAAAATGATAACATAGGTGTATTTATAGACAATTAAATTTAAATAATGATATTTTTAAATTTTTACATATCTACATTGCTACCTTGAGTGCATTGGTCATTTTTGCATCTCCATGGAAATATGCACTTCATGTACCTATGCACACCTACTTGCATCACATTTTCTTAAGTAATGATTAGAGCCATGTCACATAGTTATGAATACAAAATCTAAAGTTTGAGTACTTCCATGTAGTCACTTACATCATTTGCCTCTCACACACTTAAAGGATACACTTTCACAACACATAAAGTAACATTGCTAAGATTTTATAACTTCATAGGTCTACACAACTCATTGCATTATGCACACCTTGCGTAACATAAGGAACCAAGTCACCCATTTTTAAATTCAATCAAATAATATCTTAAAAATTCTATGTATATCCTTGCATCATGTTCCCCTCTATAGGGCCT